>CM055817.1:40263859-40279315 GCA_029582265.1 Zoroaster sp. YZ-2022 | reverse complement strand
TAATTAGGGGTTGTACCATTTTAAACACCTATACATTAAAATACCATTAAAATAATCTCGTCTCTGAGTAACTGTAGGAATTAATACTTAACATTTTAAGAATGTCGTAATATTCCAACCAGAAACCGGAATATTTTTTGGGCCTAAGAAGAATTAAAAATACTTTTAATATTACATAAATTTACAACAGTTTTAATAAAATAGCTAAATACTGATCGTTCATAATAAATTTTCTTTTGTAAATGTGTGGAAATGTGAACGTATTCTTCTGTATATATTTTGTTGCTTCAATGATTGAATAAAGCCAGTTTATATACAAACTGGAAATGCTTCCTTGTTGTATCTATAACAACCTCCTTTCATTCCATATCTATCATACCTTTCCTGTATCTTAGGAGTTTTTCTATAGGTGAAAAAGGGACATTTCCATCGACCATTTTGTATGATTTTAACGTTAAAACTGTTCACTTAATAAATGGAAATGGAGCAAAAACGGCGCCGTCTTTAGGCCACACACGGAGCCTCCATGGCCATTTTGTGTACAATAATACGTTACTGTTCGCTAAATCTAATTTCCCTCTTTTTGTGCAAAATTCCAAAATAGTTAAACAAGTGCAAAGTTCCATGCTCGAATAATTACAAAATATACTACAATTTGTAAACAAATAACATAGATTCGGTGTCCAACAAATGCAAAACCTAACATTTCTTGTTAATCCGTGTGCTGCTGTTCTTTTAAAAGTTTGTGGATACATATGAATAAATAAACTTTTAAAATTACGTAAAGTTACAATAACTTTGAATAAATATAAACAGCGAAATGTCGTGTATAAAAGGGTTTTTAGAATGTGTGGAAATGTAAACGTATTCTTCTGTGTATATTTTGTTGCTTCAATGATTGAATAAAGTCAGTTTATATAAATACTTCCCTTTTACATCCATAACAACCTCCTTTTATTCCATATCGATGAGATATTTTCCTATATCTCACGAGTTTTTTCTACCTGAAAAGGAGATTTCCATTTAAGGTTTTAAATAGATGAAAACTCTTCACTTGAATGTTGCCAATCCCTACTCTACATAAACGACGCCCTTTTTAGGCCACGCACAGGGCCTCCACGACCATTTTGTAAAATCTACTGTTCACTAAGTCTAATTTCACCTTTTTTGTGCAACATTTCAAAATGGTTAAACACGTGCAAATATCTGTACTAGAATAATTACAAAATATACTACAATTTGTAAACAACTAACATAGATTCGGTGTCCGACAAATGCAAAACCTAGTAAATCCGTGTGAATAAATAAACTTTAAAAATTACGTAAAGTTACAATAACTTTGAATAAATATAAACAGCAAAATGTCGTGCATAAAATATTTTTTTTAGAATGTGTGGAAATGTAAACGAATTCTTCTGTATACACCGGAGGTGCTGTAATGTTGCAAAACCTAACATTTCTTGTTAATCTGTGTGCTCTTAAAGGTGTTCTGTTAAGTTTGTGGATACGTATGATTAAATGTACATTTAAAAATTTCGTAATTGAACAATAACGTTGAATAAATATAAACAGCAAAATTTGGTCTTGCATATTTTTTTATTTTTTTTTCATGTGTGGAATTTTTGTCTGTATATTCCGAAAGTGCTGAAATTGTGTTGCTTTAATGATTGAATAATGTCGGTTTATATACAAACTGGAATTGCTTTCTGTTACATCCCATTCTGTCACCAACCTCCTCTCATTCCACTCCAAATCATCATTTCCTATTTTGTGTACAAAATTATGTATGAATAGTTTTTCTACCTGCAACATTTTTTTCCATCCGCCATTTTGTAAGATTTTAAACAGATTATAACTCTTCATTTGATGGAGAAAATAGGCTTGGATGGTGACTATCGCTGCTTTTCGTAAACAGTGCACTCTTTAGGTCTCCATGACCATTTTTGTAAATAATAAAATTGTTCACTGAATCTGATTTCAACCTCTTTTGTGCAAAATTCCAAAATGGTTAAAACCCTCTCAGTACCGAATTGTTTTGACATAATCAACCGCTGGTGACCGCATTGTTTGACCATTCAAGCGTGAAGCACGCATTCTTCCACAACAGAAAGCTTGTGTTCAAAGGCCAATTTTACAAACTCTATTATCACCTTGAAGATATCGTTTTACAGCAAAATAAATAGTGGCCTTTGTGCTCAGGCGTGAGTGTTTTTTGTGTGGAAGCTTGGTCGACAAAAGTCGCCTATGGCAAAGAAGAGGGGCTATGAGTGCAGTCGATAAAAGTCGCCTATGGTAAGGAAAGGGAAACACGTGCACATTTGCAAAATATTGTAACATTTTTAAGTAAGTTAACATAAATTAGGTGTCTGATATGTAGAACATTTAAATTTCCTGTTTACTTAATCCGTGTGCAATTAAAGGTTTTCTTTTAAGTTTGTGGATAAGCAAAAAAATGTACTTTTAACTTTTAAGTTCACAGGCGACTCGGGCGGGATTCGAACCCACGACCTCCTGCTTACCAGTCACGGTTGTTTCGTTATCATTACCCGCGTGACATTTCTGTTTTATGTGCACCAATGCATTCAAAGTACCAACGAAAGCATGAATACTTGCCGTAGCAACGATCGTGTCCCCTCTGCGGATAATAATATTTAATGACCCTGGCGTAGAAATACTCGCGCATACGCATACATTTAAAAATGCACTGGGAAACGACTGTGCAGTGCAGACGTGTGAACGTCTCGACCACCGAGGTACCCCGATGACGATTGGCTGGGTAGACAGCGGGTTCCGCGATATTTATAGGTTGAATAATTTAAGAAATTTAAACATCAAAGTTTTGGTCGTGCATAAAAGTTTGTCTGTAGAATGTGTGGATATCTAAATGTCTTATTCTGTACCTACCACTTTTGAAAGTGTGGAAATGTATATTTTTTCCTGTAGCATGTGTGGAAATGTAAAACGAATTCTTCTGTACCTGCCACTATACTTAATTCTCATTCAATACACAAATCAATGCAAGGAAAATCCGTCGTCAACTTGAACGAAAATGGCGTGACAATGGGAAACTTGGAGTACATCGGCAAGAATACTGTAACCAACGAGATATTGTGAAGAACATGATTAACCAGGCCAAAATAACTCACTACTCATCTCTTGTGGAAGAGAACTCTGGCGATCAGAAAAAACTCTTTAACATTGTTGAAAAGCTGCTTCATAAACCCAAAGCTCCAGTGCTTCCATCTACACACTCCAATCAGGACCTCGCTAATGAATTTTCAAACTTTTTTGTCACAAAAATTGAGAATATCCGTCGTTATTTTCCCCCAGTACCTGTCATTCTATCACAAACACCATCACGCAAGGATCCACAATGTAGACTGTCTATGTTTGAGCCTACTAGTGTTACGGAGATCAAGAAACTCATCATGAAATCGCCATCAAAATCGTGTGAACTTGATCCAGTGCCAACTTCGCTAATAAAACAAAATATTGATGTGTTTGCTAAGTATATCACAATTATTGTAAACAGATCTCTTTCTTCCGGTTGTTTCCTGATAGCCAGAAGATTGCTCATGTTAAACCACTCCTGAAGAAACCCAATTTGGACAAGGAAGTTTTCAAAAATTACCGACCGGTAGCGAATTTAAAGTACCTTGGAAAAACAATCGAGCGAGTTGTTTCATCACGGATCTCTGACCATGTTCGTGTGAATAACCTGTCGGATACATTTCAGTCAGCCTATAAACCATTTCATGGAACGGAAACTGCTCTTCTCCGCGTCAACAATGACATTTTATCTGCCATGGATGATGGAAAAATCACTGCATTAGTTTTGTTAGACTTAAGCGCCGCTTGACACGGTCGATCACAAAATCCTTCTCTCCCGCCTGCAATATCATCTTGGAATACATGACACAGCCCTGGATTGGTGTAAGTCCTACCTTTAAATAGGCCTCAGCATGTTTGTATTGGTAATGCCACCTCCGAGCCTGTTATTCTTGACTATTCTGTACCCCAAGGCTCCGTGCTCGGCCACAGTGGTTTACTGTTTATACGTTTCAGTTCGTGATATCATTTTGAAGTATAATTTAAATTACCATGTCTACGCTGATGACACGCAGCTCTACATTACTTTTAAATCTTCTCAAGAACCTGCCGATTCCTGCATTACAACACTGGAGAAATGTATTCAAGAGATTCGAAGTTGGATGCGACAAAACTTCCTGAAATTGAACGACGAAAAAACAGAATTTGTTCTATTTGGATCACGTCAGCAATTGTCTAAAGTTTCTCTTCCATCTATTGCAATTGGTGACTCACAGATAACCCCCTCATCACAAGCACGTAATTTGGGTGTTATATTTGACTCGACAATGACTTTAAAACCTCATATCTCCAACATTGTTCGCATATCATCATTTCATATCAGAAATATCAGCCGAATAAGGAAATACTTGAATAAAAGTGCTACTGAACAAATTATTCATGCGTTTGTCACATCACGTCTCGATAACGGGAATGCTCTACTCTACGGTCTCCCGCAGAATCAAATATCTCGTCTTCAGAACATACAAAACACAGCAGCTCGTGTTGTGACTTTGTCCAAAAAGTCATGCCATATCACGCCAATCTTGAAAGAACTGCACTGGCTTCCTGTTTCACAGAGAATTGTTTTTAAACTTATGCTAATTGTTCACAAATCTTTTAATAACATTGCTCCAATTTATATTTCTGAACTGCTTAAAGTCTACACTCCATCACGCAATTTGCGCTCCAGCAACATGTCACTCCTAAAGGAACCAACATCAAAACGGAACTGGGGTGATAGGTCTTTTTCTGTCGCGGCTCCGAGACTCTGGAATCATCTTCCAACTAAACTCAAATCTTGTCATAGTATAACTAGATTTAAGTCGATGCTTAAAACTCATCTTATGTCACAATTCTTCAAAGATGATGTATATTTGTAATTCCATTGTAGGTACGTGTATCTCAGTACATAATTTTTCCCTATGTTATCATTGTATATTGTTTGTATTCATGTTTTTATCTTTGTTTCCGCGCCTTGAGCGCCCAGCAGGGTGGATATGTGCGCGCTATAAATCTTTATTATTATTATTATTATTACATTTATATTGTACTTTCATCAATGTTGTTGTCTCCCGTCATTTCCTTGTTTTGTGGATGTTTGTGTTGTGAAACTGCCTCGCTCAATGTGTCTAATGATTTCTTATTTTTGGAAATTGATTTAGGTTTCTTGCTGTTTGATCGCTGTTCCAATATAGAGGTAAAAAGGGTGTATAGATACGGGTTCAGGGAGGAGTTTATGGGTAGGATGAAGACAACAATCCAGGCGTACATGTCTGGATTTATTACTACAGCCCCAGTCTGAGAAAGAATCCCCATGATGATGACAGGCATCCAGCATGTAAAGTCAGTGCCGACTATGAATGCCATTTTGACCGCCATTCTGATTTCCCGATCACGGTGAGCAGCCACGCGGACCTTATTCGATGAGCGCTTGACTTTGACAAAAATTCCCACGTAACAGACAAACACAACCAAGAAACAAATGAGGTTGACGCCAAGAAAGAGAATAATTGAGAAAATCCAGGCTGGCTTCTGACCTGTACCTACTGGGATCGATAAAGTCTGGCTCCCGAATGGATTATCAATAGCGCCCTCTTTGACCTCGAATGCGGTTGGTTTGGTGATGAGTGGTAGTCCAATGCATACATCGGATAAACCATAGATATCTGAATCTGACCCACTACCAAAGACCGTTGGTCCAATACTCAAACCAAGTGATATTGACCAAATAACGAGGAGAACTAAATTGGTGGATTTCTTGTGTGGTTGCCTTGAGCTGAAGGGGTATACGATGCCCCAGAAACAATTTACACTGATAAACGTGACGATAAACACAGACGCCTCACTGGACATGACTGACAATACACCAGCTATTTTGCATATCACACTTGACCGCCATTGCTTGGCCTCTGCTGAATACGTCTCACCAAAATGCAGATCGGCTATCGCAATAATAAGCATATAAACCCCCATCATGAAGTCAGAAACGGCTAGATTTAAAACCGTAATTGAGTGCCTTGTGTTCGTGTTATGATTTCTACTTCGGGACCCATGACACTCCCTTGCTCTTTGGGTGATGACCACAGCATTGCCGATGAGGGCGCTTAGTCCAAGAACCCACATGGATACACGGAGGAATGTGTTCTGCATGAGACTACCACAGAGGTTAAGTGGGGGTTGTAACTCAATCGTCTCACATTGTGATATCATGAAGTTAGGTAAAGAAACAAACTCACAACATAGTCTGTAGTCGTCCACGTACCTGAAATTTCAATAGAAAACAAATTCATCATAAATTGATTTCACTTTTGCTTTAGTCATCTCATCTTCATCATCATTATCATCATCTTCTTAATCACAATCATCATAATCATCATTATCACCATCATCATCACCATCACTACCATCGTTGTTGTTGTCGTCATCGTCATCTTTGTTTTTGTCAAGATTAAAGTCATCGTCATCTTTAAGACATTAATCATCGTAAACTGCCTTCTTTGTATAATCATGAATAATTCCTCTACATACTTCTTATTTGATACTTACAATTTCTGCAAGCTCACTAAGTCAGTCACCGCACCACTCTCTACATGGACAGGGTCATCACTTGGTTCACCTCTGATCAGAACTCTGGAGTAAGATCATGATCAAAAGAAGGCATTCAAATATAATGCTATAAAAGAACTCTAACTGAACACCGCAAATATTGTAGATTTGAATTTAATGCAACAATTCCAAAGCACATTTAATGTTCAGACAAATGTTTAAACCCATTGTAAGTAGCAATTATGATTTAAATGAACAACCAGATTTAATTGATTACTATTTATAAAAATGATTTCTTACAGGGTTTTCAGATTATGGAGTCCACTAAACGCTCTCATTTTTAGACTTTGTAGAGGAATGTCTTTTGCAATCCTTAAACATGAAATAAAAAGAAAATACAATATTTAATTGGATGTCTATAAAGTAACTAGAAAAGCTCAAACCTCTGCCAACTACAGCTTTTCCAGAGAAACAAAATTCCTACAAGTCGTAATTTTTCCTGTTTGATTATGTTGACAAATACAAAAATTAAAAAATTAAAAAAAAATTAAATTAATTAAAAAATAAAAAATCCCTCTGAGGTCTCAGATGTGATAGACGTACATCTAACCCGCCAATCCACCAACGATTCTTGAAACATGACGTGCGCCCTTGTCTGTTCTACTTATTAACTCACTGATCAATAACGTTAGATATGGTCCTAAAAATACGCTTTCCTGAAATCGAATCTTCATCAAAATCTAATCGATTGGTCCATGTAGCAAAACTCAACATATTTAGCAAATTTCATCCGAAACTGTGGGAAACCTTTTGATATATCTATGTTTGTGTTACATGTTTGTAGTAATAAGAAAAACACATTTAAACCATTGTCATTTGCACTGAAGATCCTTTTTGGAGCTGATTTTTTTTCTCGCTCTTTCCCTTGGTCAATCTACTCCATTTTCCGACAGATAACGGCATATACTAAAGTGATTGTTTTTAAGATTTTCTAATTCGTTTACAGCCTTGTGTGGACTTGTGTAAGTCTACATAAAGTATAAAGAACCTACATTGTGTGGACATAGCGTATGTAACGGTTACCCCCCCCCCCCCCCCACACACACACACTCACACACATTGATTTGTGGGGTATTCCTTTGTTTGTTCTATTATCCCTTTTCCTTAGAATTCTCCTGTGGGGTACAAGATTTTCTATAGTTACATTGTGGGGTCCAATTGTTCCATTGTGTTTTGGACCCCACAACGAATGCAGTGTAAGCCCACACACACACACACACACACACACACAGGACAGATTACATTACCTCTGGACACCTTCGGTGGCGGAGGTAATTAACAGTAAGCTGCAATGAATATATATGTTTAGTAATTTTTCCATGATTGCTATCCATATCTGTTACATTCACATTATTTTTTAATCATTTGCAACTTGATTTGTATCACATTGACTACTAGAAATTCAAATCCGGTATTATTATGCATAAACCATAGGCATCATCAGGATTTAAATCAAGTTCGTGTTTTAACAGTAATAATTAATCATCAACAAGACAACTTCTTTCCCAAAAGTAAACCCATACAGAGACGTTCACTCACATGGATTCCAAATTATTGAGTCCAGAGAAAGAGTTCGCCTCGAGATACTTTATTTGGTTCCTCGAGATGTCCCTTCAATACAAAAATCAAAGTATATTGAGATACTTAGGATTTGAATCTTTGTATATGGTGTAAGATCAGTAAGAGGAAGGTTTGTATATGGTGTAAGATCAGTAAGAGGAAGGTTTGTACATGGTGTAAGATCAGTAAGAGGAAGGTTTGTATATGGTGTAAGATTAGTAAGAGGAAGGTTTGTACATGGTGTAAGATCAGTAAGAGGAAGCTTTGTATATATGTAAGATCAGTAAGAGAAAGCTTAAGATCAGTGAGAGGAAGGTTTGCAGTTGCATCATGTAATAACTTTACGGAGGTGTAATACCGTGTGTTGGTTTTGAGAAGAACCAGTGGTTTGACAACTCGACATTACGACAATATACTCTGATTGTATTATGGATTACTTATGTGATTCCTTGAGATGTTCTTTCAATACAAAAATCTGAGTATATTAATATAATTTTAACTTTTTACACAGTTTATAAATACAAACAATATTACTATCAAATTATTTAAACTGGCTGTTATTGTAATCCTGGTCATAACTTTATTCCAAAATTGACATCATATGGTAAACTCGGTCATTTTGGGGTGCCATGGCCATGGGCGGATCCAGAACATTTTTTTAGGGGGGCTGAGAATCAAAAACAATTATTGTTCAGTACTACAAAAATTACAATGAAATAATCAAAGGGTGAGAAAAACAAAGCACAGTCAGGGAGAATGGGAGTGCGTTCTCCCCTCCCCTCCCCTCTCTCTCTCTCTCTCTTTCTCTTTTTTAATTTAATTTTTTTAACGATTTTAGGGGGGGCTACAACCCCCTTAGCCCGCCCCCCGGATCCGCCAATGATGGCCGAGTGGTTTAGTGCATCGGACTTGTGATCTGATGGCCGAGTCGTCAAAATGTGGGCTCGAATCCTGGTTGCAGCCACGGTGCAAGACACTTAACTATAATTGCTTCACTTCACCGAGGACTATAAATGGGGACCTTTGAGGGAATCGATGGTAATTGTGTTTGATTAAGCTTGTTGCGCTACACATTTGGCAGCATGGGTTGCATACTCCCCAGGGAGTTTTGATGGTTCTATGAATGATATTACTGGCCCGATGACAGGGGTTATAATGTTCATGCGCCATGAGTGTCAAACTTGGCGGATACCGGCGCAATGTAAGTGTCTGTTCTTGTTCTTGTTCTTGTTATTATTAACCCATGATTTGCTAATTTTATTTAAACTTACAAAAACATTAGGTTGCTAAGATCGACGAAGGTCCCAGGAAGTAGTCGGTCGATTTCATTACCAGACACTGACCTAAGTTCAAAAAGTGGGAAATGTTATAGTAGACATAAATGTGTAGATATTAACAAACAAATCAAAAACGTATATATTTACCAAACGTAGCCTCATGATTACATCAGGGCACTTTTTTAATAACTACTTATTTACACGTTTTGTTTAAACTTACAAAAATGTCAGGTTGCTAAGCCCAATAAAGGTCCCAGGAAGTAGTCGGTGGATTTCATTACCAGACAACGACCTAAGTTCAAAACGTGGGAAAAATTAGTTAGACATAGTTTCGTAGATATTTAAAAACTTGTATTGTTATCATGCAAAATAATTGATATTGGCCTTACGTTTGAACCTAGCATGTTCTTTCTCAAAGGTTGCCTTTGAGAATGTAGCCACTGGGTTCGAAACCAGTATTTTGCATTTGTATTACAGGCCCCTTAAGGTTGGTTATCAAATAAATATACACAGCACAAGGGGTGATGCCAATGTTTATGGCGCTTTAATGCGCTTGAAAAAGTCGTACAGTGCTGCAGAAACCCAAACGATCCCGCGACTTTGGCTGCGACGTGTGCGGAGACCTTTTTTTTTCTTTTCTTTTTTTCGTTTTCTTTTTCTTTTTTATTTATTTATTTTTTATTTTTTATTTTTGGGGGGGGGGGGCTTTAATTCAGTAATTATCGTAAGAAGCGGTATCGGTAGACTTACAGTACATTAAGGAACAGTAATTCTTTGAATAGACCTGCGTTAAGGACACTGATGTTTGCTCCTGAAAGTGTACTGAAAAAAAAGAAAAGATGATAACTATGATACAAATTCAAACGCTTAAGTTTAAATTACTTCATCATTGATGCTTTAACGGATAATAATAAAATATATATTTGAAATTAGTATTTATAAAAGCAAGCTTGTGTTGAATGCCTAGGCATTCCGTGCTAGGCTGTGAAAAATATCTAGCAAACAAATTTGAAAAGTAACTATTAAAACAGACATTGCTGTTAATATTTAAGGTGTCAATGGCTACCAATTTTTAAAAGCTAGACACCCCTGAAATCTTCGTTTTTTGTAAAGGTTTAACGAAACTGTTGACTAAAAATAATTAATCATTATTTATAAATAATTATGATGCAAATTCAAACACTTAAACTGAAATACTTCATTATGGATGCTGTAACGGATGATAATTTAAATATGCAATATGGCATTTATCTAGCGAACAAATTTGAAAAGTAACTTTTAAAACGAACATTGCTGTTAAAATTTTAGATGTCGTTGGCCACCAATTTTTAAAAGCTAGACACCCTGAAATCGTAGTGTTCTGTAAGTGTATGACGAAAAAGTAACTTATCGAAAATGTTGCTAGGAATAATTAATCAGTATTTATTTAGGTTTTCAAGATGAGTTTGTAAACATAAAATCGAATTGGCCTAAAATAGTATACATGACATATGTTTAACAACTTTATCTTTATCATTTAAAGTTTCAAATAAAAGTCGAATTATAAAGTGAAATATGAAGTGTGTTATCTTACAGTTCCGTCGTGATCTTAGCGATGTTTGAAACAGTTTTTTCGTCCCAACCGTTCTTACAAATCACCTTAAAATTGTTGTTATCATCGTAGTGGCAACTACATCCAGTAAGGCACCGCCGATCTATATTTAGGTAGTGAGAAAACATTATCTCAACTTTGCTGCTGCCATCTTTGTCAGATTCCCTGACTCAAAGCATTTATCATAACACTAATTCTGAACACGTTTAAGGGATCAGCCTATATTAGACCATCCTCAGCTTGTTTTCAAGCACTTGTATGGAAGAAAAACAAAAATCCTACATTACCGGTGATATTTTTTCTTTATAACGTTTAATTCGAAAGGATTTATTTCGCACCGTTCATAAAACAAATAAACATGTTAAAGCATATAATATGAGTATTATATTATTATGAATAAACAAATTGTTTAGATTTAATTTCTCTGAATACTATACAAACTGCTTTTTTCATATTTTTATGTTGTAACCGATCTGCAATGCGGTACTCATTTTCCCTAAGGAAAACGAGGTAGACTTTGTGGATGCGGTTGAGGTTACACACTGATCTCTACCATTGTGACTGGATAAAGAACTATCCATTTGTGTCTAACAAGTAAAGGCATCCACCCCATGACCATATTGGTACTCCACTATATCCCTATTATTAACTGGATAGAGGGTTGCCTATTGGGACCTAACAGATAAAGGCATCTGCCGCAGGGCCATGTTGGTACACCACCATACAAAAGAAACACAAAAGGAATTAACAAAGAAATGCACATCCAAAGGAATGCACATTGTTAAACATGATTTGTGTGAAGTCCAGTGGCTTTGAATAGAAGCACATGATCCAGTCAGTTTTATAGAGTTTAGTAAGCTGAACACCCCACTAAATAAACTCCCATAGTAACCAATGAAAAATATTCAAAAATCTTTTTAAAAAAATACTTAGAAAAAAACGAACTAATCCTCCAGCATCCATTCATGGGATGATCCTCCAGCAGTCTACTGAAGCAGCAGCAATTTCCAGAGTCCGGCATTCTCCTGAGGACGATCAGAGCATACTGATCGAAACGTCGAGTTGTACCCCCAGTTCTTTTCAGAACTAATTACTACTCAATTGAGATTCCACATGGTGTCGCCGCAATTAGTCTTACTTATCATCCTCACCAAGCAAAGCTACAAGTTTTACCTAAGAGAAAATATTGATTGACGTCTAAACTGTTATGTTATTCTCAATTTAACCCTATCAAGCATGGGCTTTTTCGTTTTCAAACCTGTTGAGGGGAACATTGTGCCCCACCCCTTCCATATTTTCTGTATTTAATAGCCGATTTCCATGAAAATTCCTAGGCATGTTTGGTTTGACGCAGTCTATCGAATGAGGCCAAAGGAACTTTCATAGGTTACTGTTAGGGGGCGCTATACACAGTTGTCGGTCATTTCTCTCTCATTCTTGGGTGAAAATGGTATTTTCCCATAACTTTGTTATGTTGGTTTTTGTTGGCCATGAAATTTGGCACGAATGTTGTCTTTGGTACAAACAACAATGTGACATTTAAATTACCGCTAGAGGGCGCTATAAGCAATACGTTTTGGTCAAAACATAGATATAATAATCCGTGGTACCATTGTGCACCCCAGGCCTGATATGGTTAATGTGGATATAGGCCAGAGGCCCGTTGAGTTTAATATTTTCATCCCAATGGAAACCACACTCTACACTAGGAAAAATGCCCGCAATAAAAAGCATCTATTTTGGAAAAAGGCCTTGCGTTTTTTGACCATTTTTTCAGGGCCTAGTGTATCAAAAATACTAAAACTGATGGACACCTGTCAGGTCATGATATTGGACCATTTTTACACGATCCCTCAAATGAACGGGTCTCTTTGTTTTTCAGAAAAAAATGAGAATTATGATAACCAGCTCGGATCATGGATTTCTCACTATTTGGTGGGGTACACCCTAAAGGTATGGCGCTGCTAAATGAATGAGCGCCCTCAAGAAGTGAAACTTACCGCATTCCTTCTCGTCATCTCCATGAGGGCAATCTACATGTCCGTCGCAAACCTCAAATAGATACTTACATTCCATGGAGTTCTGACAGTGATAAAACTCAGGACAAGTAATGTTTTCTACGAAAATAAATATGGAAGAAATTAAGTTTCATAATGATAACCGGCAGAGGGCGCTACAAACACAGAAACTGTCATTGTCACCATAAGGTTTCCCGATCCTCATTATAAAAGAAAAGCGTTTAAACCAAAATACAAACATCCTAAAACTCACAAACATGCCAGAATTTGTTTGTTTTTAGAAGAAAAGTTTCCAAATTGCGCGGGGTCAATTGGTCTTCATTTTGGAGATTTGAGACCCAGTATAACCGAATAGGGATAAATTATTGACAACAACTCTGTAACCATGACGATACATAAGTACGATCCAAAGCAAATAAGATCTGGAAATTTAATCGTAGAGAATGTGCCTTTAATTTAAATTCCTCAAACATGGCGTCTTACCACAAAGCTGTTCATCTATTCCGTTTTCCTGACAATCTTTAAACCCATCACATTTGGCGCTGTCTTGTAAGCATAAACCATTACCGCAGTCCAGACCATTGAGACAATAATATTGAAGGTTTGAATCTGTGTACAAAATGGAGGATGACTTTCACTTTTTTTATTATTATTTTTATTATTGTATTACCAAAACGCTTAAAATCCAGCGATCACGCTTAAATTGCATATTAAAATGCAGCTTGGTGCATATTATAAACCATACATATAAATACATTAGTATTTATGTTGGAGTTTAATGTCACTGCTAACGAGTTAAATTCAAAACTCAATTTCAGTACTCTGATCTACTGACAGTATTCCCAATACAAGATTTCGTATTGGATTCAGTTTTTTTACCATATGTGTTAGTAAGTTTATTTCAAATACAATGTAACTTACCGGAGTGGAATGTCACCCTGAGATGAAAACCAGTATACTCCACAGTCGAATCACCAGTAAAGGAAATAAAACATTCGAAAGAGTTCAAAAGTATTGAACGCACTTTTGTCGCTCCGTGCAACACAAACGACTTATTTTCCTGGCCGTACGTTTCGATACGTACCAAATCGTGAGATATCTCTGTTAGAAAATAAACCACGTCGACGCGCATGAGACCGATTCCACTGAAAACGTTCGAAGGTTGGATTCGCCAAAAGCAGCCAACGTTTGCTGGATAGTTCGAAGGGTAGAGGGGAGACTTCAAATCGGATGGAACATCATTGTAAAGTTCACCGCATAATTCTGAAAAAATTTAAGCCCAGACCACATAAAGAGCGTTAGACCTTATCTTATATTAAAAAAAGAGAAATATTGCACTAAGATCGATAGACATCCACTGAGTAACGTATTTACATGCACAAATATAATGCATCATTTTTGTTTTTTTGCTCAGGTCTGGTCAGGTTGGTGCTAACAATAATGTGTCAATAGAGGGCGCCCAGTTTAAAAGATCTGCTGATCACAATTTGTTCACCTCCTAAAAATGTAGCCTTACTTTTAAAGTGTTGTCATCCTCGTTCCCTAACCCCTATGGTGGCGCGCCTGATGGCTTAATTTGATTTAAACCTTTGCATACATCTTGGTAAACAAACCTGATGGAACGCAGAAGTGTAGACCTCTTTCAGACGTATTATTTTGGACACAGACCAGATTAGATGTGTTACAAGCTACTTCATCATCTCCGCAGCTAACTGCAGCAATTTAATTTAAAGCAAAAGTATAAACTTAATTAGAGGCAGGTAAAACTTGTAGCTTTGCATGGTGAGGATGATAAGTAAGACTAATTGCGGTGACACCATGTGGAATCTCAATTGAGTAGTAATTAGTTCTGAAAAGAACTGGTGGTACAACCCGACGTTTCGATCAGTATGCTCTGATCGTCCTCAGGAGAATGCCGGACTCTGGAAAATGCTGCTGCTTAAGTAGACTGCTGGAGGATCATCCCATGAATGGATGCTGGAGGATTAGTTCGTTAGAGGCAGTTAAACGGACAAAACTTACTTAAAATGTTTAGCTCATGTCAATTGTTATTCCCAAGGCTACCCAATTTATATCCCTGGGATTGTCAAGTCACAATCCACAGCGTTGAAAATAATTTATCTGATTAACACAAACTCAAAAACACACCGGTTTATTTTCATTTCAAAATAAATAAACAACTTGGGAGAATTGTTCTTAGGAACGCTATTTTGAAACATCGAATGAACAATTTGTCTAATAAGGAATGCACTGTTCTGTGTATGGAACGCCGCACAGGCATCTTTGGCCTGACTTCGCAAACGAAGATCTAGGA
>CM055817.1:40256359-40258859 GCA_029582265.1 Zoroaster sp. YZ-2022 | reverse complement strand
TTAAAATACAAAAATAACGACGAGTTCCGTTTGGAACTAATTACTACTCAATTGCAATCAATTTCACATGTTGTAACTGTTGTAACAGTCTTTACTTAAAACTAAAACCAGTATTGTTAAATATTTACTAATTCTATTGACTTTAAGGTAAAAAATAAACATATCCCCTGAAAGAATGTTTGCTCTCAGCCATACAATAATTAAAACGTCCAATTTGTTTTCTCAGAAATGTGAGTAAATGTACACACCACCTTTGTAGCGCGAAACTGGCCCATAAAAAACTGTTTTCACATATAGTTGGAAAGATCTTTTAAAAGTAGAATATAACTGGCCACACAAATACCCCTAAAAATGCGCCGTTTTCTGTTAATGTACAAAAAACAATGTCACGTGACTTTTGTGAATCAAAATCAAAAGCGAGGTCAAAACCGATAGTCACACTTTCAGACGTGTAGAAAAGTTTATTACTAAACCAAAAATCAGAATAATTATTTTTGTATAATTCATTGATACTTGACAAAAGTGAAATGATTTTGAAATAATGGGAGAAATTGTCAAAATCGACAAAAAGGCGAAAGTCTTGGCACTTTCCCGAGACACCAGGAACCGAACCAAGACTCTGCCAGTACTTCCATTGGCGCCAGCGAGGCAAAGCGCCCGAGGCGTAAGCCCGCCGGTTAGGCCATAAATATGTCAACACTATTCGCGTGGAAGCAGGATCTCAACCACTATGGGGCATTTCGAGTTGGGTATTTTGAATTATGATACTGCCAGTGAGTTTACTTTGGGAAACAACAAAGACTTATTCATTCAGAACATCGTCACAGCCCATTCAGCACGTCAACGCCAATAAAAACGTGACAGAAACTTCGAATTTCGACACAGCTGGCCAGGCGTACGATGCCACCATCCAGTTTCCTAATGAAGTACTCGTTGACAATATGCTTTACGGTCTGATCAGCAGCCCCACAGTCATACTCAGGTGTTGGCTTCATATGCTATTTGTGTAGCATGTGACCAGTACGGCCGTGGCCTGTGAGGAGCCGGTTAAGGCGACACCAGCTCTTTCTGCGAAGGTTCAAGCCATCCGGTAATTTAAAGGGGTCCGAAGTTCCTTGAGGGCATTATCATCACTCTCCCACTCTGCGGACCATTTTTCTATGTTGAGTTGCTCAGCAGCGGCTTTGCGACGGCCTCTTGTATACGGTATTTCCCGGTCTCCCAAGTAAGGGTGAGCCCTCAATGAGAACGGGGACCGGGATGGGAGCCGAGTTGGCAAGAGATCACCTACCACAGCTCTGTGTAAGAGATGTTTTCTGTCAGCTGCAGCTCTCCAGGCTGTCTTGGCAGTGAGCGCTTCATGTCGGAAGTGAGGTGGTGGGATGTGGGCAAGTACTGGGAGACTGGATATGGGGGTCGATTTGACTGTCCCACTGACTAGTCTCATGGAGACGTTTAGCTCTGTGTCCAACTTCGGAGTTGCACGCCAGACCGGAGCACAGTATTCGACCGGCGCGTATACCAGGGCCACAGTTAAGGTCCGCAGGGTGGGCGTATTCGCTCCCCGTTTTGTACCAGCTACTTTCCTGACGAGGTTGACTCTGGTGCCTACTTTCTTTTTCAGCTTTTCAATGTGAGTTCTGTAGGACAAACTCCTGTCCAGGGTCACACTGAGATATTTTGGATTGTGAACATGGTCCAGCTTTCTTTCACCCAGGGATACACTTAGAGTGTGTTTTGCTTGTCTGTTGTTTAGGTGGAATGCTGAGGCAACGGTCTTCCCAACACACAGGATCAGATGCCACTTGTGGAAGTAGGTTCTCAAGAGCTTCCATGTTCTCGGTGAGGATAGCCGACAGTTCCTTGTGTGTCTTCGCTGGGGTTGCAAGGCATATGTCGTCTGCATAGATATACTTGTGGTGAATGGGAGGTCTGCCGTGTAGCTATTGAAAAGGGTTGGTGCAAGATCCTTGTGGTAATCCATTGCGCAGGCGGCGCAGTCTGCTCGTTTTGTCTCCGAGTTCGAGTGTGAAAGACCGGTTGCTGATGAGCTCCATGATCATCTTGATGAGGTTCATGCTGCGGAGGCACTGGTGTAATTTTAGGGCTTGGCCACGATGCCAGATGGTATCGTAGGCTGCTGTAAGATATACAAATACAGCTCCCACCTTCATTTTGTGGTGAAACGAGGCCTCAATGTCCTCTGTGAGATTGAGGACTTGGTCGAGTGTGCACTGACCAGGGCGAAATCCAGCCTGCTCATCGGGAAGAAAATCTTCAACGACTGGCATGATTCTCTCCAGCAGAAGTCTTTCGTACAGCTTGTAGGTTGTGTACAGTAATGAATTTGGACTGAAGCTCTTGGAGTCGTCAAGTGGTACCTGATTTGGGAATGGCAACAATTTCTGCTTTCCTCCATATCTTTGGAATGCAGATATGTGAGAGGCAACTGTTAAAAAAGTGCAGAAGGGCAGCTATTGACGATGTCCCCAACGAAGGA
>CM055817.1:40218157-40255859 GCA_029582265.1 Zoroaster sp. YZ-2022 | reverse complement strand
TCTCGATCTGTAAAATTTAACGGATGCTCAATATTTGATGCACATTGAAGACGCTTTTTACACTTCGCGGGTTTCGATGAATTCACCCAGAAACGTGTCATCTTGTAAAGCCATGACTATAGATTGATGTGTGATCTTTGTTCATTGAGGTCATTTGGCATTTGCACTCACTTTGATCGTACACCTCCAGTCGATTTGCCAAATTTCAAAAGACGCGACCTTGTTTAAAGTTGGTGAAACAACACCAATAGAGGGCGCTATACAGAGCAGAAAAAGGCGCATGCGCACAAACCTCTTGTCACTCTGCAAGCAGCGGTGCCTGGCTTCTGCCCGTTGCATTCGTTTTTCGTCTTCCGAGTCTGAAGCTAGGTCACTGGCTGCGTATTCTTTGACGGTTCCCCATCCACCTTCGCTCGAATCCGCAAGTCGGATTAGTTTCTGTCGATTTGAAAGTTTCTTGGTAGCCGAATCGATGAGGCTAGCGACCGAGTTAATGTCACCACCTTTACCTGCTTCTTGTGCTTTTACAAGAATTTCGAGGATTTCGTTGTTAAAGTCGAATTGCTTGTGGTTCCCTTCTCTCTTCCATTTTATGTTTGTTGCTATCTTTATCTTGTCGTTGATAGCTTCATATGAGTCTTGTTGGCTTTGCATCATTTCGGCCCATAGCAGTGTGCATGATTCTTTTATGGTCTTTTGTAAATCATTTGTTGTGCTTTGAAACGCAATGAGTAGGCGTTCTGCTTGTTCTGCAGTGGGTTCCATGGTTGGACGGTTCTTGTGTTACTCTGAATAATTGATAGTGTAATTTGTTGTCTGTCGGTACGCAGATGGCACATTCTTACCACACCCTGACTTATATACCAATACGCATCACAGCTATACCCATCCGCGCAGCGGATTAATAGTTCCGTAAGAACTAACTTTCGTACTAATTCACTACCCCGTTCAACCGTACGAAAATATATATCTCACGAAGTGACGAATAAGTTTGAAAGCTTGTATATAGAAAATACAAACTTTGACGGTTTTGAAACAAAATCAGAAATAAAATTCAACTATTTAATCAAAAATAGTTTGTTTAAGTGTAAACAGATGGGAATAATATAAACACCAACAACGCCCTACCAAAATGAGTCCAACTTCAAACGCGATTTTTTTAACAGCGATTTGTCACATCGTCCAATCAATTTAACAGGCTTGATTTACAATTTAGCCATATTTCTGCATAGATTTTCAACCGTTCACAAACTGGAATATTTTGGCATTTATTATCTGCTGATGATTGAAAAAAAATTATTTCAAGTTTACTTTAATCAAGAAGATTTTTTTTTCTCTTGCTCTTAACCAAAATGAATATTGAATTGACAATGTTACATATACGTGGGGAAAATATTTGGCTAAAATCTATCGTGAACATTGGGGAATGGAATCAGGTGAGAGCACAGTATGAATCCACATTATTATTATGAACTGGTTATGTTTTTCATTAAGGCTTACACAATATAAAGCAATCTGAATATATCTACATTATATATATTTTTCTTATCATAGCCATAATGGTTGTCATATCACCAGCAATACATTTTTAATTCCAGTAATGAGCTTCCTGGAACGCTAGCCTTGAATGGTGACTATGACAGTAATCCATTCAACTGTTGATATAAATCACACGATATAATCAAAATGGTATAAGCGAACCAATTATGTTAATTGATAAACAGAAGTCATTACAATAAAAGAGATGATTAAATTCAAACAGTATCCATCATATGATACAAACAAAACACTATGGTAAGTCTTATTGCTGTGTACAGAAAAAAACATGTTTTGTTGCTTTAGGGAATTTAATCATTCGTTCTGTTCAAGTTGCCCTTTTGCAATACAAATTGGCTGAGTGCGACAAAATGTGTACAAATCTACCAATGTGCAAAATGCCATGCCATTCTCCCATGTAATAACCACCTGAACACACCCAATGTGTATTGCATTATAAGGACATCTACAACAGCCCAAAGACAATGCGAAAGACATAGAAATTGGTATCAACCGGTTTGAACTTGAATGAACCAGTGAATAAGAATATTGGTCTAGTAGCAAGACACCTTTATAATCAGTCTGATATTCATATATGCATTCACAGTACAGAACATCATGGGATACACACGTATAGTCGTGTACAGTATGTGATTAGCCTAAATAACTTAAAACATGCCAAAGCACTGAAGCTAAAATAATTTGAGTATTTAATCTTTCCATACTGCCATAGTCTGTCTTATTTAGATTAAACCTTTCATAATCTTGTCAGGTTTATGTTAGAAGTAAGAATGTCATGTTTTGTAAATGATACCAACCTGTAAAAATCGATCCATATGTTTCTGAGCAAAGTGCAAAAGTTCATACAATTTCTCAAACTGTTCAATTGACGCAAAGTGTCTATCACCAAAGTATATGCATAGTTCCAACCCTTTAAAAAAGGGTTGTAAATAAAAATTCATTTCCTGTTCTTATTTTTTTTTTTATTACAGAACCTCTGCAGTCTCCATTTTCCCTGTTAAATTCTTTGATAGAGCATCTGTTCCTTGTCACATTTATAAACTATATCATGTGCATCTCAAAGTCTAATTTATTATGTTAATAACGATTATGGTCTTTTAAATAGAGGATCTATTATTTCATGATCAATGTACACTAGCTTACTGGGTAGATGTCAACTATATTATACCGATTGGGAGATATCTTGATTTATCTTGATTGAAACCCTATTCGTCCAATTACCACACCTTCTGCTATATCCTCATTTTCATGTATCCTCATCATTCATGTGTTAACTAGTGGCTAGGCTCTTCTTAAATGAAGAAGGTAAGGACGCTGGGCAGCGTAGTTTTTTTTCCTGGGACGAACATGGACAGTTTTTGATTAAAACAAATAAAAAATGTTTTGTTAAAAGACAACAATTTTGTTAAATATGGGAATTTCATAGAAATTGCCCACGTTAGTTCTAGGAAAACATTTCGCTGGAGGGAGAATTTGATTGACCATAAATCAAGGATAGAGGTTAAACAGAATTGGGGTGAATAGCACCGGCGGCGGAAGCGGAGTCCTGATTTTGCCCCCTCCACTTCTGAACCATTTTTTACATGTAGCCCTGAGTATATTTGTTTATAACCAGTGGAGTTAACGATTCTCTAAAACAAAATCCCAACATTTCAAAAACTGACCGAAGATTTCCTTCATTTTTTCAAAGGTTATTCCAAGTGGCTTGAAATATCTCAACATTTTCGCAATAATAATGTGTTTAAGTTTTATTCGAATTAATATTTCAAACCCAAATTATTGTTTTATTGTTTAGCTTTGCTCAGTTTGAGGTGGTGTTGGCCTGGGGGACGGTTAGGACAGGCCAACGTTCAGGGTCAGTCATCAAAATTTCAAATTATTCTTCAAAATTTACACCACACGTCCGACAATTCTCCTCCAAAAGAAAAATAAAGCAAAATTGACAGGGGCTTATGATTCTTGAGAGGATTTACTAATGTAATTACATCCAATCATTTTATACTATTACTATCTGAGGAACTGAGGGCATATTTTTAAATTAAATTACTGTTTTGGTAAAGTAACTTCAAATTGTTTACACATTTGGCACAACATTTACAAAAATACATTTTATGGGAGAATGGCAAAAAAGAACTGGCTCAACTGTACACAGACCGGATACACCCACTGTCTGATCAGACCGCCAAGTTACAGGTCCCTACTACGGACTTATTTTAAAATTATGTCATATACAATTGCATTACATTTTCAATAATCATAATAAAAAATAAATACATAAATAATGACCAAGATAAGAATACTTTAATAATTATACATATATGTTTTTTTAAAATATGCATTAGATTGCATCACAGAGCATCTAGCTTCCTGAGCCCTTAGGCGGATATTAAATATATTACCCAACAGACCCATGATGTTATCCGGGCCATTACAAAAAGTGGCTCTTAATGTTACCTTTGCCGTAGTAGCCAAAATATATACATATTATTTAAAAAAAATATATATATATCCTGTTATGCTGTTACCCAAGACAAATAAAATCAAATGCATGAATTAATTTACGAATCATATCACATGAAATGTGATAAAAATGTCATGAAATGTGAATGAAAAACACGAAAAAAGATGTTAACATTAAACAATTTGGGTTGCACTATTTGTTCTAGCCTACTATTGTTTACCCTTATTATGAGCTGATAATTCTTAGCAATAGGGGTGGAAGAAGATCAAACATCTCGCCATTACTCCACCATGCCTTCACCTATTATTATGTAACTTGGTACAGTTAATGTTCAGTCATATGTCGTCATGATGACATTATCGGTTCTCATGAAAACGACCGCTAGAGGGCGCTATAATTGCACGTATATTATGCATATTTTAATTATTGGGATTCTCAGAAAAAATATCTCATTATAACTCATTTAGTTTTTATTGTTGCCACCAAGAACAAAAAAAAATATTAATTTATGCCTTAAATGGGTTTGTCTATGTAACCACAAAAATGTGTTAACCGAGAAGTTTTTTGAATTTTTTATCTCTGAGGGAACTTTTTTAACCCCCATGGTATTAAGCTTAGTTTAATCCGGCTCTCTTTTGTCCTGACCAACTGGTTCTTTTCAGAACCACTTACTACTCAAAAGAGGATTTTTATTTATTTTTATTTTTTTGGCATGGTGCCACCGCAGACAATCTTTACTTATGAGTGACTCTGCTTCTGGTATAAAAAAATAAATAAAATAAAAAAATACTACGATCGCAAATAATTACATGATTTCGATTTCCGTATGAGGCCAAATGATATAAATTGTAATTGGATTTTAACAAATATTAATTTGAATATATGATAAAGCAAAGGCCTATCGAAATTTTTTGACCACCAGAATGTGCACAAAATGAATTTTCCTGCATCTCGGGAACAAGATGTATTCTTGAAACAGCCGTCTGCAACGGGTGGGGAGACTGCCCTGCGAAAGAGGATGAATTCGGCTGTGGTGAGGGTTCATGAATATTCATTTCTTTAAAATGTTTTAATGCTATAGAGAGCCGAAGTAAATTATTAACAAAATCTCCGGACAGTTTTGTAAAACCAAATATTGGGAACGTGATGTCACACTTATTTATTTTGTGGGCATTTCATTTTGTGTCTGATCGAAAGTAAACGGGGGATGTGTTTATTTTTACCTTAAAAGTTCATGGATGGGATACATCGTGTAATTAATTTTGGAGTCAACAGAGTTATTTGTAAGTAGCTCAATACTGGTTGAATTTTTAATAAATATTTTGCCCTCTCATTCAGAGCAAATCTATACCAACATTGCATTAATTGTTTAGAAGAAGCATCATAGCTAGCCCCCTTCAATCTGTTTTTCTTCTTCTCAATATCAGGAGATTGTACAGAAAATCAATATTCTTGTCGTTCTGGGACAGGCTGCGTCTTGAAATCTTCCGTGTGTGATGGCATAAATGACTGCAATGATATTTCTGACGAATTTGACTGCGGTAAATAATCAACTATATTATATAAACATATTTTTGTTGACGATTAATAATTTTAATTTAATTTATTTTGTATGTATGACAAATAATGAACAAACGGTTACTTACTGTAGGGCGAAGAGCGTCATAGTAAATTTCTATTTTTTATTTTTTTATTTTTTATTATTTGTTAATTATGTTTTATTTATTGTTTTATTTTGACTTCTAATTTTGTCTCGTTCATAGAATCATTTTCTATAATGTTACAAAATTGCCAATTTAATTACCGTATCTTTATGGTGAATATGTTGTATGTTGCTGATCATAACAGATCTTTGCATAAGAACTGTTTACAATTACCATCTTTTTTTCTCCAAAACAAATTCACATAACCAAGCCGAGGCTGGGTCTATAAATTGTTATGCTTTTTATTTCAAGGACTGTGTAGAAATGGATTAGTCGAAATCAACGGTGTCGGTACAACAATTATTTCAACACCACACCGGTCGCTATTGTACCGTGCGAACACTCAGTGTCTGTGGTTGGTTGTGGCAGAAGTGGAATACCATGTGGTCATTACTTTCCCTGAGTTTGGTCTGGAACGATACAGGGATTATCTGTATATTGGAAACGGACGCATGTTTCAGAATCCATATTTGATCCTTACAAGGTGAGTTTTGCTGTTATTTAGTGTTTGTCAACAATATGCGAATTTACTTGTTTGCAATAGTGTTTTTTAAAACATATTTTTTATGATTGTTTTTCAGATTTCAATATCCACTGAAAACCGCCTCGACACAAAATGAATTGTTTATGATTTTCAGATCAGATTCCTCTAACAAACGGACAACAGGATTCATCGTTGAGGTTAAACAGATGCGGGAAGGTAAATTTGTTTGTGGATTTGTTTAGAAACATTGGTATTTCATAAATGAAATAAATTGTGGAATTTTAATTTAAAACTTATCAGCATAAAACTGATGATGGTATCATTCTTCCCAATAAATTATTTTGCCTGAAGGGCAGTTATATTTTATGACTAGTGAAACTATTGGAGGGAGAACTTTTTCATAAATTCAATATTATAATGAATACAGTAGGCTAAAACTTTCACAGGTTCGGTATTTAATGTATTCATTGATTCAAAGTAAATAAGAACACTCTTATACAAGCAGTTTTGTCAACACTTGTCGGTGCATAGGGCAATAACAAATACAAACTGTTAATCAACCAACGCAAAAATTTTATTAATTGCCAATGTAGAACCATTCTTTATGTAGGCCTACTCAGTGAAAACTATCTTTAGTACATGATAGAAGATCTTCGGCTCAATGTCTTTATATTATGCCTGGTAAGGCGTTCCATAGACGGAAGAGTGCATCCCTCATCAGACAAATTCTGCATACGATGCTGCAAAAACATTATGAATAAGAATTTCCTAAGGAGTTGTTTATTGATTGATTGATTTTATATATTTATTTAATTTTTTTATTATTATTTTCACCACTGTGGATTTAACAATGCCAGGAGTAGAAATTAAGTAGCGCTGTGGATAACAATTTATTAATAGGAGCTGAACATTTTGTACAAAGTAAGGTTTGTCCTTTTAGCTGCTTTTAATCATTTGTATAATGTTGCTTTAAATTAAATTGTTCCAGTTAGCTGCGGAGATGATGAAGTAACTTGTGACACATCTAATCTGGTCTGCGTCCAAAATAACACGTCTGGAATAATGCCACCCTTCTGCTTTCCTTCAGGTTTGTTTATCAAGATGTAGACAAAGGTTTAAATCAAAAAGGTTCAACAGGCGCTCTGCCAAAGGGGTATGGGAACAAGGATAATACACTAAATGTAGGGCTACATCTTTAGGTGGTGAACAATTTTACAGTTCTCGAAAGCGCCTTCCCTGTTGTCTCCAATAGAACGTAACTGGTGCTCAACAAATCTTTTAAACTGGGGCGCCCTCCATTGACAATTTATTGTCGGTACCAAACTGACCAAACACTTTTATTCAGCAAAAGGCACTTGCCTTAAGTTTATTGGAGGGAGAACTCTTTCATAAATTCAACATTATAATGAATATGATGTAGGACAAAAAAAATCACCCAAGGCAAGGATTTAATATATTAATGCTAACTGCGGTACCCGTTGCTATAAAGGATTATAGCCGACCTACCATATTCGGGCAAACTCGGTGGTCAAGACATCTGATGAAGTGGTAAGCAGAAAGTCGTGGGTTTATATCCCGCCCGAGTCGTCTAGGGATTTTTTTTCACAGACACTCTTTGTTTATCACCCAACGCAAGAATTTCATCATTTAATTCGCTAATGTTGAACTATTCCTTTTAATGAAGTCAGTTCATGGTAGCAGTAATGTGTCGATGACTTAAAAACTATCTAAAATCCGCATAATAAATGTATCACCTCGAAGCAGTGTTATGTAAACTTTGTGTGAATAATGAGGCTCTGTCACTTCTTCTGATTTTTTGCCCATAAATAAATATGCGATACTTCAAATAATCATCTGCAATACTCGTGCTTACAAAGATGACCGTTGCATGATAAACGTCTATATATTTTTATACTTTTTATTTCAAGGATTGTGTAGAGATGGTCTGGTTGAAATCAACGGTAATGGTACAGCAATGATTTCAACACTACACTGGCCGCTATCGTACCCTGCATCCATTCAGTGTCAGTGGTTGGTGGTGGCAGAAGTGGGATACCATGTGGTCATTACTTTCATTGAGTTTGATCTGGATCGAGGCTTGGATTATCTGTATATTGGAAACGGACGCATGTTTCAGAATTCATATTTGATCCTTACAGGGTAAGTTTTGCTGTTATTTGGTGTTTGTCAACAATATGTGAAAAATTTAATTGTTTGCAATAATGTTTTTTAAAACATGTTTTTTATGATTGTTTTTCAGATTTCAATATCCACTGAAAACCGCCTCGACACAAAACGAACTGTTTATGATTTTCAGATCAGGTTCTTCTAGAGAGAAAAAAAGATTCAATCTTGAGGTTAAGCAGATGCGGGAAGGTAAATTTGTTTGTGGATTTGTTTAGATACATTGGTATTTCATAAATAAAATAAATTGTGGAATTTTAATTTAAAACTTATCAGTATAAAACTGATGATGGTATCAATCTTCCCAATAAATTATTTTGTCTGAAGGTCAGTTATATTTTATGAATAGTGAAATTATTGGCCTAATTTTTTGGGAGGGAGAACTGTTTCATAAATTCAATATTATAATGAATACAGTAGGCTAAAACTTTCACAGGTTCGGTGTTTATGTATTCATTGATACAAAGTAAATAAGAACACTCTTATACAAGCAGTTTTGTCAACACTTGTCGGTGCATAAGGCAACAACAAATAAAAACTGTTAATCACCCAACGCAAGAATTTCATTAATTGCCAATGTAGAACCATTCCTTATGTAGGCCTACGCAGTGAAAATATGTTTAGTACATGATAGAAGATCTTCGGCTCAATGCCTTTATATTATGCCTGGTACGGCGTTCCATACACGGAAGAGTGCATTCCTCATCAGACAAATGCTGCATACGATGCTGCAAAAACATTATGAATAAGAATTTCCCAAGGAGTTGTTTATTGATTGATTGATTGATTGATTGATTGATTGATTGATTGATTGATTGATTGATTGATTGATTGATTGATTGATTGATTGATTGATTGATTGATTGATTGATTGATTGATTGATTGATTGATTGATTGATTGATTGATTGATTGATTGATTGATTGATTGATTGATTGATTGATTGATTGATTGATTGATTGATTGATTGATTGATTGATTGATTGATTGATTGATTGATTGATTGATTGATTGATTGATTGATTGATTGATTGATTGATTGATTGATTGATTGATTGATTGATTGATTGATTGATTGATTGATTTTTTTTTTTTTTTTTTTAAATTTATTATTTTCACCACTGTGGATTTAACTTGACAATCCAAGGAGTAGAAATTAAGTAGCGCTGCGGATAACAATTTATTAATAGGAGCTGAACATTTTGTACAAAGTAAGGTTTAACTGCTTTTAATCATTTTTATAATGTTGCTTTAAATTAAATTGTTGCAGTTAGCTGCGGAGAGGATGAAGTAGCTTGTGCCACATCCAATCTGATCTGCGTCCGAAATAACACGTCTGGAAGAAGCCTACCCTTCTGCTTTCTTTCAGGTTTGTTTATCAAGATGTAGACAAAGGTTTAAATCAAAAACGTTCAACAGGCGCTCTGCCAAAGGGGTATGGGAACAAGGATAATACACTAAATATGGTGTTCTATAAAGGACACCTACGCGGCGCCTTTTTGTTTTTGGGCGGCGACTTTTTTTTTTACGCGGCGACTGTTTGTTTTTGGGCGGCGACTTTTTTTTTTACGCGGCGACTTTTTGTTTTTGGCCGGCGACTTTTTTTTTACGCGGCGACTTTTTGTTTTTGGGTGGCGACTTTTTTTTTTACGCGGCGACTTTTTATTTTTGGGCGGCGACTTTTTGTTTTTACGCGGCGACTTTTTGTTTTTGGGCGGTGACTTTTTTTTACACGGCGACTTTTTGTTTTTGGGCGGCGACTTCCGGGTTGTTGAGTGTTTAGGGATTCCAGTACCGGTTACTCACGCGCATGCGCTTAACTGATCTACTTCCGCATTTGTACTCTGAACGACTGCATGGCAGCACGATGAATCCATAGTTCCTAACTAACGCGTTACACATATTGTGGGGTAAGAGATAAGCACTATAGGCCTATACAAAAATTATGTTAATCATGTTTAACGTTAATACTAATCATGAACATTTATTATTTAAAGTTGCTCTGATGAGAATAATCTTTTTGGTTTCATTCTAAAGAGGGCTTTGGGTTTGTTTAAAATGCAATTGGTTGCTGGGATGGGAATGATTTTCCTCATTTGTAAAGTTTGGTGGCCCTGTAAAACAAGACGGGCCATAATGATACAATGTTATTTGTTAGGTTTACTAGTTTATAGTAGTGTATCTCTTTTTTCAAGAATTTACCTTTACCCTGCACTCCTTTATTTTGTTTTGGTTGTATTTCCCCTTGTGTTTCTATAGTAGTAGTATTCCAAATTAAGTAGTCTGTACTGGTCGCAGTTTATTGTGCACACAATGCATATCTGAGAGTGCGCACTCTATATTGTAGCTTGTGAATCTGCTTACATGATTATGTTATTATTCCTAATGTTTCATACAGTAAAATGGATGAGATACTATCAGCACTCGGCTTGGAGCACATAATAAATACATTTGCAGTGAACGCGGTGAGTCACACATTCTCCAAGTGTAGCTGTATTTTTTCCACTTGAAGTTGATTAGCCTACTATTTATTGTTATCTAGAAGTGGTGACAATCCGGCACTGGTCTGTTGCTCTGTTGAAACCTTTGAAATAGGGAAGAGACTGAGTCTACACAAAGATGGAATGGTTATGAGATTGGGAGGAAAAGTTACTGCCAGTTTCTGGGAATGTTCTATATAAACCCTCAAAGAACCAGGGTGCGGAATCCTCCCCCATTGTGATAATATGGCAGTGCATTTTTCCCCCATGTTAAGCCTATATAGGTTTTATGACTTTTTCGGCTGATCTTTTTGAGCCACATTTTGACTGACTGAGGTGAGAAGGTCATAAAAAGCCTGGCTCTTTGAGGATTAAGGTCAAGTGATTCCTTAGTCTCAAGATTAAGAAGAGGTGACTTTCAGAAGAAAATGACATTGTTCTTATTGCGGAGTATTAGAGTAAGTAGTATTTTTAAATATGTACATTGGTGGCACAGATGCCATTTTTTTTGGAATGCAGTGCTGGCTTAAAACAATAATAATTCTTTCCATCCAAGTTTATTGCCAATGTTCACTGTATCAATATTTGTTTCATAGGTCAGCCCAAAAGAAGCCGTTTGTTTAACAGATACCGAGTTTGGGTTACTTGGTGTTTGCAAAGTTGGAGACAGAGTCAGAATCAAACAAAAATGCAAGGAGAGCATAGACAGTAAGCATGATTACTGTGTCCGATGGAATGGATAAATTAACCATGCAATCACCAAAGCTGCACATTATCTTTTAACAGGCAACTCTCACCCTTACCAACTCGTAATCTTTGTGTTGTCTCTGCTGCCGCTCGCCGATTTTAAAGTCATATGAATTAATTGTATGAAATATTTCAAGGGTTTGCTTTTCTCTCAAAGTTATCATTTATAAAGTTTAATAAAAAACGATTTCCTCTTTGGAAATTTAATTTTGTTCCCCACCCTGGAAGTAGATAAAGTGAATTAATATTGGATTTTATCCTGTAAAAGAAGTGTTCTAAAAAGACTTCTTTCTAGAAAGTTTGTTTAATATAGGCCTTGATGGTTTGGGGTACGAGTTGGCAGGGGTACAAGTTGGCTGGGGTACAAGTTGACCTGTTTCCCTTCACATAACTAATAAGTACATAAAAAAAACTTTTTGATGCTTTTCATGAAATGGATCCTCATCTTTAAACATGTTAAAGTATACTGTGCCAAGGTATGAAAAGTCATATTCCAACTTTCGTTATTTGCATATTCCCATGGGATAGTGTTTTATCCAGAAATCACTTGTAAGCCACTCACATAAGTTATTACAGTGCACATATTTTGGTGGTCTGTTATTCATTCCTTGTCATCTCATGTTTTATCTTCAGAGCAATCAAGTGCTCTACCTGTAGTTCATAGACTAAGGACCATGCTTCAAAGCAAGCGGCAACAAAAAACATCTGGAAAGACCAAGTCCAAAACGCTACGTATCCATACAGGGTGGAAGCATAAAGATAAAGATGCAAGTACACACAAGATGGTAACAGCAGCAAAAGGTGGTGGATCTTTGAAACTAGATGTGGAGCGAGATGCTTCATTGGAGACTGTTCTGGAGCTTATTCAAAAGCAAATGACTTATTGCTGAGTGATTTGACCTCCAAACTTGCCACCTTTAATGGAGAAGAGCTTCCAAAAATAATCAACGGAAATCCTTTTTCCATGAGCGAGTTTTTCACATACATTAAGACGCATCCTGTCCGTGTGTATCTTGAAACTACTTTCATGAAAGAGGTATTGTGAAAATACATCAATTATTTGCTAAACTTGTAATGGCCTCTCTATATGTAATGTAGCATTGTGATTGGATGATAAATTTACAAGTTGTGTATTGACTCCCATAAAATAATTGGTCTATTGTTATTTTATACCAAGAGTCTGTTTATTGAACCTACAATCATGCATTTTATGAATTACATGTATAATTAGGCCTATATAAACACTCCCATTCTTTTAACAGATGTTGTTCTTATCAGATGAGGAAAACGAACTTCCCGAAATATTTAGACGAACTAGAACAACGTGCAATGAGGTTTGTATTTATATTTGTTTATAATGAAATAAATTAACATTTTAAGAAAATGAGTTTGTTCTAAGAAATATTAAACAGGTAATCTTAATGGTCATATCATATTTATATGTTTTAATGTAAACAATATTTGGACAGTATTTTGTGTGCTTATTTGCTTATACTTTATTGTTTATTTTGTTGACAGGGTGCTGACAGCATAGATGAAGGAACACAGTCACCGATTATACAACTAAATACTCCAACAGTGACATTCATGGTAACAGCATTTCCCAAATTTAGAACATGGACTCCACCTGTACACCATTGATAATTTATCAAAAGTTAGGCCTTATTGATCTGACATATGAAAAATAAAATCGGTGTTGAAACATTCGAATAGATTTCCATGAAATTTGATTTTGGTTTTCTTTATTAAAAACAACCGTCAGTCACAATCCTCAGTAGGAACATGTTTTCATCATGTTTTTTGGGATACATTTGTGGGCCTGTTTTTATACAGTCTGTTTTCAGGAGGGACTCATAATTTTGTGATCCTAACAGCCAGTTGGTGCAGTGCAGTCAGAAGGAAGCATATTATGTTGTATTGCTACAATCAAGGATGAAGGAAACCTCCATCCTACAATACAACATTTTATAAACAATTTAAAAAATCAGAGGTTCATGTTTTTATACTGTTTTCTGTGATTGTTTTTTTTTTAAATATGTTTTAATGGTAAACTGTATTTTACGTACAGTATCCAGAGCCTCAGAGAAGGGAAGTATAGACTTGCCGGTCAGTTTGTCCGCTGGAGCCTAATTCATGGTGGACCTGGGCTTTGTGCTCTAAGTCCATGCGTGTTCAACTTGATGACTCAGAGTTCCACAGAAAAAGACTTAGAGGAGATACATGATGTACCTGACCAAGTCTCACGGGAAATCTGAAGAAGGTATAGCGAGAAATTATCTTTCTTGATGTATGCACTTTTCTTCATTTTGAAAACAGGCTATATTTGAAGGTATCTTCGTCATGAAAAAAAGAAGACAAGCAGTTCATGAAATGAAAATGTTTGGATGAACATGTTCACCTGCAATGTTCAGTGAACATGCTTTTCAATTATGAAATAAACTATCACCGAGACAGCGAGAGTGTGTAATCTTGATATTTATCACACATATCAATGCACTGAGAAGATATAGTACTTTTGGGTAATGTGCCAAAATTACCAGACTCAACTGAATAATTATTAATAATAATAATAATAATAATAATAATAATAATAATAATAATAATAATAATAATAATAATAATAATAATAATAATAATAATAATAATAATAATAATAATAATAATAATAATAATAATAATAATAATAATAATAATAATAATAATAATAATAATAATAATAATAATAATAATAATAATAATAATAATAATAATAATAATAATAATAATAATGTATAGATTTATATAGCGCACGTATCCACCAACTAAGTGGCGCTCAAGGCGCATTATATTATTATCCCTGCTCATAAGGCTCATAAGGCTCATAAATCATTCCTGAAACCATCTCAGCTCCCTGGGGAGTATACAGCTCAATTGCTGCCATTTCTAGCGCATATAGAGCAAACCATCTCTGCCTTCACAGGTACCCATTTAACCCCTGGGTGGAGAGAAGCAATTATGGTTAAGTGTCTTGCTCAAGGACACAGGTGTCACGGCCGGGGCTCGAACCCACACTCTGCTGCTGGCAACACCAGAACTTGAGTTCAGTGCGCTAGACCGCACGACAATCCACTTTACGTGCATTATACAACACACGGGACCTACGGCTTTACGTCCCATCCGAAGGACGAAGCAATTATGGTTAAGTACCTTGCTCAAGGACACAAGTGTCACGACCGGGGCTCGAACCCACACCCTGCTGCTGGCAACACCAGAACTTGAGTTCGAAGCTTACTTGGTTTACAGATAATAATACATGTAGTGCATTCATCAAATGAAATAATTATACCATCTGATGTCAGTTTGAGGAAACTGTTTTAATTAATATAAGGCTGCATATGGTGCACCACTAAACCATACTAATTTGTATAAGCACTTCACTGGAATCTAATTCCTCACTCCTTTCCTCATTAATATATAATAATATGTATTTCTCTTTTTAAAGAAAATTATATTTTAACGCAATTCATTTTAGATAATGAAGAGTACATCGGACAACTTTGATGACGTGATTTCACAGCTAACCGACTGGCTCATCGACCAAGGGTGTCAAATGTACATACATGTACGTTCAGACATCGTGATACTCTAACCCGAGATCTATTGACCCATTTCATGTACTACAGGTATGCCTGTGATATTAGATGGTTTTCATTGAGTAGGCTGCTGACATTCACCAACCCCTCCCCCAAAAAAATTAAATTAAAAAAATAAAATAAAATAACAATAATGTTTTGACATTTCAGTTTGCTGATGTTCAATTGGACATTTATTTCAACAATGAACAACAAAGTAGATGGTACATCTTTGGCATAAAAATATTTAATATTGTATGAAAGAATAGTTTGTATATAATTTGTTTCATGTTTTAGCAAATACAGACTTACCTTATTTTTATGGAACCTTGTTTTCAAAAGGTATGTCTCACTTGGATCTTGGTATGTAATTTTAATAAATTATTTCCGTAGGGTACAACCAGCTATTGTGCAATTTCAAGAGGGCCTTGGGACACTCTGGGAAGATGTGAAGAGAAATGCACATTCCGTCCGCCCAGTTTTTGTGTGGAAGGCTTTACCGCCCTTGACATTCTGTGATATGAGGAAGTTGTACAATATCGACTATGCACCTCTTGGCTCAAATAATCACACTTTGGAGGAAGACACAGTTTACTGTTTCGAAGTGTTCCTAGAGAAGGCATCAAGTAAGTTAAATTATAATTTGCTGACCGTGGGATGCTCAATTCAAGTAAATGTCAACAAAAAACAAAAGCGGTGGATTCATTGGCGTATAGGGCGAAGAGGGATGTTCACCTCATTTTTCCTCGCCCTGTGTAGAATTCCCTATAGGTTTTTGGTGTCCCTTTATAGTTGCTGTGTCACCCCTCCCCCCACACCCTACTCTGTCTGTATGGATCCGTCCATACTTTTCATTACAATATTAATAACCAAAAGATTTAGGTCACAAAAAATTTGAACCTTGGTGTTAAATGTAAAAACAAAATTTCTCTAGGGGGAGCTTTAGCCACACCAATTTGTAGAGCCCCCCACCCAATTAATTAATTAAATAGTGAATTATTTTATAAATAAATAAAATGTGAAACTTTTTTAGATGCATCTGGAAAATAGTTGATCTGCAATTATCGCAATAAAAATTCAAAGAAAACAAATATTTTAGCAACAATTTCCTTTTTGTAGCCAAAATGTCTGCTAAAGCAAAGATTCAGAAATCTCTCAATGCAACAACAAAATAATGAAAGCCTTCCATCTTCCCCGGCCTGTGTTTGTTTGTTTGTTTGTTTGTTTTTTGTTTCATTTGTATATTTCTATGCAAAAAATCTTACACAAAGTGTCATTTTCCGAGGAGTTCGTAAGAGACCAAGGTGGACCTGACCTCCCTGAGGTCTTTTGACCCCTGCGTCAGTCGGAATTATCCCCCAAAAATATTGGACCGCCCTGGTATAAACTTTATTTTTCAACAGTAAGGATTGCAAATTACTGTACTATTTTACATGTTTCAGGTTTATAGCTCTGACTGTTGTTCTATAATTCTAAATCTATACTGTGGAAAGAGACTAACATTAATCATAACAAATTTCAAAAATGTATTTCAGGTGGACGAGCTGCGCTGTCACTCCCCAATGTACTTGAATTCTGGACAGGAGCAAACGCAATTCCACCCTATGGGTTTCCACATGACTTACAAATTGAATTCTACACAAGAGAACCAAACATCATGAGATTGCCAAGCAGTTCAACATGTGCACAGATACTACGACTCCCCAGGGGGGGGGGGGTTGATGATCCAAGTGAGCTGCAGAATATGATGGAATAATGCGGTTAGAGGAGCCCATGGCTTTGGCAAAATATAGCATGATATAATAACAGATCTAAACCATCAATCATCATTAACTGCCTACATTTCAGTGCGATAATCACCATCGACTTTGTTAATAGGCCTACAGTTTCAGTTATTTTCTTGACGGATTTATATTTTCCACAAAAAATATCCTGTTCATGTTCTGAGTTACTATTATTTTGTGTGATGTTTATTTGTTAAGTTTCTGTATTTTTACACCAGTTCAGAGATAGCACAATATAGAATCGCCAGTAGAATATGAATTCAGTGGACCAAACTAACATTATTCTCATAACAGAGAGACTGTTGTGGTTACAGTTGTAAGGTGGCGGGGGGGGGGGAGTGGGGGGGGGGGCTTTGAAGGAGTTTGTTTTAAAGTGGACTCGTTTACAAAATGGATATGCTACTTACTTTTATTTTTTAACTCGTAAGTGATGATGTCAGAGAGGTAATCTTTGACTGTAATTACATAGAAGGGATCTGAAATAACCGATCCCATGTGCCTTATTACGACAATTGGGGAAGCCAGTGAATAAGGCAATATTCATCAACAAGGGAGAAAGCGTGTAATTTCACATATGTCATAAAATAAGTTTGTGTGTACTGTATGTAAAACGTGCCTTTCAATCATGAAAAAAAGTATGAAAGGGTATTTTCTAATCTATACGTATGCAGTATAGGCCTACATATAACCATTTTTATTGTTAGCGTTCATGATTTTATCACAGTATTCTCACATAATGTTTGTACACATTCTAACACATATATTAAAAATGTTTTTAGTTCCAAAGTGTTTTACTGTTCATATTTTAAGTTTAACCTCGTTAACCCTTTCATTACCAGCCAGTTATGGCAGAGATTACCCTTCTTTACCACAGTAATTAGGAGCCCAATGTCACTTCAGCACCAGTTGGTTTTTCACAATTTCATTGAAGTGCGCCCTCACACGGCAGGAATAGACACTTTTTTAACTTTCTCATTTGTATGTAAAAATGAGTATACAAAAGGGAGGAAAACATTGTGCAAAAGCTAAATATTTGGATCAGTATTTACACTAAAGTAAAGTAATACAAATGGGTGATATTTCATGCAAATACGGTACAGGTATAAGATTTTTTTTCCATGTGAAAAACAACTTGGATGAGATTTTGGGATTTTTTTGGTTATCTACTTGGAAATGAACCATTTACTTGTATTCAGTGTAAATACATCACAATCCATGCTAACACCCCCCCCCCCCCAATTCAATGTTGGTTTGGACTAATCTGCAGATTTTTTAAGTGTAAAAGCAAAACAATTAAATATTTGGATCAGTATTTACACTAAAGTAAAGTAATACAAATGCGTGATATTTCATGCAAATACGGTACAGGTATAACATTTTTTTTCCATGTGAAAAACAACTTGGATGAGATTTTGGGGGATTTTTTTTGGTTATCTACTTGGAAATGAACCATTTACTTGTATTCAGTGTAAATACATCACAATCCATGCTAACACCCCACCCCCCACCCCCCAATTCAATGTTGGTTTGGACTGTAATCTGCGGCTTGTCCGACCATTCCCAACATTGAACAGGGGGTTTGAAGGCAAATAGTATAGATTTACAATCAAGTGATGTGGTATTTCTCAAAGCAAGGAACTATGCACATAGGTTGTGTACATTGTTTACAGATCATCTTTGTTTGTTTTCGCCTGCCTAATTTTCGGTTACTGCAAATAATGCAGTCGCGTTTCTTTCCATTGGGGGTTTTGCCAGGATAGTGCTGTTGCCCTGTCAACTCAATAGGAATATGGTATCTCAACTGACTTGTTGCGTTACGTTCCCAACCCAACAGCAAGCCCTGTACAATCCCTATACGAAAATCAAGATTACTGACATTTTTGTTCCCTGCTATGCTGGTGAATATTACTCTGCTATTGACAATACAGATATTCAGCATATGGAAAAAAACTCTTTTCCACCATTTCAAGCTTCTGTGTGTATGATTGTAGTACTGAAAACATTGGTTGGCAAGATCAGTTCCACCCATGTTTTTGTTGTAATCTTCAATACAATTGGCTTCATAACATCACAAAATCCACTTGCTTTTTGGACAAATCAGTGTTGCCTACATTAGTTCAAAGTGTTACAGATTTTTTGTCTTGCCAAACGATACACAATTGCCCACCTTTCACCCAAAAAAATGGGTCATCTCCTTTCTTCATTTTATGTTTTTTTGGGTTTGCGGCCTGGGGTATTCCCTGTGTAGTGTAACGAACAGTTCCACAACATCCGAATCCTAGTTTAGCAAGTTTAGCTACAAGAGCTGGGCTAGTATAGTAATTATCACAATATATTACGTGTCCCTTATTCTCAAGTCCATGGACCAGATCAATGACGACTTTTCCTGCAACTGTTGGGTTTGGTGGATGGCAGTCTGATGACTTGAAATCTACGTCTGCATCACAAACAGTTTGGGTGTCGTCGGCTCCTGTGTACAGTTTCCAAGCACACGTGTATCCTGTTTTGGACTCGTTCAGGGAGAAGGCTTTAATACCCCGTTTGATAGGTTTGTTAGGCATGTACTGAACAAAACTTAAGCGTCCCTTGAATTTCAACATACTCTCGTCTGGAGACAGATTCTGCGCAGGGTTATACAGGTTGAGAAACTTCGGGACGAGGACTTCTATCAAGGGCCGAACTTTGGAAAGTTTGTCCCGTTTAGCCAAGGCTCTACGAGGAATTTGGTTATTTGAGATGTGGAGAAACCGAAGAATTGAACTGAACCGATTTCGGGACATGATCGACGGGTAGAATGGGATGCGAAGAACTTCAGATGTTGACCAGTACATCTTGTATTGAGAGGATTTGTTTATGCCCATAGCAATGAGAAGTGCCACAAATGCCATCATTTCTGGAATGTTGGTTGGGTGCCAGGAGAATTGTTGACCAGGATTTGAGTCTATTGTTTGCTGCGCATAGCGATTAGTCTCATCGACGAGCATATCCCATACGAGTTGACAAAAATACAGCTTGAAGATCTCCACTGCCGACAGTGTGGCAAAGTCGCCAGTGGGGCCAGAATTTCCATTGAACTGCACAGTCCCACACTCGTAATGGTCTCGTCGTTCCCAACCGGATCGGAAATCTAACTTTCCTGTCGTCCTCCTTGATCTCGGTCGGCTGTCACCTTGGTAGGTAGGCTGCAACAGAAAAACAAGGCAAAGGAGGATTAATCTCGGTCCTTTGTAAATACAATATCTCAATGCTGCATGTGCACAGGCCACAGGGGGTCATGCGCAAAATTAATATTGTGCTGAGAAAAAAAATATGGCAGATTCCATCCACTCTCCAAAACTCGTTGTAGATACATTTTCGTTTTAATGTGGGATTGTGAATGTGAATTCCCCCAACTTCTTGCATACGACTTATGAGGGCCTTTCGAATACAAGGCTATTCTTTTGGAAGCTTGAGACCAAGAGTGCATTTTCAGCCTGTTAACGCTAAACAGCACGACCGGCTATGGGTGAATGTTAAAATTTCTATGCTATATCTATACATCAACTTGCTGTTTCAATGAATACAAATATTACCCCAACATTCCCAACAAACTACTAATATTAATTGTACATTTTCACTTGACTTTTTTGACCCAGTCCAGGGGGTGGGGATTTGGTCAATCCTATTAAAGGGATCCATTTTCTAAATTTACATTACTCAACTCCAACAGTTGTAACGCTATTTACGCTATAGCCTAGGAAAATAAGTGAATTACGTTAATTTGCATTGGGCCAGGAAGAGTAACGTTAACTAATATTAGTTATTCATTTTTACTGTGATTTTGGCCTACCTCTTCAAGTTCAACGAATTCCGCTGGAATTTGTTCTTCTATAGTGCTGTCGTCATCCGTTACTTCGTCATCCGATTCTGAGCCACTGTCTGCCAAAATCTCAGCCAAAATGCCATCATTTATGTCCGTTTCCATCATGATTGCAACTAAATTAAACTGACCGTTGTGGAAGCGAGTGGACGCTAGCACCGGGAACCGCAAAGTGACGCACTTTTCTTTTCATAAACTTTTATACACTTCATTCCTGTCAATAGAGGGCGCCAACCCCCAAAACCACTCAAGCATTTTCAGATGGTGATTTAAGTCGCCGTGGTCGTCAAGGGCATGCCGATTCCCGGCACCTTTTAGAGCCCACGGGAAGGAAGCGTATCACAACAAAGGCTCTTTTTAGAGCCCGTGGGATTGAAAGGGTTAAAGACTCCAGCGTATACTCCATATCTACTTTTTTATAAATTAATGAAAGATTTATAGGATTTGGTTTGCGGTAACACCATGTGATTATCTACTCTCGCAGAATAGTTCTTAAAAGAATTTATCATGCTAAGTAGATTAGGGATGGGGGGACTTCTTGTAATTATTTTCACTGTCGCTAAGTGAGATTATGTCGCTAAGTGGTCTCAACGTTTCGACAAGCATCCCTGATCCCTTATCTACTTAAGTTAGATAAATTACTTTAAGAACTATTCTACTAAGCTAGAGTGAATAATCACATGGTGTTACCGCAAACAGAAACATATACCCTCAGTAATATTTACAAAAGAAACTTGAATCACCACCCTCATGAGTATATACCACTGCAGTCATGCATTGGTCAACCGCTTCTGTTATTGGGTTGTTGTGTTGTCTACACAATACTGTAACAAAATACTTTATAATAATAAGGCGCTTTTTTCATATTGCGAAATTTAACCCACAGACCTGATGTATTCAATCATGCAATATACGAAAGACTTTCATCCCCAAAATCCTTTTAAGGCTTTGATGTTAAGTGGTTAAGTTTAAAAAATAAGTTTGAGATAAATTTTTCAAAGAATTTATGGAAAATTTTAGGAGAACTAATGTTTCAGCATTTTGGAACCCGAGCTACACAACTGTCTACAGTGTAGAGGAGGTGCTTTGGGGCACATATCCCCCGCAATCATACATGTTTAGTCTTTACATGGAGCTATAAAATGTTTTATATAAAGATCCATGCTGGCTGCACAATATAGAAACCACATTATAGATTTGGCTTTAAATCAATATCATGATTGAGAAATTAAGTGTTTTAAACAAACACTGTGTATTCTACCCTGTGATCTATTCAATTATGTATAAAATACACATTACAATATCACGATTCACGATTTATGGTTGCATTTTGTCCAACAGCCACTGAAATAATTCTATGCCTTCTGCAAACGATGAGGGCATTCCCTTGTTATGAGAATTAGGTCCTGGCACACGGCTTCAAATTCTTCAATGCATCGATTCATTGATGGTGAAGACGTAAATTCATGTTTGACAGCTACAATTTCTTGTACTTGCACGGGGGGACGGAAGTCTTGTGCTCCTTTAAAACAAAATTTAAATAAAACAAAATATATTTATATATATATTTCATGTTAGGCAATGTGATTGTTTTAGTTTATTGTTTTAGTTCTTTACTGGTCTGTTTATTTATTTTTAGCGACAATTTTTATTTAGAATTTAAGTGTTAATCATCGTACCAAAGAGATGTGGTACAAAGTACATGAGGTCCGGCTTTCCAGGGAAAGCAATAGCGCGTGTAACATTCCTTGTCCTGTGCTGATTCCACTCGACTCTTACCTCGTCCAGTTCAGATTGGATAATTTGTGTGAAAGAAAACCTCAGGCATTCCCTGCAAAGATTAATAGTTGGAATTAAAATATGCAAAAAAATTAAACGGTTTAATATATTTTCATTGTGGTTAATTTAAAATACACACAATTTCGAAGGGGAAGTTTAACTAATTTAAGTAACAAATTAATGTTAAATTAAATACTTATGCAATGCCGATGTGCAGTCCAAAATGCCAATCTCAATCAAGTTTCTGAAGCTGTCTAACCAGTAGTTCACCATCATGTCAAACAATGTTCGCCAAAATGTCTCAATTCTCTGAATAATACAAAATAAATATTTAATTGTTCATTTATTACTGGATAACTTACAATGGGGCAATGGTACCTGTTTTATGAAACATTAATGAGACACTTATCACTGGAGAGAAATATTTAAACTTGCATGAGTATTGTTGATAAAATAAAAAAGGAATCTTTTTTCCTAAGGTAACAGTCCCTGTTTACGCACCTGATTGTGAGAAGTTGAATACATCACACAAGGACTATGTTGGTGGGCGAAATACTCCTCATGGAATGCAGTTTGAATATCCGCAATATCCACATAACAAGTTTTACCCAGTAACTCTAGAATGTTATTTTGGCACCTCCTTTTCAGTTTAAGCCACTGGATATCCCACTGGTAAGACTCCAAAATTATTTATAAATCTTAGATCGTTGTGATATTGTAATGATGACAAACATCATGTGAAATGAGTTCTTGTGTTATAATTGTTGATGTAAATAATCGTATTTACGTGATATTTAACAATGTAATATAAACAATACCGTTTATTATTTTTTCATAAACGATAAAAAGAAGCTACATGTAGGCCTAGCTAAAACTTCTGTACGTTATATTTTCATTCTTATGTATGGATTTATGAATTTACAAACGATTTTGAGATTATATTCAGATCATCAATACCCAAAATTAATTAGCCCCATACATCACCTTGAATTTCTTTCAGAAAGTCCACGAAATATGAGGCTGTCACTGTAGGATCTCGATTTGTGCTTGCAACTCTTAGCCAAACCAATCGACGGGAAATACTAAAATAATGAATTACAAAATTATACATGAAATACAAAAACCACATGAAATTTTCTGAAACCCTTTGTTCGGAAATCTACAGAGTCAAGGGTATGATAATCATTTAAACAAAATGATTTGATCGACAACAAATCAATAATACAACATATGCATGGTAGGGCAACAGTCATTCAAAAGTTTGAACTGGATTTAAAAAGTAATGTTTCCATTTATAGGCCTTCACTTTGGCCAGAAGACTTCAAACTTTATGTTTTATGTTTCCTTCCTTCTTCGCAGTGGGCAAGCTATGGGGCCTCGTCGACATGTTCCCCACAGAAAAGCAGTGTCCCCAGGTGCACCTAATATCACAGTGGAAATTGTGATGAGGCTATTGGGCACCGAACAGACAAACAAATATTCCCTTTATTGATCTACACATTAATCAACATAATTATTATGGTTCTATTTTTTTGAAAGGACATTATTTGCATTCATCATTGTCATACCCGTCAATAGCGCCATGGATGCCAAAACCGTAAGTTCTCAGTTTGTCGTATTGATCTAGGTGGAGAGCATAATTACGTCCCAAATTTATGTACTCTCGTCGTCTCAGTCGGTGCATCCTACGACTTTCGACGCCTTCGGGATCAAGCATCCTTTGGCCTTCAATGACAGCATCTCTAAGGAAAAGTTAGGACAAGAAGTTGACTTTTGTTTCCCAAAATGGTTTGATAAATTAAAATAGTTTTTAAATCTAATCATTGGGTTATAATAAAACACCGATAGTACTTACAGTCACTAATAACACATAATTTTTATTACATTAAATCACCCATCTTGGTAATTTGTGTTTACCTTGGCACATGAATACCATATCGAGTAAGCATTCTTCGCCCCATCGAGCGGCACCCAAGGTTTCTGCCACTGCCTTGTAGTTCTATCTGGAAACATTATTGATGAACATTATGATTATATGTGTCAAAATATTATGATTAGCCTATCTCTGTCAATGCCCGTAGGTGTAGGGTAGGGTTCTGAAGACACCCCCCCCCTCCCCAACCGACCAGTGAGTTACGGTTGTCATATACATAAATAAATAATGCAAAATAGACAAAATGTCCCAAATCGGTTTGGGACCGAGTTTTTAGTTACCATTGCCACGAACTTTGTTTTGATTGAAATCCTTATATGTACACAACTCTGTGTCTATATAGACCCTGAATATACACATAAAATTCACACCTGCCATATTGGTGTTTTAACGCAATTAATTTATGCAAATGAAAAATTGCATATCCTACAGATTCATCATCATGCTTGGTTTGTGCTTGAAAGTCGACTGAACTTTTTCTCTTTTCAAAGGTTATTTTCATTTATTTTTGTTAATTGTTTTGTTAACTGGGTGTGTTTTCACAAGTTATATTTATTTTGATAATTATTTGTAAATCATGGAAACAATTTTGAATGGTGGCTATTCAAGAGGAATAATTACACAGGACACATTTCAAACACCTAAAGATATATAGCTATATAGAGGAATTAGTATAATAACGACAATTAATGATTTACGTAAATTTAAACAAACATATTTATGAAAAAAGCAAATGGCCACGTGCCGTGCTCTTTTCCCCGTGATCATTCCATTCATTCAACTTACTTCTAAAAACGTAAGAAACATGTTCAATGTTTCATCGGGTGGATTGTTGCGTCGCAAATTAAGCCTTCGTAGAATCCTTCCAATTGTTCTGGTGCTACAAGAAATATCAAAGTAGGAAAATTAAGATTTGATTATGTTTCCTTAGTCCCCGCCTTGTCACGTGGCATACATTTTTCTTGCCTTTCGCCCCATATTTAAAAACTATAAATTATTCCTTTGGTAATGGGAAAAAGAAAAACAAACGGATGAGCGAATAACTATAAAGCTTATACTGACGGGAAACGCTGAAACTTTCACAGGTTACGTATTTGTCATACATAAATTATGAACGTTTTGACCAAACAATTACCAAAGCTGTACTTTATCTTTAAATGAATAAAATATAATTTTAAGGCCAAACAATTTAAAAATGATAGGCATTCTCACCAACAATTGATGTTATGCCGCAGAAACAAAATAGAACATATTTCACGGTAGCTGTATCCTGCACTAAAATAGTGGCTCACCAATCCTTCTCTTGCATGCTTGTTAAGTTTTTTTAATACAAAATATAGATCCTTACTTTTCGTTTTATTGTAAAATACTCTGGCTTAGTTATCTCTTAGCTTCTCCTACAATATGTTTAATAATGTCCACTGGGGGACTACATTGTGTCCTGCAGCGTCACAAAAAAGGAGGGTTTTGAATTCAATCTTATTTTGGATTGTCGTCTTTGTCACATAACTATGTTTATTCTTAAAATCATGAAAGTAAGATGGTCTCATCATGAACTTTCCATGAACTTAGATAAGCAATGAAACTAAACATCGATAAAAACCTTTATAATAAGGATATTGTCTCTCTGGTCGGGAACCAATGGATTCAAAATGGTGTATTCCATCTTGCTGCCATGCAGTCGAGTACAAACGCGGAAGTAGCCACTATTATCAACGCATGCGCGTGAGTACGGGAATCCCTAAACACTCAACAACCCGGAAGTCGCCGCATAAAAAAAAAAGTCGCCGCCCAAAAACAAAAAGGCGCCGCATACATTTTTAGGTGGTGAACAATTTTACAGTTCTCGAAAGCGCCTTTCCTCTTGTCTCCAATAGAACGTAACTGGTGCTCAGCAGATCTTTTAAACTGGGGCGCCCTCCATTGAAAATTTATTGTCGGTACCAAACTGACCAAACACTTTTATTTAGCAAAAGGCACTTGCCTTAAGTTTATTGGAGGGAGAACTCTTTCATAAATTCAACATTATAATGAATATGATGTAGGACAAACAAAAATCACCCGAGGCAAGGATTTAATCTATTAATCCTAACTGCGGTACTCGTTGCTATAGGATTATAGCCGATCTACCATATTCAGGCAAACTCGGTGGTCGAGACGTCTGATGAATTGGTAAGAAGGAAGTCGTAGATTTGAATCCCATCCGGATCGTCTGGGGATTTTTTTCACACTCATTGTTTATAACTCAACGCAAGAATTTCATCCTTTAATCGATAATGTTGAACTATTCCTTACAATGAAGTCAGTACATGGTAGCAGTAATGTGTCGATGACACTTAAAAACAATCTAAAATTTATTACATGATAAATGTACCACCTCAAAGCAGTGTTATGTAAACTTTATGTTAATAATGAAGCTGCGTTACTTCAAATAATCACCTGCGTTACTTCAAATAATCACCTGCAATGTAAACTGGAGACACTAGCCATATTTTTTAAAGCTATGGTCAGACTGTGGGGGTACCGCTCAGTTTATTTCATTGATTGTAGTAGGCGTGGGGCGGACACACCGTAAATGCGTTTTACCTGATACAATTTATATTTGCCTTCCCTCTATCCCTCTATTTCTTCTAACCACTTCTAATCGTCTTCCCTCTTCTGCATCTGTCTGCAATGCTGTTGTTATGGGTTTTGTGTGATGGGCACATTTCCAAACATCATAAATTGCATTAACGTTTTGAGAACACCTTTTTTTTCTCAATTATAAAACCACCTAATTTATTACACGATAAATGTATGACCTTTTAGCAGTGTTATCTTAACGTTCTGTTAATAGTGAAGCTGCAATAATTCTTCTGATTTGTTGTCCAGACATATGCGGTACTTCCAACAATCATCTGCAATTTGGAGAAACGCTAACAATTCTGGGGGAAACTATCTACCAATACAGATATGACATCATTCGCTTTGCCGTTTATTCCGGAACGTCTGACCCGTCTTTAATTGAAGACTATATACCCTATATTTGGAATGTCAAGTGTGTTTGGAAATTCACTGAGCCACCAGGAAGTCGAATCCGAATAGAGATTATCGAATTTTCCAGTTATAATTATATTTTGAAAGTTGGAAATGGAGTCGATCCTACTGACGGAGAGCTTATTGCAGTATTGAACGGGAATGTGCTGAACGCGACGGAGTTGTTGTCTGTTCATTCGGGAGTCTGGATAGTGCTGGAATCGAATGGGTGGTACCGGTATACATCACTTGATAGACTAAGAATTGTATTGACGGTTTATAATATGACTGGTAGGTTCATTTCAAAATAGTATCTGTACAGCTCCGTCTGACCTGTATTATTATGATATTATCCATGGTTTATTTGATTAACTATTCCACATAACTAATACAGTTAAATGGTATATGAAATTATAACTTTTTATTAAACTTAAACCTTTAAAATAAAGAAAGTTAGTAAAAGAAAAAAGACTGACTCAAGGTTTTTATATCGTCGATTTCCGTTAAAGGTTCGTTGAACTCGAAATCCATGGTCTTCAAAGAAATTATTTAAAAACCTTAAGAAAATATCTCAAAAATAAGAACACCTGGGAGAATGGGAGAATTTTACAATCAGGTACCGTTATTAGAGCTATATCATTTGAACTTACGATTAGGACTATATTGAATTAATTTGTAATGTATTTCTTTTCTCTATTATTCGATATTTGTTTTCAAATCGAAATGGCTTTAATTCAAATTTTTGATTTTCTTTATCATAATTTAAGAGTGTGATGACGATCAGTTTGCATGCCCATCTGGTCTTCAGTGCCTTAATACATCGTCTATCTGTGACGGCCGACGAGAATGCGATGCTTATGAGGATGAATTAGGGTGTGGTAAGAAAAACTGCCGGATTGATTAGTTTTCTCTATTAAAATCTTCCAAATTATCCCTTGGAGGCGGGCAATATTTGTAATAGCTAGTCATTAATATTTTAGATATTTTTAAAAACGCAGACTGAGTGTTTCAATGATCGTGTCTGTCTCTTTCTCGGTATAAAACTCAGTGTATGTTTTTCTTGTTGTTGTTGTTGTGTTTTTTTTTAATTTTTTTAATTTTTTCTTTTTTTGGGGGCATTATTTTGTTTATTATTAATAATTCCTAGGTAAGTGTGATGAAAACTATTACGCATGCGCATCAGGACACTGTATCCCAAGGTACCAGCAATGTAACGGACAGATGGACTGTGGAGACTTCTCAGACGAGTTTTTGTGCGGTTAGTATAAGGATCAAACTGGGACCCAAGTTTTTATTGGTGTCAAACTTTGTTCGGGATAAACATTAGACGAAAAGTAAGGCATAGGCTATCAAAATAAATGCAGCTTACTAGTTTATATTTCTTGAATATCCTTTATAAAAAAAATGTGTAAACTAGCAAAGAGAAGTTAATTTGAATTAGCTACATCATTGCATTTTATTCAAAGGCCTCTCAGTCAATATCATAATTATCCAAATGGAAAAGTTAACCCACTACAGTACGCCAATGTAAACTTGAGACACTGGCCATATCTATTTAGCTATGGTCAGACTGTATGAGTAACACTCAATTTATTGCGGACACGCCGTAAATGCGTTTTACCTGATACAATTTATGTTTGCCTTCCCTCTATCCCTCTATTTCTTCTAACCATTTCTAATCGTCTTCCCTCTTCTGCATCTGTCTGCAATGCTGTTGTTATGGTTTTTGTGTGATGAGCACATTTCTAAACATCATAAATTGCAGTAACGTTTTGAGAACACATTTTGGTCAATAAAACCACCTAATTTATTACACGATAAATGTATGACCTTTTAGCAGTGTTATCTTAACGTTCTGTTAATAGTGAAGCTGCAATAATTCCTCTGATTTGTTGTCCAGACATATGCGGTACTTCAAATAACCATCTGCAATTTGGAGAAACGCTAACAATTCTGGGGGAAACTATCTACCAAGACGGAAATGACATCATTCGCTTTGCCGTTTATTCCGGAACGTCTAACCTGTCTTTAATTGAATACTCTATACCCTATATTTTGAATGTCGAGTGTGTTTGGAAATTCACTGAGCCACCAGGAAGTCGAATCCGAATAGAGATTATCGAATTTTCCAGTTATTGGCGGTCTAATTATATTTTGAAAGTTGGAAATGGAGTCGATCCTACTGACGGAGAGCCGATTGCAGTATTGAACGGGAATGTGCTGAACGCGATGGAGGTGTTGTCTGTTGATTCGGGAGTCTGGATAGTGCTGGAATCGAATGGGTGGTACTGGTATACATCATTTGATAGACTAAGAATTGTATTGACAATTTATAACATGACTGGTAGGTTAATTTCAAAATAGTATCTGTAAAACTCTGTCAAACTTGTTTAACTATTCCACATAACTAATATAGTTAAATAGTATATGAAATTATAACTTTTTAACTTAAACCTTTAAAATAAAGAAAGTTAGTAAAAGAAAAAAGACTGTCGTCAAGTTCCGTTAAAGGTTCGTTGAACTCGAGATCCATGGTGTCTGCGATTCATGCTAACAATATACACGCACGAACGCTTGAAGGGACTAAATCATTTAGTACGTTTGAATAGCGTGTAAAACGTTCATATAGGGGCACACAATCCCTTCTCAAATGCTGTAAACAGACTAATAGAGACCCTCTAGACCCAAGAAAACAATTTCAAGCCAAATAAAAAGTTTATATGGGTGCCCGCACACAATCCCTTCAAAAAACCAAATTTTTACCCAAATCCAAATTTTTTGCACATTTGTCTGGCCATTCTAATACCCACAACCAGACCTCAAAATACACATCTGATGACTCAAAGTGCCTCAATGTCTGGACCACCGAGAGCAAGTGACAGGATGACTGAATGCATTGGGATTAGTGCGGCTAACATCAATGACTAACAGCTATACAGTTTCAATGGGTTGTCTGCTGGCAGGGTGGTTTATTTACTTTAAAAGCTGGATACCAGGTCAATGGTTCACCCCAGCTTGAAAGTTTGTTTACCAAGTTATCAGACACTGTATCAATAGAGAACTTATGCAAAGTGGCTGAATTTGAGTTTTCCATGACGGAGTAAACAACAATAATTGTTTACAAACAGACTAAATGGTTTAGTACCAACTTGAATTGCAGGGTTTTAAAGAAATTATTTACAATCAGGTACTGTTAATAGAGCTACATCATAGGAGCTTACGATTAGGGTTGTATTGAATTGATTTACAATGTATTTTTTTTCTCTATTATTCGATATTTTTTTCAAATCTAAATGGCTTCATTTCTAATTTTTGTATTTTCTTGATCATAATTTAAGAGTGTGATGACGATCAGTTTGCATGCCCATCTGGTCTTCAATGCCTTAATACATCGTCTGTCTGTGACGGCCGACGAGACTGTGACGCTTACGAGGATGAAGTTGGGTGTGGTAAGGAAAACTACAGGAGTGATTAATTTTCTCTAAAATTTTCCAAATTATCCCTCGGAGGCGGGCACGAGGCCTATTTGTAAAAAAAAACTAGTCATTAATATTTTAGATATTATTAAAAACTCAGACTGATTGTATCAATGATTGTATTTGTCACTTTCTTGGTATACAATACATGTATGTTTTTTTGTTTTGTTTTTTGCATTATTTGGTTTATTATTAATAATTCCTAGGTATGTGTGGTGAAAACTATTACACATGCGCATCAGGACACTGTATTCCAAGGTACCAGCAATGTAACGGACAGATGGACTGTGGAGACTTCACGCTTGAGTTTTTGTGCGGTTAGTATAAGAATAAAACTGGGACCCAATGTTTTGTTGGTGTCAAACATTGTTCAGGTTAAACATTAGACAGAAAGTAAAGCATAGGCTATCAAATAAATGCAGCTCACTGTTTTTTTTTAACGTCCTTTGAAAAAGTAATGTGTAAACCAGCAAAGAGAAGTTCATTTGAATTAGCTACATTATTGCATTTCATTCATAGGTCTATCAGTCAATATTATAATTATGCAAATAGAGAGTCAACTCACTGTAACAAAATGAAGTGTAAAAATTGCAGTGGCAAACAAATTAATAAATAAAATAAATTAGTACGCCACTGTAAACTGGAGATACTGGCCATATCTTTTTAGATATGGTCAGACTGTATGAGTACCACTCAATTTATTGAGTACCACTCAATTCATTGATTGTAGCAGGCATGCGGCGGACACGCCGTAAATGCGTTTTACCTGATACAATTTATGTTTGCCTTCCCTCTATCCCTCTATTTCTTCTAACCATTTCTAATCGTCCTCCCTCTTCTGCATCTGTCTGCAATGCTGTTGTTATCGTTTTTGTGTGATGGGTACATTTCCAAACATCATAAATTGCAGTAACGTTTTGAGAACACCTTTTTTTCCTCAATTATAAAACTACCTAATTTATTACACGATAAATGTATGATCTTTAAGCAGTGTTATCATAACGTTCTGTTAATATAGTGAAGCTGCAATAATTCCTCTGATTTGTTATCCAGACATATGCGGTACTTCAAATAATCATCTGCAATTTGGAGAAACGCTTACGATCCTGGGGGAAACTATCTACCAAGACGGAAATGACATCTTTCGCTTTGCCGTTTATTCCGGAACGTCTGACCCGTCTTTAATTGAATACCCTATACCCTATATTTGGAATGTCGAGTGTGTTTGGAAATTCACTGAGCCACCAGGAAGTCGAATCCGAATAAAGATTATCGAATTTTCCAGTTATTGGCGGTCTAATTATATTTTGAAAGTTGGAAATGGAGTCGATCCTACTGACGGAGAGCCGATTGCAGTATTGAACGGGAATGTGCTGAACGCGATGGAGTTGTTGTCTGTTGATTCGGGAGTCTGGATAGTGCTGGAATCGAAGTCGTCGTACGAATCATTGCATAAACTAAGAATTGTATTGACGGTTTATAACATGACTGGTAGGTTTATTTCAAAATAGTATCTGTAAAACTACGTCTGACCTGTATTATTATGATATTATTCATGTTTTTTTAAAATTAACTATTGCACATAACTAATACAGTTAAATGACATGTGAAATTATAACTTTTTAACCTAAATCTTTAAAATAAAGAAAGTTAGTAAAAGAAAAAACTGGCTCAATGTTTTTATTTTGATCCGTTCCGTTAAAGGTTCGTTGAATTTGAGATCCATGGAGTAGGCATGGTGCAGACACGCTGTCAATGCGTTTTACCTGAAACAAATTATGATTGTCTTCCCTCTATCCCTCCTAACCATCTTTCTTCGTCTACACCTCTTCTGCATCCGTCTGCAATTTTGTTGTTGTGTTTTGTGTTATTTTCAAATCATCAAAATTTGCAGTAACGTATCCAGGCCACTTGTGAATAAAACCACATTATTACATAATAAATGTACCACCTGTTAGTAGTGAATAATGAAGCTGTGTTACTTCCTTTGATTTGTGGACAGATGTATGCGGTAATTCAAATAATCATCTGCAATTTGGAGAAGCGCTTACAATTCTGGGGAAAGCTACCTTACAACCAGACGGAAATCACATACCGTTATCTCACCTTGCCGTTTATTTGGGAACGTCAGCATCGTTTCCGAATACAAATCTCTATTTGACCGAGCCTCCGAATATTACGCCTTTCGAGTGTGTTTGGAAATTTACTGAGCCGCTGGGAAGTCGAATTCGAATAGAGATCCTTGAATTTTCCAGTACTGATTGTATTTTGAAAATTGGAAATGGAGTCGATCCTACTGGAGACCCGATTGTAGTATTGGAAGGAGGTCTGCTGGACAAGATGAAGGTGTTGTCTGCTGATTCAGGAGTCTGGATAGTGCTGGAATTTAACGGACTGAATAGATTACTTTATGGACTACGAATTGTATTGACCGTTTATGACATAACTGGTAGGTTAATTTCATAACAGTATCTGTAAAACTATGTCTTACTTGTATTATTGTTATTATATTATTCATGTTTTTTTTTTTTTTAAATTGTCTGTTTGTTTGTTTGTTTGATTGATTTTTTAACGATTGAACATAAATACTTTACATCTGAATTACAACAATATTACAGTTAAATGGCCTATGAAATTATAACTTTTAACTTAAACCTTTAAAATAAAGAAAGTTAGTAAAAGAGAAGAAACAAATTGAGTTGTTTGTATTACAAAGTTCCGTTAAAGGTTTGCTGAACTCGAGATACATATTGTTCAAAGAAATTATTTGAAAAACTTAACTAAGTGTCTCTTAAATAAGAACACCTTGGAAAATGACAGAATTTTACAATTACTAAAGCTATATCATATGAGCTTACAATTAGGGATTTCTTGAATTGATTTCCAATGTATTTTGTTTTCTCTTTTATTTGATCAATTAATTTCTAATCTACTTGGCTTTAATCCGTACTTAATTTTCTTGATCATAATTTAAGAGTGTGATGACGATCAGTTTGTATGCCCATCTGGTCTTCAATGCAGATCTTTCAGGATGGGGGTGATATTACATGATTTTTTTAGAGAGAGTCACAATACGTGCAGCAGTGTTTAGAATCCTTTGAAGTCGTCGTAGTTGATCCTGTGGAAGTCCATGAAGCAGTGAATTTGCCATATCAATTTGCCATATGTTATGAAGGAATGAACAATTTGTTCTGTTGCATCATAATTAAGATATTTGCGTAACTTTCCAATGTTCCTAAGGTGAAATGCTGCGGTGCGAGTAACATTTGAAATATGAGGTTTAAGTGTCATGTTTGAATCAAAAATAACTCCAAGGTTCCTTGCTTGAGAAGAAGATTGCACATGAGAGTCACCAATAACAATATTTGGAATAGAAATAAGTATAAGGGAGGATATCTTCCTCAACTTTTCATTTATCCCCATTTTGGTAGGCTCCCGCTGGGTTTACACTCTCTGAACACTACAAAAGAAGAGTCCAGCTGTCCAGTGATAGCTATTGTCAAAGATTAGTAAAGTTGTGGTTGCTGTTTCTTTGTGTATCCACAAGAGACACATGGATTATGGGGAATTAACTCCTGAGTTACGTGATGTCTTTGATAGCCTACTAGGATTTAGTGGATCGTTATAATACCCAGAGGGAACTTGCCAAACTTTTGAGGTTTTTGGGGGATTGGGGGAAGATGTCCTCCCTAAGAATCAAGCTGGGATCCAAGGTTTTGTTGGTGTAAAACTTTGTTCAGGTTAAACGTCAGACGAAAAGATATGGGCAGGCTGTGGGAGTACCATTCAATTTATTGCATTGTTGAAATAGGCGTGTTGCAGACACGCCGTTAATGTACAACTAGCGCGTAGCTGGTCACGTGTATGAAAATGAGCATCAACTGAGCAATGCATTTTATATGTGCATAAACACATTGCTCAGTTGATGTCTGTCTATCGACGGACTTCCATGCAATATTTGTCCTTTTTAAAGATAAGGTCAAACGCTATTTACGTGGTCTAGGTTGAACTAAAATATTGATTAAAGTTAATTTTGTTTCAGGATCATGTGGTGCAAGTACAATCGATCTAGTAAAGCCCAATTCTTCGTTCGGTCTGAGGTCTCCCCACTACCCTTCAAACTATCCAGCAAACGTTGAATGCCAGTGGCGAGTCTACCTTTCATCCACACAAATTTCTTATAACATAATCATCGAAGTGGTTTCTTTCCTAACGGAGAGAGAGCGTGACGAGGTACATATCATTTCGTACGGCCAGGAAGATGAGCGTTTTGTATTGGACGGAGCGACAAAAGTGCGTTCAATATTATTAAAGGCTTATCTCGTTGATGTTTCATTTATTGGGGATTCGACTGTGGAGTATGGAGGTTTCCATCTCAGATTGACACACGTTGACAACGGTAAGTTTGAAAGAAATGTACTAAATAATACCGTTAAATACGGAATCGCGCAGAACATTTTGTCTTGCTCAACATGGATTTCCAGTAGGTCAGATTATTAAGATTATGTTTTGAGTTTAATACGTTAACAGTGATTCTGTGTTTTTATGCACAAATCTGCATTTGTATATGCATTTGCTAGTGCAAAGCGAAAATTCAGTTGGACTGTCACAAGAGAGCGATATTTTAACTTACCTTTTACGTCTTCACAGCAGAATTTCGACGCCCCAGAACGGAATGTAAAGTAGATGTAAATTAGATGTAAATTATCTGCAAACTTTTCTGGCAGGGATATACGTCACTCTTCGAATAAGGTTTCAGCCGGAGATTTGTTTTATTCATGTGCGTTGTACTGAGAAATTACTTTGGGTAATAATGGCTCAAGAGGTTAGAAACTCTGGGTATAAATACGTAAGGATATCGAGGGGATGGGGAGAGAAGACTGAAATCTTCGGAGATAGCTCCAGTAGTGGATCAACTGAAGTTTTTGATCAATCTTTTGGGACGAAGTTTCCCAGTATTTTCTGGCGATAGCCTTAAAACGTAAAAAAAAGCGTCAGTTTACGCTTTTGAGAGGTAGTTGGCGCTAGCCAAACATTTTCAATAGCCTGGAAGAGATTTTGCTTGGCAAAAGTCTTTTACTTCAGTCTTGACCCTACATCCCGTTATTATTATGCCCACAGGGAGCCAGTTAAACTGTAAGTTGAATGTATATTTATTTATTGAACGATATGCATTTCCTTAAAGAATGTTCTGTATTTTCAGAACCTTTCGATTTGGGGGTTCAAGAAACCGTCAACTACGTTTTGGATACGTATTTGTTATTTAGGGTATAAGCTGGTTTAAACTGGTCGGAAGGGTTCTGGCGTGTTAGTAGTTATGGATTTATTCAATATTTTCCCAGGGCTCCCTTTGTTGGAATCAGCTTTATTTTGAGACGAAGGTATTAAGTTTTGGAGACGAACTTATCGCCCCACCACGGCTACGATGACTCCCTTTTAGACATCTCTACCGTCATCTCTACCGTCATTGGACTTTAATAGATGATCAATTTGTAGTAATTAATTGTACATAGTGTAAATAAATATTTAGTATTATATTTTTTCTAAGCGAGACGTTTTGGTTGGTGTGTTTCTTGTGAGTGACTTGGCCCAGACGCATTGCGCGTGAGGGCAGGTGGACCTGGGGTTGTGACATGGACCTTGTGATTTAGCCTGAGGAGTCTTAAATAATAGTTAGAAAAAAGTCCGACACTTTAGCATTCGTTATAGGAATAATCTTTGTTAGGATTCTTTTTTATGATTTGCGATCGACTCTTGGTTTTTATAAGTAACGTCTACCGGTTTAAGCATTCTGGAGATAAGTGGTCGCCATGTCTAATAGAGAATAACAACCTCCATTTTGTACACAGATACAAATCACTGTCTCAACGGTCTGGACTGCGGTAATGGTTTATGTTTACAAGACAGCGTCAGATGTAATGGGTTTAAAGATTGTCAAGAAAACGAAATGGACGAACAGGGTTGCGGTAAGACACTATATTTGGGGCATTTAAATTAAAGGCCATGCTCGTCGATTAAACTACCAGATCTATTTTATTTCCAGATCATTCACTTCCATACGTTTACTCCCGGTCATAGGGTTGCTGTAAATCATATTATCCCAATTCTGTAATACTTGTTTTACCAGACTGGAACCCAATTTCAAATATGAACATCAATTATCCCTGTCCAATCTGGAAAATCTTCATTGTCGGTTAATAAAACAACTTCTGCCATATTTGGGATTTTTAGGATGTATGTATCATGATTCTGTGTTTGTAGCGTCGTGTGCTGGGAAACATTTCGGTGTCAACAAAACAACCGTCCTCCTATGTTTGGGATTTTATGGATGTTTATATCTTGATTTGAACAATGATGATACCAGTGAGTCCCGATCGTGACTACTTTTAAGGTGAAAGTTTCATAGTCTGTGTTTGTAGCGCCCTCTTGCTGGTTGATCAATTTGAAACTGTCTTTTTGTCTTCCTTATTTACATAGAAAATATCGTCTGTCCCGATTTTTATCACTGTAAGAAATCCAATGACTGTAAGTATCTATCAAAGGTATGCGACGGACGAAAAGACTGCCCTCAAGCAGATGACGAAAAGGAATGCGGTAAGTATGTGTTTAAAATCCTGAGGGCGCTCATT
>CM055817.1:40193157-40213157 GCA_029582265.1 Zoroaster sp. YZ-2022 | reverse complement strand
ACCACATACAAACCTTCCTCTTACTGATCTTACACCATTATACAAACCTTCCTCTTACTGATCTTACACCACATACAAACCTTCCTCTTACTGATCTTACACCACATACAAACCTCCCTCTTACTGATCTTACACCACATACAAACCTTCCTCTTACTGATCTTACACCATATACAAACCTTCCTCTCACTGATCTTACACCACATACAAACTTTCACTGTAAAAAAATACCGTAATTTTAAGCTGAAAAGTTTGTAAATTCTACGGTGAATTACCGTAATCATCCCTTTCTCATTGTTTTACGGCAGAAACCCGTATTATGGCCGCTCCCATTGCACTCTGGGATATATCCAATATGTAAATGATCTGACCTTACTTTGACATAGCTTTGCGCTCGAATCATTTCCAATGTTTAAATATGTAAAAATGGGTGATTTAAGGCCATTTTCAAATAATTTATTGTTAATTTTATGATTAAAAAGGTAATATTTTGATGTTCTTTTCTATGTTTATGTAAACAAGTACATTCAAAATTTAAAATATTGAAATATAGATTATAATTGCATGCCACCATGACTAAAAAGAGTTTCGAAAAGACAGTATATATAAAGGATACATGTTCCGTACATTAGTAACTGCAGAGGATCAGGAGTGGTTGGAAAAAAGAATCAGACTACGTGTACGTGTACGTGTAGGTAAGTGAAATACATTGTGTACAATAAACAGTTGCATTGATTAATTCCAGCATCTGCAGATCCATCTCATAGCAGATGCAGCGTTCCATCCATACAAAAATCCCGTTAAATGTACGGCACAATTTGTAAAACTTCCACCGTAAAATTTACGGTGATTTACTGGCAGCTAGGGTGCCAGGAAATTTTTTACAGTGTAGTAACTGTATAAAAACGGTAAAAAGCATTACAAATTACGGTTACCAAAATACGTTACCCGTAGTATTAACAGACTTTTCACCGTAAAAATAATGGTTTAACGTAAAATACAATACGGTCCACACGTAAAATATACGGTAGAAAGGTGGCAACTCGCTGCAGGACTTTCGACCGTAAATTTTATGGGTAATATTTTACAGTGTTCCTCTTACTGATCTTACACCACATACAAACCTTCCTCTCACTGATCTTACTGATCCATATACAAAGCCTCAAATCCCACTTATCTTCATATACGTTGATTTTTTGTATTGAAGGGACATTTCAAGGAACCAAATAAAGGATCTTGAGGCGAACTCTTTCTCCGAACTCAATAATTTGAAAGTCATGTGAGTGAACCTCTTTTTGTGGATTTACTTTTGGGAAAGAGGTTGTCTTGTTGATAACTATAATTACTGTTAAAATACGAACTCCATTCAAGTTCTGAGAACACCAATGGCTTAAGCTCAATCATACCCATTTTTTGTTTAAATATTTTTAGTCAATATGTCAGAAATTGAGTTGCAAATGATTTAAAATCATGGAAAAGTATTAAACAACCATATTCAATGAAGGTGATATTTAATTACACTACAAACATTTGAATAAACAGTACATAACATTTGAATATGTATTTTTCTTTCATTTCATGTTTCAGGATTGCAAATGACATTCCTCTTCAAAGTCTACAAAAGAAGGCGTTTACTGGACTCAGTAATCTAAACACACTGTAAGAAAATAATCACAAAGTAAATCAGGCTGTTGCCTGCTGCCTGCTGCCTGTTGCCTGTTGTCTGTTTTTTTATTTTGTTTATTTTTTGTTTTTTGTTTTTCTGTTTTTTTGTTTTTTGTTTTTTGTTTTTATTTTTGTAATACACTGGGTTTTAAGATTTGTTTATGAAAATGGAAAGATTCCAGCAATTTGAATCGTTGCATTACATTCAAAAATAAAAAATAAATCCTAACTAGTTGACAGTTGTTACAGTCATAGTTTCTTTTCAATTAATTATTTGTTTGCATTGGATCATGATCTTACTCCAGAGTTCTGATTAGAGGTGAACCAAGTGATGACCCTGTCCGTGTGGAGAGTGGTGCGGTTTCTGGCTTAGTGAGTTTGCAGAAATTGTAAGTATCACAAAGCAAGTATTGATGATTATACAAAGACAGCAGTTTGTGATGATCGATGTCTGAAAGATGACTTCAGTTTTGACAAAAACAAATATGATGACGAAGGAGATGACGAGGATAACAATCAAGATGATCAAGGTGATCAAGTTGATGGTTAACATGATTAACAACAGCGATGGTGATGAGGATGACGATTAAGATGATGATGATGACGATGATGATGATTAAGATGATGATGATTAAGATGATGATGATTAAGATGATGACGATTAAGATGACGATGAAGATGACGATTAAGATGACGATGAAGATGACGATTAAGATGACGATTAAAATGATGATGACGATTAAGACGACGATTAAGATGACAATTAAAATGATGATGACGATTAAAATGATGATGATAATGACGATTAAAATGATGACGACGACGACGACGACGACGACGACGACGACGACGACGACGACGACGACGCCGCCGCTTAAGATGACGATTAAAATGACGATTAAAATGATGATGATGATGACGATTAAGATGACGATGATGAAGATGAGATGTATGGGAAAATGAAATCAATTTATGGAGAGTTTGTTTTCTATTGACATTTCAGGTACGTGGACGACTACAGACTCTGTTGTGAGTTTGTATCATCTTTATCTAACTTCATGATATCACAATGTGAGACAACTGAGTTACAACCTCCATTGAACCTCTGTGGCAGTCTCATGCAGAACACATTCCTCCGTGTATCCATGTGGGTTCTTGGACTAAGCGCCCTCATCGGCAATGCTGTGGCAATCGTCCAAAGAGCAAGGGAATGCCATGGGACCCGAAATCGAAATCAAAACAAGAAAATAAGTCACTCAATTATGGTTCTAAATCTAGCCGTGTCTGACTTCATGATGGGTGTTTATATGCTCATTATTGCAGTGGCAGATCTGCATTTTGGTGAGAAGTACTCAATGGAGGCCAAGCAATGGCGGTCAAGCGTGATATGCAAAATAGCTGGCGTGTTGTCGGTCATGTCGAGTGAGGCGTCTGTGTTTATCGTCACACTTATCAGTGTATATTGTTTCTGGGGTATCGTGTACCCCTTTAGCTCATGGCAACCAAGCAAGAAATCCACCATTTTACTTCTACTCGTGATTTGGTCAATATCACTTGGTTTGAGTATTGGACCAACGGTCTTTGGTAGTGGGTCAGATTCAGATATCTATGGTTTATCCGATGTGTGCATTGGACTACCGCTCATCACCAAACCAACCGCTTTCGAGGTCAAAGAGGGCGCTGTTGATAATCCACTTGGGAGCCAGACTGTATCGATCCCAGTAGTTAAAGGTCAGAAGCCAGCCTGGATTTTCTCAGTTATCCTCTTTCTTGGTGTCAACCTCATCTGTTTCTTGGTAGTGTTCGTCTGCTACGTGGCAATTTTTGTCAAAGTGAAGCGGACATCGAATAAGGTCCGTGTGGCATCTCACCGTGATCGGGAAATCAGAATGGCGGTCAAAATGGCGTTCATAGTTGGCACTGACTTCGCTTGTTGGATGCCTGTGATCATCATGGGGATTCTCTCTCAGACTGGGGCAGTAGTAATCGGTCCAGACATGTATGCGTGGATTGTTGTCTACATCCTACCCATAAACTCGTCCCTGAACCCGTATCTATATACACTTTTTACATCTATATCGGAACAGCGATCAAAGAACACGAAACCCGAATCAGTTCCTAAAAAATAAGAAATCGTTTGACACACTGAGTACGAGTGTTTCAGAAAACAGACATCCACAAAATAGGGAAATGACGGGAGGTTTTAACTTGTCAGAAACCGAATCTATGTTAGTTGCTTATAAATGTTAGTATAGTTTGTAATTCGAGCACGGAAATTTGCACGTGTTTTATTATCCATTGTGGAATTTTGTACAAAAAGAGGTTAACATTAGATTTATTGAACAGTTACGTATTATTATTATTATTATTATTACGTATTATAAATACATTAGTTTTTACAAAGTGACCACGGAGGCTCCGTGTGTGGCCTAAAGAGGGCGCCGTTTACGCAAAGCAGCGATTGTCACCATCCAAGCCTATTTTCTCCATCAAATGATGAGTTATCATGTGTTTAAAATCTTACAAAATGGCGGATGGAAATCTTTTTTGCAGGTAGAAAAACCATTCATACTTGGCAACATTTTTACACAAAATAGGAAAGGATGATTTGGAATGAAAGGAGGTTGGTGACAGAATGGGATGTAACAGAAAGCAATTCCCGTTTGTATATAAACCGACATTATTCAATCATTAAAGCAACACAATTTCAGCACTTCTAGAATATACAGGAACAAAAAAATTAAAAAAATAAATAAAAATTATGCACGACCAAAATTTCGCTGTTTATATTTATTCAAAGTTATTGTTCATTTACGAAATTTTCAACGTACATTTAATCATACGTATCCACAAACTTAAAAGAACACCTTTAAGAGCACACGGATTAACAAGAAATGTTAGGTTTTGCATTTGTTGGACACCGAATCTATGTTAGTTGCTTACAAATTGTAGTATATTTTGTAATTATTCGAGCACGGAAATTTGCACTTGTTTAACTATTTTGCAATTTTGCACAAAAAGAGGGAAATTAGATTTAGCGAACAGTAACGTATTATTATACACAAAATGGCCATGGAGGCTCCGGGTGTGGCCTAAAGACGCGCCGTTTTTGCTCCATTTCCATTTATTAAGTGAACAGTTTTAACGTTTAAAATCATACAAAATGGTCGATGGAAATGTCCTTTTCCACGTATAGAAAAACTCCTAAAATACAGGAAAGGTATGATAGATATGGAATGAAAGGAGGTTGTTATGGATACAACAAGGAAGCATTTTCAGTTTGTATAGCCTACAAACTGATTTTATTCAATCATTGAAGCAACAAAATATACACAGAAGAATACGTTTACATTTCCACACATTTTACAAAAGAAAACTTATTATGCACGACCAGTATTTAGCTGTTTTATTAAAATTATTGCACATTTATGTAATATTAAAAGTATTTTTAATTCTTCTTAGGCCCCCCAATAATATTCCGGTTTCTGGTTGGAATAATAGGCCATATGACCTTCTTAAAATGTTACATATTCCTACAGTTACTCAGAGACGAGATTATTTTAATGGTATTTTAATGTATAGGTGTTTAAATGATATAGCCCCTAATTATATGTCGACGGCTTCTGATTTTAATTTTTATAATACCCGTAATGTTCAAGCTAATATGTTATATGTTCCAAAACCTAGAGTGGAACTTTTTAGACAGTCTTTTCAATATGTAGGACCTTCGTATTATAACGAATTACCAAATGTAATAAAAGGGGCTGGTGATATATTAAGTTTTAAACGTTCATTAAAAGATTATGATTTAAATGTATAAAGACATCTGTATCTACATTAAGTATTTAGTTATCTGTAGTATGTATATTAAGTTCTTTTTTCTTACTTATTTTTTTTTATATAGTATTGTATTAGTTTGTATATCCTGGGCGCCTAAGAAGAACACCGGAAGGTAAATGGCCTACCCAGGTTAAATATTTTGAAATAAATAAATAAATAAATAAATAAATAAATAAATAGGTCGGCTTCAAAATCGGTGCGGTGACGCGGTTTTTATTTTATTTATTTATGTATTTATTTAGCTTTTTGGCATAACATGTATACGCGGTTATTGGAGCCGGACCAAATTTCCCATACACAAAGTGTGGTGGCTAAGAGAGGTCGCACAAATTGGGCAAACGTAATACCAATGTGAAAAAAGTCGTTTAAAACATATTACGGCAGAATTCCAAACGATCCAGCAATTTTGGCTGCAATATACCTTGATCACACAGCAGTCATCTTTGTTAGATTCCTTGTATACCCGATGACAATGGTAATGTAAATCTCACTGAGCAAAAGGACCAGACTATTTTCCCTTCCAGCCTCTGTTTGATTTACATTGCTTTGAATGAAAAAAAATGAACCATGATAAAGATATATTGGACATTGAGATGACATGCTCAGAGACCAGAAAGCTAAGACCACCAACTAAAAAAAACCTATCTATGTTAGTTGCTTACAAATTGTAGTATATTATTTGAGCACGGAAATTTGCACGTGTTTTATTAACCATTGTGGAATTTTGTACAAAAAGAGGTTGAATTTAGATTTAGTGAACAAAATGGCCATGGAGGCTCCGTGTGTGGCAGAAAGCAGCGATTGTCCATTTCCATTCACGGGAAGAGTTTATAATCTTATAAAATGACACATCGTAATCTCTGTCGGTTCTGTCTGACGTCTGTCCTGACAAGAAGCCAAGGGGTGCATCCCACTAAATAAACTCCCATAAAAACCAATGCTACAAAATAAAAGTAGCAACCAAGTACAAACTATTCAAAAGAATCATTAAAAAAATACTTAGAAAACTTAAATTTTTAAAACCAAAAGACATTTTAAAAATTGTTATTCTAAATTTAATGTGGATAATCCAGAGGCCCATCGAGTTATTCTTGTCCCAATGGAAACCCCCTCTACACTAGTGAAAGCGCCCATACTGACAAGCACCCATTTTGGAAAAAAGGCCCAAGCTACACATTATGACCATTTCTTCAAGGCCTAGTGTATCCAACATACTCAAAATTGGAATTCAAGTACCCCCACGTCATGATATTGGACTATTTTTTACACAGTCCCTCCTTAATGTATGGGCATCAAATCTTTGTTTTTCAGAAAATATTGAGGGCATAACAGCTCGGCTTATAATATTTTAGTTGGGTGCACCCTGCATGAGGTTGAATTTATAGCTTGAGGTTGAGGTTGAATTTATTATCTGCATACAAATGCATATTGACACCTTCATCTTTGTCATTCATATCTATTGAGTAGGCCTGTATTTTTTAAATGTATATAAAACTGCATAAACAGAGGGATACAAAGTATATTATGCAAGGACAAATTATGTCCATCATTACTAATTACCAATCACCAGAAGTTCGATTCTGGGGGGGGGGGGGGGTAAATAATATTTTAGATGGAGATGACCAATATAATCATATAACATCCTCCGATATTTTCTCCACTTGCTACTAAATTATGCTATATTTTCGCTATATCAATTCTCTGTTACCTCTAAAATAGATTAGGACACTTTATAATTTGTCATTATTGGATATTAAAACAATATGTCCCAGATTGCATCACAGAGCACAGAACTTCTGGGGCCCTTAATACCAACATGTTTGTGAATTTACCGACACGCGGGGGGTAAGTGGCCTCCCCCGCCCACCCTTTGGCTACGGCACTGTGCTACAATTTGGCTACGCCACTGTGCTACAATTTGGCTACGGCACTGTGTTACAATTTGGCTACGGCACTGTGCTACAATTTGGCTACGGCACTGTGCTACAATTTGGCTACGGCACTGTTACAATTTGGCTACGGCACTGTGCTACAATTTGGCTACGGCACTGTGCTACAATTTGGCTACGCCACAGACAGAGGTTGCTCTTAGGGTAGTGTTGCCCATCCACTAATTAAGTAAAGATGCTCTCGACAAATAGACACAATAAGATCAGAAAATAAACAATTGGTTCTTTGATTCGCAAATAACAATGGTCAGATTTATTTTTTAGATGATTATCTTATTTTAAAACTATATAAAATTGTTGACTTTAATGAGTAGATACAGTGAGTATCACAAAATATAAAACTGGCTTCATATCAATATTATATCCCACTCTTAACTCTGAATAAATGATTAAATAAAACATTAATTATTTCATTTCATTTTATGTCATTCCAATCTGTTCATTAAAAACAGACTACAAGCCATGTATGTCAAAAATGAACAACGAACAGCCGACGTATTAGACCGTATTACACGTAATGATGCATATCACTGTAGGTAGACATCGTCTATCAATAATATATACACGTTTGCTGATTTTCATTTCAGTAAAGCTTTGAGTAAGTAACTTGAAATCTACATTATTTAGATTCCCTGTTTGATGGCCTGCGTGCACTCTTGTGTATAATTTTTAGTCACTGACTTCATATTTAAAACTAAAACGGATACGCAAAACCCAAAACAACGTACTTAATATCTTGTTGGTAAGTGTGACGTAATTGCAACGTAAACCACGTCTACTTCGCACTTGCTGGCTCCAACAATCACCAGAAGCCCATTGATATACATTGACAACCTATTTCTTTAAAAATTTATACAAGAAATTAAAAATCTCGGAACTTAAACGTATGTGTTGTAAAGACCCAAGTTTCGTATTAACACAAAGTCAATTTCTGCCTCAAGAATTACAGCTTTTGAACGTATCATGAATTTTAGGTTAAATTACACACAACGTTCAGCCAGCTTTGGAACCAGAAATAGCCAAAATAATGTTTGTACTATACCAATGCGCGTGCATATAACATATCAACTTACCAACAGGATAGAAACCAACCTTAATGAAACTATTTTAACCATGTATTTGAAAACACAATAGCGTACACGCTTGTTAGAATACTAAGCGCTTGCACGCGCAACATCTTCAGTTTGTGGTTGGGACCATCAAAAGCTGGTCACATTGAGCAGGTTGCCTCTATATCCAGGAGCCAATTTCATAGAGCTGTTAAGTAGAGAATTGTGCTCAGCTAATATTGTTGCTAAGCATTTTAAAACACACTACCAGCCAAATACACACATTCTATATGAAAGTTTAGCTGGTAGCAAATAATATCTGTTAACGAACCTCAATATATATATTTATATATATGTATATATATGTATATATATATATATATATATATATATATATATATATATATATATATATACATATATATATATATATATATATATATATATATATATATATACATATATATATACATATATATATACTGGGTGAGGGAGCTATCTTCATGCAGAGTGCTCGATGCTATGAAATAAACACATTCTTTTTTAAAGTTTAGCTGGTAGCAAATAATATCTGCTTTCTGGGATTCCAGCCGGCCAATTGTCATCAGGCAAGCTGAGTGGTCGAGACGTTAAGACGTCTGTGTAGATTTTTGTTCACAGACACTCGGAAAGCACTGAGTATACAGTGCTATACACACGTCGGTGTAGGGCAAAATGAAATCAGTATTTGTTAAGTACACATTTCTGGTAAACATTTTTTTCAGCTGAGCAGCTAGCTCTTTCAAATCGGCCCTTCTTGTCAACACAGCATACAGGTTAGATATTGCATTACGTATTCCACATAACAGGCATTTAATCACTCATTAAATCCAATATTAAATTACTGAATGTCAATCTAATTAATCACATTATGTGTAATTAATCACGGCATCAAACATCCTGGACAATTTCAATTATTGTTGTAACATTATCATTTCAATAATTGATGCTGTGCATTGATGTGTATCCTTCATAACTTAGCTGTGATTGGTCAATGCTGTCTTTGTGAGCGCGCCCTTCTAACGTACACCGGATATACCAGAATCAACAACTGTGTGTGCGCCTTTTTAAAGATAAGCAGGCGGTAAATTGTTGGTAGAATTCGAGCTATATTTGACAACACGTGTACAGGTGTACTGTATGACAGGAGATTGACTCGTGATTTAAGTTTATCGATGAAAGAAGCTTCAGCGAAATTGAAGAGATTTTTGTCTTGGTGCTTCGATTAAAAACTGCAGAATGGGTTGGATTTTAGGAATACTGGTTGTGTTCTGTATGTGTGCCCCATGCAATGGACAAATAGGTAAGTTAATAATAATAATAATAATAATAATAATAATAATAATAATAATAATAATAATAATAATAATAATAATAATAATAATAATAATAATAATAATAATAATAATAATAATAATAATAATAATAATAATAATAATAATAATAATAATAATAATAATAATAATAATAATAATAATAAATAATAATAATAATAATAATAATAATAATAATAATAATAATAATAATAATAATAATAATAATAATAATAATAATAATAATAATAATAATAATAATAATAATAATAATAATAATAATAATAATAATAATAATAATAATAATAATAATAATAATAATAATAATAATAATAATAATAATAATAATAATAATAATAATAATAATAATAATAATAATAATAATAATAATAATAATAATAATAATAATAATAATAATAATAATAATAATAATAATAATAATAATAATAATAATAATAATAATAATAATAATAATAATAATAATAATAATAATAATAATAATAATAATAATAATAATAATAATAATAATCATAATCATAATCATAATCATAATCATAATCATAATCATAATCATAATCATAATAATAATCCTAATAATAATGTGTGGACTTATATAGCGCACGTATCCACCAACTGAGTGGTGCTCAAGGCGCATTATATTATTGCCCATGCTCATAAGGCTCATAAATCATTCCTGAAACCATCTCAGCTCCCTGGGGAGTATACAGCTCAATTGCTGCCATTACAGCGCATATAGGGCAAATCAACCAACTCTTCCCTCACAGGTACCCATTTAACCCCTGGGTGGAGAGAAGCAATTATGATTAAGTGTCTTGCTCAAAGACACAAGTGTCATGGCCGGGATTTGAACCCACATTTTGCTGCTAACACCAGAACTTGAGTCCGGTAAGCTAGACCGCTCGGCCACAATACAATCACTCTTGGGTCTAGTTTACCATTAAAGAGAAAGTACAAAATTGGTAATAATTTATAGGCAAAATTGTCTGCCCAGTCTCTGAGTCAATATACAATACAACCATGTGAAAGTTTCGGTTTTTTAAATAGTGAACATGTGTTCGTTCGGCAAACACGAACTTCTTTATTATAACGTGGAATTGTTTAAATGTTTACAAATTCAGACTGGGGAATATTTGCCTGACTATTCTTAAAATCGATAACACCTCAGACAAATGTATTTCATATCAAGGGATGTTTGATACCATCATAAACTTCACGTAATATCAGTTTAAAGAGACAATATCTTCACGATCTGAGCAGACTTTCGATGTTCTGGAATTGGTGTCCTAGTTAAAATAAACATAGTGACTGAAAATTACTCATTTATGCAACAGCAAAGGTAATGCGACCTTGCCATGTCGGGTATTATTTTAAGTCACTGAGTGAATCTCAAACTAACACTCTAATTCCATACCCTGTTGATCGTGCCGATACTGTCCCTTCAAGAGAAAAAAAAGTTGTGTGTTGTTTAAAATACCCATTACGGATTTCTCTCATCCAAGCTCAAAGCCCAGGTTCCACATTATTTTCATCAGTGCCTTAGCGAGGATTTTCTGAGTGTGTATGTAGGGTGGGGGACATTTTTGGGGAGGGGTAAATTTACCGATATAAAACCTAAATGAACCAACAAATTATTTCAAAATACAGATTGGATTCCCGACATTCAGAAGTTCAGAAATACTAACTAGTTTGTGAAGTTACAGGCATACACTATTTAGCTAACAAGTAGGGGCGGCCAAAACCATTCCCCTGTGGGTACGCCACTGATTTTCATTATTTACCAAGTAACACCTTAGCCAGCATGATACCTCCGGTAATCCTTTACCCAAACAATTGAATTAATCCAAACAAAGTCACAAGCCTTTTGCTAAAACCACATATTGGAACAGGCCTTTGAACACTTCAACATAAACTAATTATAATAAATCGGCCTATACGGACTTAGCTCTACAGTATAAACACTTTTTAAAGTTTGACGCCCATTTCCTTTCTTTTCTGAAAGTGGATACTTTATGGAGACTATTTTCTTCAAGGTGGGGGAAGGGGAGGTGCGGGGTTGTAAATGTATCCCAAAGATATGTTTTCCTTAATCTAGTCGCTTTGGAAATTTTCCCACTCCCCCAAAAATAATATTTTATGAAAAAATATATAAATAAATTCGAGTTCACCTTTTTAAGTGTAAAACAAAATGTTCTTTATTAAAGTTAACTTTAATAATTATATCTCAATCATCAATAGATAATAAATGTCAAAATGTTAAGACATGTCTCTTTATTGCCATGCATCTTATGCATCATGCTTGGCTGATTTGTCGGTATCCGAGAAGTCACTGGAATTTGTTTTTCAAACCGATACTGATCCCGAAAGATTTTTACTTTGCCAAAATACTACCAAATTCTGTTTTTTAAACAACACCACGTTTCTTTCGTCGCCAGCTAAAGTCTATATGAATATTATATTTCGAGCTATTTAATTTTAATTCAAAAAAATCAGTAGTTTTGAGTCCTGGATAAAAAAATATCGAGGCTGACTTTCACTAAAGGCTCTTTGTGCTTATGATTCTGCAAGCCTCGATTTCGAGTCAAGTAATTGGTATAGTCATGACGCCGTCCAGCCGGCCAGCCAGTCGGTGAGGCTGCGCTACTGTCCAGCCGGCCAGTGAGACTACGCTGCCAGAAGGCAGGGTACTGAGCTAGATGACTCTAAATGTACTGAAAGTGACTCTGCACGGGCAACGGGTTTATGTTTGTTCATTGTTTTTGACAAATTAGATGGAATTTTTTTCAATTTTGTTTTTAAATTATTTATTGTGTGTATAAAGTTCACATTATTCCCGCTGATAAATAGGGTGAAAAAACAGCAATAACAAGGTTTTTGAATTGTTGTTCTGTTTTTAAAATGAAATTCACGGTTAAACCGCAAACCGTGTTTTTCCCCAACTGAAAGACAATAACGACTTTCCCAACATTTATGAACTACACTCTTCGTAAATAGGACCTAGTTTATATAGGCTACATATTTCATGTACCTTAGAAAAGGTCATGATTTGCCCTCCCATATTTTTCTTTAAACAAATATTTACATGTAGCATTGAGTATTTGTGTTTGTAACCAGTAGAGTTAATGTTTCTCTAAAACTAAATATAACATTCTCTAAAACTGGCCCCAAATTTCCTAAAATTTTCCAAAATGTTCCCAACATTATTCCAAAATGATTTCACATTTCTAAAAATTTGAGGTGGGTCTGGGGAGAAATGTACACCCAATTCTGCTCGCAAAAGGAAAATTTCCAAAAATTCACAGGAACTCAAATCCTTGAGGATATTTTTTAAAATTATTTTTTTAAATGTTTTTATCCCACGCCGTAATGACTCCAGAGGGGATTACCAATGCAATAATCCATCCAATCAATTTAACAGAATTGTTTTTTAATTTAGCCATATTTATGCACAGATTTTCATAATAATAATAATAATATGGATTGATACTGTGCCACACCTGATTCCATTCCCAATGTTCACGATAGATTTTAGCTAAATTTCTTTCCCACATATGCTCATATGTAACACTGTCAATTCAATATTCATTTTGGTTAAGAGCAACAGATGACACATTTTTTTGATTAAAGTTAACTTTACATAATTATTTCTCAATCATCAGCAGATAATAAACGTTAAAATATTCAAGTTTGTAAGGCAGATCTCTTTATTGCCATGCATCTTCAATATGCTTGGCTGGTTTTTCGGTATCCGAGTAGTCACCGCGCCGAAATTTGTTTCTGAAAGCGATACCGATCCCGAAAGGTTTTTACTTTATCAAAATAATATCAAATTCGGTTTTTAAAAGAACACCACGATTCTTTCGTCGCCACCTAAAGTCTCTATAAAAATTATATTTCGAACTATTTTATTTTAATAAAAAACAATAATTGTTATAGTCATGACGGCGGCCAGCCAGCCAGCCGGTTAGGCTGCGCTTCTGTCCAGCCGACCAGTGAGGCTGCGCTGCCTTACTGTCGGCCAGTGAGGCTGCGTTGCTGGCAGGAAGGGTACTGAGCTAGATGACTATAATTGTACTGATAGTGACGGTGCGCGGGCACGGGGTTTCGCGAATTGTTTTTTTCACCCCAAAAAATAGATTGAATAAATTTGTTATTATTATTATTTTTGTGTATAATGTTCACATTATTCCCCTTTGATAATTAGGGAAAAAAACAGCAGTATTAAACAAGGTTTTGAATTGCTTTTCTGTTCTTTGCGACTGAAAGCCTCTAACGACTGGTGAAAATTGGCAAAATTGTCCCTTCATAAATAGGCCCAAGTTTATATAGGCTACATATTTCATGCTCCAAATATGTGGCAACAGTGTAAAAAAGATGTTCGAATTGATTCCAATAAACATGGGCCCAAGATTTCCTAAAATGTTTCCCAATTTTCCCAACACTATTCCAAAATGATTTGAAATTTCTCAAAATTTGAGGTGGGTCTGGGGGACGATTAGGACAGGCCAACGTTCAGGGGCGGTCATAACAATAATAATAGATAATAATGGACACTTATATTGCGCCGGTATTCGCTAAGTTTGACGCTCGTGGCACAAGAACATTATTACCCCTGTCATCGGGCCAGTTATATCATTCCTAGAACCATCTCAACTCCCTGGGGAGTATGCAGCCTATGCTTCCAAATGTGTAGCGGAACAAGCTTACACAAGAACCATCTTTGTCCTTACATGTCACCATTTTCCCCCCTTTGAAGAAAAGCAAGTAAGTGTCTTGCTGAGGGACACAAGTATCACTGTCACGGCTGGGATTCGAACCCACATTCTGACGACTCGGCCATCAGAGCACAAGTCCAATGCACGTTCGTTGGCACCACGAATTAAAACTAAAATTTAGAATCATTCTTCAACATTTACACTCTAATTCTCCCTGCAAAACGAAAATTTACCAAAATTTGCAGGGGCTCAAATCCTTGCGGATCGGATTTTTATCCCACGCACTATTGATTCTAGAAGGGATTACCAATGCAATAAATCCATCCAATCAATCCGTCACATAGGTGCCAAAGTGACTACTATTTTGATGGTTCTGAGATATTAACTAATTTAGGGTCTTAAAAGTGTATATTTTCATCTCTGCTGGTTTTAAAACGTATATTTACATGATTTTTAAGATCAGTAATAATTCAAACGACGAATCAGCACAATATATCAAATTATTACTCTGTCCTTTACTGTTTATAACACAGTTATGTTGACACGAAACCTGTATTAACATGCTTAGCATACAGTGCGTATCATATAGTGCATATGATTTTTGATACAATGAATCCTTGTGTACGTGTATGCATGGTACAAGTCTAATCGTTTGCACGCCGATATTTTGTGGTGCGAAGCGGCACACGCAATGTTATTTTAGTAGCCGACGAAGCGATGAATCGGGTTTTGAATAAGACCACTTGTGGATATGAAGTATCTGAGAAAGTGACGAATTTTGTGTAAACAAAACACAAACTTGTACGGCTTTGATACAAAATCATAAATAAAATTCAACTAGGGCCTATTAAAAAAAAAAGTTTGTTTATGTGGAATAATGAACACCGAGAACGAGTTAAAACGATTTTCTCAGAACAGCATTTTTGCCGATTCATCACTTCGTCAGCTATGCGTCGAATTAACCAGGCTTGAGTTACAATTTAGCCATATTTATTCTGCATAGATTTTCAACCTTTCATGATAATGTGGATTCATACTGTGCTCTCACCTGATTCCATTCCCCAATGTTCACGATAGATTTCAGCAAAATGTTTTTCCCGCATAAGCTCAAGTAACAATGCCAATCAAATATTCATTTTGGAATCATTCTGGCCCTTCTTTAAAAAAACATCAGCTAATTTTTAGGTAAAGATCAAGAGATCATTTTCCAAAACGGACTCAATAAAACTATTTTTATAAGTAGCTCATAGCTCACAAATGCTCGCACAGAGCTTCCTGAATGCAAAATCGTCGAACTACAGACCCACGCCATGAGTTTGCTTCGCTTGCTTGCTTGCTGGTTTCTTGGATTTGGCTACTTCCATTTTCATAATCATTCCGCTGCCGTTGGACTGAATAGTATTAATTTACAATCTTCTCAGCTTCATCCTTACACAATATACAGCAATTTGCATACGTCTACATGATATTATAGCCATAATGGCTGTCACATCACCTGCAGTAAAGATAAATAATTGTTAATTTCACTAATAAGCTTTCTGGAGCGCTAGTCTGGCTTGATGACTATGCCAGTAATAAAACAATCAATTCAACTGTTGATATAAATTATATGATACAATCAAAATGCTATAGGCTACGGAAGCGTAGTACCGCCACATGAATAAAAAAAATCTCGCTCTTATCGTGCACATACACGATAACTTTGGACGTATCGTGTACGTACACGATAGTTATCGTGTACGTACACGATAAGAGCGAGATTTTTTTTATTCATGTGGCGGTACTACGCTTCCGTAATAGGCGAGCCAGTTATCAATGGCAACCATTGCGTGAATTGATAAGCAGAAGACCTTACAATAAAATAAATATCAAGACTGAACTAAAATAGTAACCATCATATGATACAAAAAGACACTACGGTAAGCCCTTTTACAGATATTTTGATTGAGTGTGTATACAAACATGCACAAATGCACCTGTAAACAGTTTTTAAATTTAGCCATATTTCTGCATAGATTTTCACCCGTTCATAATAACGTGGATTCATACTTTGCCCTCACCTGATTCCATCACCTTTATCCAAATGTTTGTTTGTTTGTTTATTTTTTGTTTTTTGTTTGTTTGTTTGTTTTTCCCCTACGTATCCTCATGTAACACTGTCAATTCAGTAGGTCTATTCATTTTGGATAGAAACAAGAATAAAACTGCTTTATTACAGTTAACTTTACATAATTATTTCTCAGTCATCAGCAGATAATACATGTCATAATATTCAAGTTTTGTAAGACATGTCTCTTTATTGCCATGCATCTTGCTTAGGTGGTTTTTCGGTATCCGAGAATTCACCGCACCGGAATTTGTTTTTGAAACCGGTACCAATCCCAGACGATTTCTATTTTACCAAAATGCTACTAAATTCTGTTTTTAAAAGAACACCACTTTCCTTTCGTCGCCAGCTAAAGTCTCCATGAAAATTATATTTCGAACTATGTTATTTCAGCACAGAATCAGCACAATCTATCAAATTATCTCACAAAGTGACGTAACAGTGTTAAACTATACTCTGTCTTTTACTATTTTTAACGCAGTTATGTTGGCACGAAACCTGCTTTAACGTTCGTATCATACAACGAATGATTTTTGAAACGATGTATCCTTGTGCACGTGTATGCATGGTACAAATCCAATAATTCGCGCGTGGATAATTTGTGGCGCGAAGCGGCACACACAATTTTATTAACTGACGAAGTGACAATTCGGGTTTTGAATATGATCACTTTATGTGTGGAGGATGAAGCGCGCGCCATAGAATTTAGCATTTGAAACAAAATCAGAAATAAAAATGTAACTATTCAATAAAAATAAACACCGAAAACGCGGTACCAAAATGAATACAACTTCAAACTCGATTTTCTCATAACAGTATTTTGTCGATTCATTACTTCGTCAGCTATGCGACGAATTTAACAGACTTGTTTTACAATTTAGCCATATTTCTGCATAAATTTTCAAGTGTTCATGAGAATGTAAATTCACACTGTGGTCTCACCTGATTACATTCCCCAACGTTCAAGTTGGATTTTAGCCAAATGTTTTCCCACGTATGCTCATGTAACACTGTAAATTCAATACTCATTTTGGATACATTCTGGTCCTTCTTAAAAAAAAAACAGCTAATTTTGTTGTTAAGATCAAACGATCATTTCCCAAAATGTTTACATATCTCAACACAAATGTTCACACAGAGCTTCCTGAATGCAAAAGCTTCGGGCCCCAGACCCCACGCCATGAGTTCGCTTAGCTCGCTGGCTCGCTGGTTTGGATTCCCCCTCAACGCCGTTGGACCGAATTAATTTTCCCCCTTGTCAAGCTTCTCAGCTTCATTAAGCCTTACACAGTATACAGTAATCTGCCTACGTCTATATGGTGTACAGTTCCCTTATTATAGCCATAATGGTTGTCACATCACCAGAAGTACAGATAAATAATTGTTCATTCCAGTAATGAGCTTCCTGGCGCGCGTGGCTTGATGACTATGCCAGTAATAAAACCACCTATTCAACTGTTGATATAAATCGTATGATACAATCAAAATAAGCCAGGCAATTACAAAGAAGACATTACATTAGAAGAGATGATTAAATTCAAACAGTATCCATCATATAATACAAATAAAACACTATGGCGAGTCTTATTGCTATGTACAGAAACAAATGTTGCTGTACGGAATTCATCCATTCAGTCTGTTCAAGTCGCCCTTTTGCAATACAAACTGGCTGAGTGCGACAAAATGCGCACAAATGTACCAATGCATAAAATGCTATCCCATGTGATAACAATCTAAACACACCCAATTTGTATTGCATTATAAGGACATCTACAACAGCCATTGCCAATGCAAAAGACATAGAAATTGGTATCAACCAGTTTGAAATTGAATGAACTGTAGACAGTGAATAAGAATAGTGGTCTAGTACCAAGATACCTTAATGATCAGCCTGATACTCTTATAATGCATTCACAGTACAATAAAAATTAGTTAAAAGTTCTTATTTCAAAAAATAACAAAACCTCGGGCAGAATTATTTATTTTTGATACCGCCATCAACATTACACCATTACGCTTTCAGAATTGGTTAAAGGCTTAAGGGCTGGATATGTTACAACTTTTCCATGTTAAATTCTTTGATACAGCATCTGATCCTTGTCACATTTATAAGATATATATCCTGTGCCTCTCAAAGTCAAATTTGTTATGTTAATAATGATTATGATCTTCAGGTCTATTTCATTATCAATGTATTATAGCTCACCGGGTAGATGTCAATATCCCCATTGTGAGATTATTTTACCCTGATTGAAACCCTATTCTCACAATGGGGTTACAATTATTGCCACAAACGTGACATGTGTAGGTTGATGAAATTCTTGCGTCGGGTAATAATCAATTGATTTAATTGTGTAGGGCAATATTAATTTATGGTGTAGGGCAAAATTAAATCAATTGTTTATAACCATACGCTAGCATTTCATCAAGCATTTCATCAGAGCAATAGATAATTGGCATAAGTGGACCGCCCACCAACATAGGGGCTGGTTAGCTCAGTTGGTAGAGCGCTCGTACGGTAATCGAGAGGTCGCGGTTCGAGTCCGGCGTCAGCCAATTTGTCTTTGCTCGCGAACCGTTTATAATATTTCAGGTCAGTTTCTCCATATAAATCTACTTTGTGTACAACCACATAAAAGGCTTGTGTCCCGTTAATTCGTCGCAGTGCTGACATACCGACGAATACGTAGAAACCGTAATTCGAGAAAATCGCAGTTGAAGTTAAACACATTTTTGGGTGTTGTATTCAGCTGTACACATATCAGACCTTAACTTTATATTGCATGCTGGAAGAAAATTGGTCTTCTACTTTTATTTACTTATTTGTTTTAACTCAAAAATAGTTTGTAAACTGTTTTTTTTTCTGATCATGAAGTTATTCGTCAGTTTGTCTGACTTCACAATTAATCATGTGTTGTTATTCGTCACTAGATTCATGCTATTCGTCAGTTTGTAAAATTACGGAATCGCGTGCGCCCTGATATTCATCAGTTTGTCACACGTAGTTATGTGCATCATTGACGTTTATTTAGCGGCTTTTCCATTTTTTAATAGATTCCATCGTGTTGCAACATCACAGATTCCTTCATGATTCTTGCCATTGTTTTAATGGGAAGTGAAAACAACATAATGTGGGGAAAATGCATATTCTTATTTTCGGCATGTTTCCGAATGCTAATTGCCGGATCATTATAAAACTACAAAATAAAACGCTTCTTTTACTTTGAGAAAACCCTGTGATTGATTTGTTGGTAAAACACTATCTTACACACATGTTTCGTTGTACTATTCCACACAAGTATTTA
>CM055817.1:40176199-40192657 GCA_029582265.1 Zoroaster sp. YZ-2022 | reverse complement strand
GTCTTCATTCTTTCAGGACAGGAAACATACTTTCCAGATTAAACAAACTTGCCGGGAGCCACCACGAGGGAAATATTAAACATACGGGCAATGCATCTAAGAATGAATAAAACGTACCTACGTCACCACGCCGCGGAAGTTTACGAAGATACCACACCGATTCCGTCTCCTTTTCTCTTACAGCTCGGCCATTCGCACTCATCAACATCCCACATACAAGCAGAGATACTTGCCAGACGACTGTCATCTTCATCTTCACAGGCCGGTTGGGGGAACAGATGATACCGGTATAGGGTAAAGAACCAGCGTACACACTTTGGTTTTCGAGAGTACTTGGTTCAGAGTTAATGTCTGCTGACAATCTCCAACGTGAAATAACAAGCTTGCTGACTTCGGTGAATTCAAACAATGTACATGAGATCACTGAACTCCACAAACCCCACACCCCTTTGGCTATAGGCCGTAAAACGTAGCTGTCAAGCTCTATGCTCCAACTTTGGCCATGCCCTTAATGGCGACGTTGGTTATCCTGTACGGCTGAAGGGTAAGCGGCCCAACGCATAATGCACACATTTGCGAGTTTGGATTTCTGGATATACCGAGGGTTGATATGGTCTCTTTCAACAATAAAGTGTTGCCATACGGATAGTTCTGGAATTCATACTATTTATTAATTAATCTTTCTCGATCAATGAGTTCGCGAATCAGTAATTTCCTACTCGTTGCAACTACAGGGAATGAAATTTCATCATTTCCAATCCTTTAAAAGGATTGTACCAACACCGAGGTCGAATGCATCATACAGTCCAAAGAATAAAAATCAGAAAGCATGAGAATCGGAGCTTGTATCGTTTGAGTGTGTTGAAGGATAATTGTTGCCTTGATAAACCTAAGAATATAGCTGTTTCTTCGTGACTGGTGGTGATTCGAATTTGTTATTGGGTTGCGAGTTTATTTGCATTGATCGAAATTGTGTCCGTGAGATACCGACCAGTGTTCATGGCTGTCAAACATGTACGATTGAGTAATTCTGTATTATCACTGCTTTACATTTATAGTTGCTGATGTTGATGATGTCCTTCAGTACTAAACGTTGCTGGTGCAATTTATGATTTCATGTCATGAAATGTATTTACCACATTCTCTCTGAAATATCCGAAAGTACAGAATCCCTCCCCCAACATGTATGATGACAGGACGGTAATGGCAATCCCCCTCCCCCTAATAGTTATGTTTCTAGAATAAATCTACTCAAAGCACGTATTATACTAGATTGGCGAAACCTACGAGAGCCATACCAGTACTAGCCTTGATCAAGGCGCGTCAGAATGGTTTGGTCGCATAATTTTCCCCGCTAATTAGCTATCCAAACTCCAGCGCACATGCACACAGTACACGGATCTATGCATACTGTATTCATGTACATGTACAAATACATGTACATGTATGTAGGACATTGTTCATTATTGTACATGGATATACATGTACATAGAGTGACCATTCGTCGTCGCGCCTTGATCCTTCTGTACGTGCCAAAATTTAATGCGGAGCTTACACACGTCGGTGTAAGGCAAAAATAAATCAACTCCTTACTGCTAATATACCAAATTCAAAAACGAAAGACGTATACTCATTGGTTATTGCCTCCTCTACCTCCTGTGTGCGTGATCTTTTTCGGGTGTATTGTTTGTTGCCCTGGCCTTAACCAAAGGCTTATATAACACGCATAACCAATATTGTACATTCGGTGTCGAAAAATAACATTCAGCTGAATAAAATTATTTGAAAAGGGATTTAAAATCAGCAAACACTGTGCCGAAGCAATAAAGAAAGCCAATTGCTTCTGGGAATAATAAAGAGGAACCACATAAAGACGATCAGACCATACTGATCTAAATGTCGAGGTCTAACCACCAGTTCTTTTCGGAACTATTTGCTACTCAAAAGAGTAGTACTCTACGGTGCCACAGCAAACAGTATTTACTTAGGAACCAAAACAAAACAAAAATAATAATAATAATAAAAATACAAATAACAATAACAATAACAATAAAAATACAAATACAAATACTAATACAAATACAAATAACAATAACAATAACAATACAAATAAAAATAACAATAAAAATAACAAATAAATAAATAAATTTAAAGAAAATTTAAAAAAAAAAATTATAAATTGATCCTTTTAAGATAGGGAAATCCATTGCAAATAATAAAAAATAAAATAATATAAAAAATGACAGAGATAGGGCACTTTGACACGCATAGGGTTTGTTTCCATGATGGTTTGCAGGGGTTGCTCACTGCATATCCAGACATTTTTTATGAAAAAGGTAGGTTTGGTAACGATGATCTAATAACCGTTTCAATAGTTTGTCATTTCACTAAATGACAATGAGGTAATATAATGTGAGATGGTTTAAAAAACAAACTAACCTTGAAAAAATATTTACCCCTTGTTATAATAAATAAATCGGAAAAAAACAACACTTTTAAATTAGCTTCCCCTTGACAAAATATCGCTCTACATGTTCTTTAAAACAAAAAAAACCCATACAATATTTCAGATTTTGGTTTTCTTTTTTCTTGTGGTTTCCCAGAAAAACATACAAAAATCTCCTCATTATTTTGGTAAAAAATTGTATCTTTGTGCCCCCCTTAAAGAAAAGGATTAGGGGGAAACCCGGCTTTATTAGGGAAGGACATGGGGGACTTACGCGCCGGATCGTCATGCAACCTTTATTTTTATTTTGCCCTTTGGGGGAAAGTCTCCCTTGCCCGGCTGTTGTCGGTCACATTTCCACGGTATTCCCCCCCCGGACCTACCGATTGCTGGGAAAAATTAAAGACCCCCCGTGGGGCCCCCGGCCCCGAACGCCACTTGCGGGATCAATAACAAGTCGTGGTTGATTTTTGAATCACCCGTACGCTTAACTCGAACAACACCCTTTGACCCTTTCTGTGAAAAACATGTTGCTTTTTTTCCCCCTTTGGAATTCCAAGGGAAAGTTGGCAAGATTGGGCGGTTCTTTTTAAAATGATGGCCAACCATCCCCCTATTTTTGACCCGTTTGATCCAAAACAGCACAATCAATGCATGCAGCAAACTGCCCTATGGACCCCGTTTTTATTATATGTGAAAGGGAAAAGGAAGGTCAAAGTTAACCTGGGAATTAAAGTGCCCAGTACAATCATGTTTTCGCGGACATCAAACAGTTGCGGGGAAAACCCAGTAAAATGAAAATTTGTTTTTGGTTTTGAATTTGTTGAATGAAAAAAAAGATCTCCCTTTAAATTTGGGGTTACAGAAGCATAAAAGGGTGACCAAAATGTATGTACCGTAATCAGTGTTTCAACATACAGTTTTATGAGTCCGTACAATGTGCAAATTTGGGGGGCGAGAAGGCCCGTTTACTATAAAAAATGAAAGTAAAACATTTACAGTTTTTTTCCATATGGATCCGTGCACTCCCATGTACGCGAAAGTCCCCAACAGTTGGGATACAGAGGGAAAAAGTTATGTGAACAATTTTACCGTTGGGAGGCCTTGGCATGGCACGGGAGGAAAAGTAACTAATTTTTTTATAATACTCGATTAAACAATTAAATGAAACAAATTTGCTTATCATTTGAATAAAGGGGTGGCAAAAATAAGGAAAATAATTTCCCCAATAAACCAAGACAATTAAACTTGGAATTTCCCTGTTTAAACATTTCTTAATTGTTTTTTAAAAGGTTAACTGGCGAAGGTAGTAGTTCCTGAAAATAAGTTTTTAAAGTCCTATTTAGAAAAAACAACAAGTCGCAGTTTCACGAAGTAAAAATGAGTTTAGTTAATTTTTGGGAATTAAATACTTTATTTTCAGTTCCCTTTTAAAACCTAAAAATTTGTTTCAAATTTAAAAGAAGGGTTTTTTGAAAATTGGAGTCAATCGTGGTTTTACGTTTTCACGAAGTGACAGACTGAAACCTTTTTATGTTTTACTGCATGTTTTTAGGGAACGGCTTTTTTTGGGGAGGTAAGGAAAGGAGGGTGGCATTCCCCCAAATTTCTTAAGTCTGCAAATCGGTTTGTTTGCAAATTAACAACAAATGCCATAAAACGGCTTGTTTTTTTGGGAAGGTGCCTTTTTGTGAATGTTTTGTACAGGTCCCAAAAATAACAAACACTGTGGCAAGGCAATAAACAAGCAAACATTACAGTCCATCATCGGTCGGTCGGTCAAAAAAAATAAAAAAAAAAAATAAAAAAAATAAATAAATAAAAAACAAAATATCAAAAAGGAAAAACAATTTCACAACTATATCAAGGACATTTCTTTAGAAAGTCTAACGGGGAAAAAATGGATCACGAGTTTGCACGGGGGAGGCGAGGGGGATCTTTTGCAACATGTATAACATGACAGATGAAGGATCATTGACACGCATATGTAATTGTTTCCTGATGATATGTGGGTTGCTCATCAATGATTACCTGCAGGTTTTTCAGAAAATGATATTTAGAAATTTTATTTTTTAACCCTTTTTGGCAATATTGTTTTGTGTTACCTTTCACGTAGTGACTGCATTCTTTCTGGAAATGTACCGACGGGGGACGTTTTGACTAAAATCGATGTTGGGGTCCAACCCCATACCATTTCTTGCCCCTCAACACGCAACATCCCAAAACTCAAATAACCTGCTCAATTTTTGGCCGTGTGGTTGCCATACAGATAATTGAAATTAATGGAAATAGTTTGGGGGTGGGGGGGGGGGGGGGAAAAGATCCCCACGAGGGGAACCATCCATCGGGCCCAACATTTAAATTTATTTTATATAAACCCCCACATGAAAATTTTATTTTAAAAAATTGCCCTTCAGAAAATGTTCGTCATATTTTGATATAAAAAAAAAAATTAGTTACCAAATGAAATAGTAATTTTGTCTCCAAATCAGAGAGGTATAAAGAAAATGAACAAGAATGGACGGGGTTTTAAAAGGTGCCGTGGTTCGGGCACCAGCGTGGGGGACCAAACCCCTTTTGGGTGGGAAAATTTCACCTGAAAAAAAAAAAAACATTAAAAAAGGGTTTTTTGAAACATTGGGAGGCAAAAAAAAACCAACATGGTTCTGGGATTAATAAAGAGGAACCCCCTGAAGACGATCAGACCATACTGATTAAACGTCGATAATCACCATTTTTTTTGGAACAAATACACAAAAATGTATTCACGGTGTCACAGCAAACAGAAACTTAAAACAAACAAATAAATAAATACATAAATAAAAAATTTATAAAAAAATCAGGCAAAAAAAATTGGACAATTATATATAGTACAACTGATCTTTAGAAAATGCAATCAGGGCAACTATAAATGTGATCACTATTTTGCAGAATGGAAATCCTTTTTAAACAAAAGGGAAAGGGGGGTTCAACTTTGGATTTTAATTGCCCGGATCGGGGGCGGGGGGGGCCCCCCTAAAAAAAATTTTAAAAAAGGAGAAAGAGAGTGAGAGAGGGGGGGGAGGGAACCCCATTCCTACAGTGTGGGATAAACAAAAGGGGGTGACCTACCTGTCTGTACTAACTGTTGCGCATGAAGTGGCAGCACCCTTTGTTAGTCTCAACCCCCCTCCCCCAAAAAATGTTCTGGATTCCCATGGTTTGTGGGTTGTTATTAGATTCCCCAGTACCCTTTCTGGAAATACATTTGGTTTGAGTAATTTGATGATCAAAAACCGTTTGAATATTGTTTTTTAGTTTTCAAATGACAAATAATGTAAGGGAATAAAATTTGGGAGGGTTTTGAAAACAAATTTTAACCATTGAACATATTTCTTTCCCTTATCCAATAAACCCCCCGGGTACAAACAAAAAAATTTTAATATATCTTTCTAAAAACAAAAAGCTTTTTAAAACAGCTAAATTTCTTTTTTTGAAACAAAAGGGACCATACAATATTTCAATATGTTTTGATTTAAAAATTTTTTTTATTGTCCCAAAAATAGGGGACCATGAAAACGGAAGTGCGTAAAAATGGGGTTTTGTAGGGATTTTTCCCATTTTTGAGGCTTGAGATCAAGTCCATTGGCTGTTTGCATGGGCCCGCCTCCATAAGACTGGGTGTATACAGGTGTATCAAAAGATACAGTCAAAAAAAGGTCCTGACAATTTTTATTTCAAAAAATCTTTTAACACTTTGGGGAAATGGTCCCCCTGTTTTTATTAGCACCCCAGTTATCGTCAGCTTTTTAAGGTGAACACGGCCTTTTGTTAACCACCAAAATTGGTTCCACAAAATTGAATTTCTAACGGGACAGAGTCCATGAGAGGCAAGGTGGCATTTTCTTTTTATTAAAAATTTTTTAAAATTTTCTTAACTTTGTCCTCCACGTACCTATTTCGTTCCAAAAGATTCTGCCCTCCTCAGCATATCGGCAACAGCAACCCCAATCACTGCTCTGTTTTGCCAGCATTGATCCGGCGTTATCCGTCCCCAAGGTCCCCGGTCCGCGGGGGGGGAAACAAAAAAATTGGATTAAACCCCCCCAAAAAAATCCAGTGGCGAAAATTGGGATCTCGGGGCCATTCCAGGGGCCGGTTAAATCAATAAATCTTTTCCCAAAAATTCTGTCGGCGCTCTGAAACCTTCTCCTTGGTACCTTTTCCCCCACCAAGCGCCAAACTGTCTTTTTCGGGCGACGATAAGGGGCCTTTCGATTGATGACGGGAACAATGCCCATTAATCAAGGGTTTAAAGAAAATTCCCCCAAAAATTGTTTTAAAAAACTCCACGTTTGGTTTCTGCCCCAGTTATAAACAGCAATTTGTCCCTTTTGGGTTCGGTGCCGGTTTCATTTGGCGGTGAGACGAAATCGATGCAAAAAGGGGCCAAAAATGTAAAAGATTTTCAAATATAATTTTCATTTTGGTTTTTGATTTTCCCCCCTGTATACCCGTCACCTCCTCAACCCCAAAATTTTAAATAACACCCGGGTTTTTTTCCCAAATTTTTTTGTTGAACACAAAAAGAATAAATAAAGCAAACAGCAAGAAGTTACATTTGTTTCAACCCGGGATTTTAAAAAACAAAACATATAAAAAATTACAGTTGTCGTTTTGGGATCGGCCTGGGGCATTCCCGCTTACCAACATTTTGGATAGCGCAGGGGGGCAAAACGAACAATTTCACCGTTGGGATCTGCCTTGGGGCAAGAAACCCGTTTAAAATACCCAGGGAATTTGAAAATGGATTAAAAAAAAAAAAACAAAAAAACGAAAACGATAAAAAACGTAAATTTTTGATGAAAACCGCATGGGTTTCGGATGTTTGATAATATGCACTGATGTCCGTTCTTTGTTTAGTTTTAAAGGGTTTGATATTTAACTAAACAAAAAAGGCGCATTAATTGGTCATTGTGTCAAAAGTTGCATTTGTTTTCAGGCGCCCAAAGTATCTAACTGCCCAAAGTTTTAGAAAAAGCCCCGACGACAGGACGGGATGTGGGTAAGAGACTGTGGTGGGATTTTGGGACAGGGGGGCAGGAGATGAGGTGTTTGTTTTTTGAAATTGACATGATTTTTTGCGTATTATCTGTACAGATATTACACAACAGAAAAATTCCGAAACAGGAGTTTGGGCACATGTATTGAAAATTTTAACCCTGGTTTTTGTTTAGTATTTGATATATTGAAATAAACTTAAAGACATGTATTCAGTTTCCCCCTTTTTTAAAATCCCAAGATTTCAAACATTCAACCCTACGAAAACAATGAACACATTTAGAATAAACCCCTTTTAAACCCCTACGTGCCTCAATCTCAATGTGTACAGCCCCTAGGGAAAATTTTCCCCACTACAAAACCACCACCTAAAAAAGGTTGAATGACAACATAAGGGCATTTTTAATGCTTTCTTAAAAAGGGTTTTGGGGGAAAAGGAAAGGCTGGTCCCAAATTCCCATGTTGGTAAATTGAAACACTTTTGAAGATTATATTGACTACATCATAACCCCAGATTAACTAAAATTTTAAAGAAAAAATTTTATTGAGAAATGATGACAAATTTGGGTTTTTAAAACTGTCATCATGGGTTTTCTTTGGTGTTTTGTATTTATGCAAAAATCCCTGAAATATGACAACTCGCGGCCCTTTTTTGTTTGGGTCGAGTTTTCCGGGTTGAGATTTTTTAACTCCCGGGTCCAAATTTGTTTAATACTTGTCCGTTCTCGCCAATCTATACGTCGCAGATTAGACAAGATATTAAAAAAATTAATGACGAAACATAGGAAATTGGTTTCGACAAACTGAGTCACATTACGAGCCGGCGCTGTTTTGTTTTGAAAAACGAGTTTGCGGGTCGAGTTGTCCGGGCTTGAATGTTTTCTTATTTGTTCGTGTCGAGTTTCAAATTGAGGTCTTAACCACCCGCAGCGTCATCAAAGGAATAAAAAAATTTTAACGTTAGGGACATACTTTGTTTTAACACTAATTCAAATTACGGTTTTATATGGTCTTTTTGTATGTATGTGACATGTGATGACATCATCCATCGACAACTTTTTTTGAAAACCTATGGGGTTTGGGAAACAAGAAGAATTAATCGAACAAAAATTATCTTATCATTTGAATATTGGTTTCCCTAATTACAAATTTTTCCCGGGAATTTAACCCCAAATACCAAATAAATGGTATTTAAAAAACTGAACCATTCTAAAAAACCCTGGGTTTGTTAGGGCCCCAAAAAAGGTGGGTGGGGGTACCCCAATTTTACAGTCGAAAAATTGAGTTATTTGCAAATACCTAAATCGTCACCCAAGGTTTTATGTTTGTGCCAGGGATTAATTTCCCCTTTTTCTGGAAATAATAAAAGGAACCACCTAAAGGGGGCCAAATCTGACAAACGTCATTTTCCCCACCATTTTTTCAAAAAAAATTTTGCAGGGTTCCCCCAAACAGACTTACTTGGGAACCCCAAAAAAATAAAAAAAAAATAAATAAATAAAAAAAAAAAAATAAAAAAATAAAAAAATAAAAAATTTTAAAAAATAAAAAAAAATAAAAAAATTTAAAAACAAAAAAATTAAATTTAAAAAAATGGTTTTTAGAAAGTGCAAACGGGGAAACTAATGTGATCCTGCTTTGCAAGATAGGGGGGAAGAGCAACAAAGAGATGGTAAGTCAAAATTGACGGGTATTAATTGATTCCCCTGATGGATATGAAGGGGTTTTTATTGCATGATTTGCACTAGGGTTTTGGGAAAAAATTAAAGGGTTTATAATTTGATGATCTGATAACCGTTTTGGCCTTTTATTTTTCTCTATTTTATAAGACAAAAATGTTGATATAAGTAACGAGGGAGTTGAAAACTGAACCCTTGCAAAAAAATATTCATCCCTTATAATAAAAATATTCTTTTCTCAAAAAAATATATTCATGATTTTAAAAAAAAATATTCATTTGTCTCTTAAAAAAAACATATTCATTTCTTGTCCATAATAAAAAAATATTCATTCCTTGTCCATAATAAAAAAAAATGTTATGTCTTTTCTCATAAAAAACCAACCAGGTACAAAAAACAACACTATCGATACAGCCAAAATAATACATAAAACATTAAACTTTTTTTTGAAACAGAAGGAAAAAAAGATTTGAGAGTTGTTTTGTCCTATAAACAATTTTTTCTTCATTATTCGAAATGGGGCCTTTTCAAATGAAGCCCTCTTTAACCCCCCAAAAAAAAAATCTTTGATTTTAGCTCCGCGTCGCCCAACCGCGCTCCATTTTATTTTTTTTTAATTTTAAATTTTTTCATTTTTTTTTTTAAATTTTTTTATTTTTTCAGAAAGATGTCAATTGCAGCCAAAAATTTTGATCGATTGGGAATTCTGCCGTGCTGTGTTTTTTAAAAGACCTTTTTCAAGGGGGTTTTGAACGTTTGCCCGATTTTCCCCCTTTTTGCCCCCATACTTTTCAAAAAAATTTTGGGCCCCGTATAATTTTTAATGTTTCCCCGTTGGCAAAAAAATTTAAAAATAAAAATCACGTCACCCAAGATTTTTAAGCCGAGACCGGCCAACCTTTTTTACCATATTCGGGGGTGTTTTTGATACCCCAAACCGAAAAAGTTCTTAATAAAATTGGTGACATTCTTGCGTCGGGAGATAAACAATTGATTTAATTTTGCCCCACACCGTCTTGCGTGGGAAAAAACATTTTATTAATTTTCCCTACCGTGTTTGGGGGGGAAAAACAATTGATTTAATTTTTCTCACCGAAATTCCCAATCTATTTTATATCCGGGGAACCCCCGTTTTTAGGGTTTAAACCCCAACGTCGGGGAAGCTCGGTGGTCGAGAGGTTAAGAGTCGGCACTATAAGGGAGGGGGGGTTGAATCCCTTTGGGCCCGTGTGTTTTCACAACGGGCGGAAAGACTGAGCATACGGGGTATACACACCGGGGGGGCAAAATTTCAAGTTCTTAAAAAAATGGGTCTTCATAACGACAACCTTTTGGTCTCATCACTAATACTAAACCATACATAAAAACCAATAGAGACTTTTAATGAAAAAGTAAACATGGATGGGGGAAACCAAGGAGTTTTTTTTTGGGGGGGGGGGGGTAGGTCATGAATTTGATGGGGGGGTTTGACGTAACCATTTAATAAAAAAAGGGAAATTAAAATTATATGGGCCCAAAACATAAAATGCTTTATAGCCTGACTCGGGGGTTTTTTTTCCCAAATGGCCGATTTACCGACTAAAAACAAAAAGGTGTTTAAATTTACCCCCACCCACGACCCTGGAACCTTTTCCCTTTTGCTCAATGGAGTCAAGTCCTGGGAAAAGTTGAACAACAACTTTTTAACAAACACGTGTTTTCTCTGAAAAAAGGGGCAATTTAAAATATTATATTCAGGATGATTGATTCACCACTTTAACATTAGGTAAATTTTGAATTCTGTAATTTTAAATGGTTAATTACCAATGTTTGTTTTGGATAGAAAATGAGTTTTTTATTTGCCACGTGGTATTAAATGATAAAGCGTCTAGCACTTTTTTTATTTTTTTTTTGAAAAAACTTGTATATACTTTTGTTTTAAATTTAAAAATTTTTTCCCAAAATTTAAAACCCAAATACATATTCTCGGGGGCTTTGGGAAGCTCATGGGTGCCCCAATTGAGTGTGTATGCATTGTGGTTTGGGTCTTCGTCAATATCAGGTCAAAACTGGGGTGTGATTGGATCCTTTTTAATAAACCGCACAGTAATAATGACTTTCCTGGTTTTATGGGAAAAAGAAAACCCCTCTCGATTAAGAAAAACAGTGCTGTTTATTGGTTGGGAAAGGGACGAGGTCTCAATGAACAACCATACCTACAGATTGATCTCGCGCCCCTTTCGGGGCGTGGGGGTACTGCCCCCGGGTTTCGAAAATCTAGAAATCGGTACGGATGGGGTACTTTTAAGCGCACCGACAAAACCAACCCCACACTGCAAGCCAACTGTGAGACCTGGAAATTTTTCAACGAATTGGCCCAAAAACCCTTTATGGCCTGGGATTTGGGGGGCCCGCCCCCACCCCCCATGCCCGCCGAGTTTTTAAAAAAAAAAAAATGGAAAAAAAACATAAAATTTGGAAAGGTGTTTGGGGGGGAATGCCCCCAGGCATGGGTTTTGAGTTATCTAAATGCATCGTTGTGGGGGTACAGTTTTCCCAAATATTTTGAAGAGCGATGGGGAATAGGGGCAACATGCCAATCGACCATCCATGAAACAGAAATCTTCTGTTGATTGGTTTTAAACGCAATGAAATCCATTATCATTTAAACCATCCCTTTGTTTATGGGTAAACAAGGATCTTCTTTTTTTTCCCCCCTTTGGTTCCTTTGTTGGTTTTTAGGCATCTCCCTTTTTTTGTAAAGTTTATTAACCAAACATTTTCAAATAAAACCAAACCCGGATCCATTGTTCCCCTTTTTATGTTTTCGGTTTACACCATAAAAAGCTACCAAATTTGCGGGTTACATCTTGGGGTTTTCCTCATTGTCTTTGCAAAACGAATGGTACCCGAAAAAGACGGTTGAAAAGGGAAACACCTTCCCTTAACTGCTCCCTTTTTTAAAAACATAATTCCATACAAACAAATAAAAAAAAACGGGAAAAAATTTCGTTTTTTCCCCGCTTGTTCGGGGGGAAATTTTCCCCCCGCCACAACCCCCCCCCTAGATTAAGCGGCGTCTTGAATATATAACGGAGAAAATAATTATAAAATTCCCTTGTGACGTCACCTATTGCTAATGGGTGATCGGGCGGGCATTTAAATGACGTCGGGGTTTTAAATTTTGGTTTTTTTCCCGGTGTTTCCCGGGTAAACAGCGCTCGTTTATGTGGGGTACTCCTAAACAGGAAAAAATACATCTTCCCTTGGGTATTTAAAAAAGAATATCAAAGTTTCTAAGGGGGTTTATTATTATTATTATTTATTTTTTAACATTCTATAATGGGTTTATGTATTGGGAAATAATTTTTTTTTTATTGAAGTATATTTTTTGGTTAAAATTTATTCTTCCATGGTTTTTATTGGTCAAGATAAATTTTAAAAACTCTTTCTTTTGGGATCAACCCAAATCTTTGAGTTATTTTATATACTCTTCAGTTTATTTTTTTTTTAAAATGTTCTTTAAAACCCGTTGTCATTTGACTAACCTGTTGTCATTAAACAAAAAAAAAAGTGAAAAGTGTTTTTTAAAAGAAAAAGAACAGTTTCATTGAATAAATAAAAAAACGGAAAAAAATTTTGAAACTAACAAAATTTTGAATGAATACCAGATGTATTTTCCCTTTTTCGTTAAGGAAGGGCAAAAGTGCAAAATTGGTTTTCCAGATTATCAAATAAACGTCATTTTTCCCTAATTGTGTTGGTGAAAATTAGTACAAAAAAATAATTCCCAAAATTATCATGGGGAATGCTTTCATCTAAGAAAACATGAAATGTCGGTTAACAAAGTTGGCCGGCAACGTTTATATCATAAAAGAAAACCGAATTACAAATTTTGTTTTTCAAAAAAAGGGAAACCTAAAGTAAAAAATAATGAAAAAAACTTCTTAAAAAGTCAGTTTCACAGGGGGCCAAAGGGAATTTTTTTTCCCTTAATATTGTTTTGACATTCTGGGATTGATTGAAATCAATCACACAAAGTTTGGGGGCAAAAAAATTAAATTTTAATAATAATAATAAAAAAAAAAAAAATTTTAAAATTTTTAAAAAAAAAAAAAAAAAAAAAAAAATAATAATAATAATAATAATAATAATAAAAAAAAAAAAAAAAAAAAAAATAAAATTAATAATATTATAAAAAAAAAAAAAAATAATAAAAAAAAAAAAAAAATAAAAAAAAATAAAAAAAAAAACAAAAAAATAAAAAAAACAATAAAAAATAAAAAAAAAAATAAAAAAAAATAAAAAAATAATTAAAAAAAATAAAAAAAAAATAAAAAAAAATAAAAAAAAATAATAAAAAAAAAAAAAAAAAATAAAATAATAATAATAAAAAAAAATTTTTTAAAAATAATAATAATAATAATAATAAAAAAAAAAAAAAAAAAAAAAAAAAAAAAAAATAAAAATAATAATAAAAATAAATCTTCGAAAATCGGCTCCCTGGGGTTTTCCAATTTTGCCATTTCCGGGGATATGGTTAATCAAACACAACGAACTCTGCCTCCCCGGTCCCCTTTCCCTGGGTGGAGAAGCAATTTTGGGAAAATATCTTTCTGAAAGGAAAAAACCATGGTTGGGTTGGGTTCCCAACCACGTTCTGACGACTACCCGAACACAAACCAGCACTAAACCCCCGACCATAAACCCCTTTTGGGTGCTAACAAGCAGTTGCGTTTTCACGAAGTTTTAAGTAATACCACTTTTTTAAAATGCAAATCTTTTAAGGGGAAAGAACAAATTTAAACTTCACAAATACTTAACTTTCAACAATAGGACGATTAATCACAATTAATTAATTAAGACAAAGTCCCTTTGGAAAATGAGGAAAAAAGGGTTTATTTGAACACAACTTTTAAAAGTTCTTTAAAGCTTTTTTAAGATTGTTCTTCGGAAAAACCAAAACACCTTTCCCAAACTTTCCTTTTAAGGGACTACATTGACTCAGCCTTGCATTACTTCCGCACGGGTTTTTCCGGCATTTTAGGACAACACAGGGGGGGGTTTTTTGATTTCCCAAAGACAATTTTGACTTTTTGTTTGTCTATATCGTCGGTTTTATATTTAGTACATACAACTGAGGAAAATGCTATAAACATTAATAAAATCAATGAAAAGTATGTTCAATTATCTTACATCACAAATGATTTTTTTTTGTTTTTTTTTTTGTTTTCCCCAAAGATTCCAAAAAAGGATTTAAAAAAAACCCGGTTTTCATATTTGAACCATGTCAGAATGTTCAACACATTTATTGGTTTTTAAAAAAACCCGCATTGAATAACTTCCCCTTTTTTTTGACTCCGCAACCCCCACAACACGGGGAAAATTTACAAATGATAACATTAACAAACTTTCCTTTTATTTAAATGAGGACGTTTTAACCCCCTTTGCCGGCATTTTAAAGTGTAAAATTTCCCCCCAGAATGATTCTTTTTTAAAAAATTTAAATTGAAAATAGGTTTTTTTTTAAAAGGTGATAAAAAAATTGCATTTCTTTGGGGGTCACAAATTTTACTGTTTTTTTTCCGATGGTTTGCTAATAAATGGAATGTCAACAGTGTAACGTTAAGAACCCCCCAAAAAGAATCCGGACAATTTCTTTCCTTCATGAAGAAAGATTTTTATTAGCTAAGAGGAAAAGGGGGGTTTCATGTCCCAAACATTGAAAGTCTTCTTCTTCGGGAGTGACCTTGATAATTTCAAGGATCTATGTCTGGTTTTTACATGCCCCACTTATGCACGTAAAGTGTGATGTTGCAGTGGGTACTAGATTGTGCCAAGAAACCAGGGCTGTTTCTCTGAAAAGACAATCATTAAGACGGAAATTTTCCCCTCAACAAAGGAAAAAAAGTTGTGAATATATTTTTTGGGGGGTTTCTTAAGTCCATTAAAAACCACTCAAAAAAAAAATTGCCCAAATTTTATTTAAAAAAAAAAAGTTTGAGTCTTGCTGATCGGGTCACACCTTTCTTTTTTTATCTTTACTTTTAAATTTTTGGAAGAATTTTAATCTAAAGTTGTGAAAAATTAATAATTGATCATATAAAAAATACAACTCAAATTTTGGTTCCTGAAATCTTGAGTTTATTTTGTTTTTAAAGCTCTTTTTTTTTGTTTCCAATACTTTTTACACCCCCCGCCATCCCCCTTATAAAAAAGGTCTTGTCCACAACCCATTGTTTTTAAAAAACATCGCATTGGGACCTTTGAGGGTCGGGGGTCCCGGCCGCCACGAGCCATCTTTTTTTGCGCGAAATCCCGGGCAAAGTTCTTCTATTTTTTTGAAAACAACCGGGCCAAAGGGGTTTTTCTAAAGGGGGAAATGACTCCCCGCCCTGCACACAGTGGTCCCGGGTCCATACATACACTCATTTTATGTACATTACGTACATGTCGGGATGCGGCGATGCATGCATTTCATTTTCATGCACATGTACACATTTCATGTACACATGTAACTGCAGTAAAATGTAAAGAATAACGTACCTGTACGTACATGTGGATTTTTGGAAGCTACAGGGCCCTTTGGTGCCCATATCGTTTATTCGGTGATTACCATTTCATTGGATTCACCATTTTATTTGCATCATCTTTCATTCCACCATCATTTCATTTGCCCAATCATCATTTCATTCGGGGGTCTTCATTTGTTCGCCTTTTTTTGCGTCGTCATTTTACTAGTCCCCTTCACCATTATTTGCCCAATCCCCTTAGGCCCATTTTTTTTTACTTTCTTGGTAGTCACATTTTTTTTTCACCATTTATTTGCCACCAAAATCGTAGGGGGTTCAACCCGGGTTTAGCTATTTTTTGGTTTAACCGGGCGGGGCGGCAAGGTTTCCCGTGGGGACGCCTCCTGCTTTCAGACGGGGGCGCAGGCGAGGGAAAAATTGCCCATTTCAAAAGCGAATTTTGGAAAAAAGATATTTAAATGTCATCTCCAATTCGTTAACAAAATTTTTATAGGCAAAATTGTTTTAACTTTTAGAGTTGGTCACAAATACCCGCTTTTAAAAACAAAGGCATTCGCGAAAGGTACATATTCTAGCGTCACTTTTTATGACCCTTGTCAAAAGTTAAAACAATTTGTCCCCCCTTTTGTTTAAATTTTTTTTTTTTGTTTAAAGAATTATAAAAATAATTTCAACAGGGCAAACGTGGTTTTGGCTTGATACGATTGTTTTTTAAAATTAAAAAACCTGAAAATGCCATTATTGGGCCTGTTTTAATTTGTTAAACAATGCAGAGTATTTG
>CM055817.1:40150395-40175699 GCA_029582265.1 Zoroaster sp. YZ-2022 | reverse complement strand
AATTTTTGGGGGGAAAAAGGGGAAATTAACAGAAATTCAACTCTTAATTTGTGTGCCATCAACGACACTATTGGATATTAATCAAATGTAGCACAATAATCATTGTATTCGTTACCAAGACAAGCATGACATCTGGTACAAATAAGCAACTTTACTCTGGAGTTATAGATTTTAAATGATTGCCATTCATACCGTGTAGACTTCCGTGTCCTCCTGCACGTTCTCATTGATGGTAATATCCGGGTTAGCATTCAGCAATGTCAGCATCTCGGTGATGCTATCAAGACATCTACAAGATCCAAGAGAAGAAAATCCACATAAACGTTTGATTATTACTTTTTCTTCGACATGTACTTGAGCAATATCAGGGTCTTACTTTCAAAATAAGGCAACAAAATCCGTCAAACCAACAAAACCTAAATTTTTTCAGAAATTAATAATGGTGTAGTTTGTAATTACACAACAAAAATACAAACTTGAAAAATAACCCAAGGTGTTGGTCCAGTAACCCAAACTCCTAATAAGCAGGCATGCATTTCTGTAATTGCAAAAAACGAGGAAATGGCTAGGCACCAAAAACTTTATACAGTGTTTTAAAGTTTTCTATGGCACTAGGATACTTTTAAAAAAGAGGAAATCAGCTAATCAGCTGAAAAGTTGCATGCCTGACCAAGGGACATTTTGGGGGGGGGGACGGGGGGGACACCCTATTCAGCTATCACAGATGTATATTATATGTATATTATCTGACAACTTTGGACAGGACTGCAACCATGTGAAAGAACCAGTCACTAGATATGTTCTCTTTAACCAGTTGCCGTCAGAGGCCGTGTATACACGCATTTTTTGTTTTTGAACCACGGATCGGAGAGCGTCTAAACACGCATTCCGATTTTTGTGTGTGTTACCAGGAGACTTGTCAACATGCCGTCGTGGCGGCTGACTTGTATACACGCAATCATTTCTCGGAGTCCATGGGGTCACGGTTCGGTGGCCCCGGACAAAAGGCACTGCAAACAATGAACGAGTTCACTCTTTTTGTTGATTTTTGCGTAATCCCTTAATCCAAGACCTGTTCCTTTGACGTACCAGCCAAGAATTTGTAAAGACGGATTTATATCCATTGTTTACGAGGCCTTTCCTCTCTCTCCGGGTATGCCGTCTGTTCGACGGGCGCATAGGCCGTTGCATCGGAGCTTGCCAACGGTCTAACTGTGCTGAACAAACACAACCGTAATTAAAAAACTAGCCATTTAATTCTCGAAATGTCAATGAGTTAAGGTGTTTATTTGGGTGTCCGGACTTAGTTTCATTGACAAAAAAAATTATTAATGGCTAGAAATTTTTTCTGATTTTTCACTGAAAATAAACCCGCACAGGAGACCAGGAAAAAAAATATATTCCCGACGTGAACTGGTTAAAGGCAATTTTCATGACCCGTGAACATTTCTTTCAATGACAACCAAGATTACATTTCAAATGATTTTCCTGATGTCCCAAATCACTGGAAAATCAGCAATTTTCGTTTAAAAAAAGAGGTTTCTTCAGAGCACGTACTTCGCCCACATATCAGGCTTCATACACGTGGCTACATTAGGGTTATAGTCGTAGATGGCAGAGGTGATGTTGAAGAGGACTTTCATGTCGATGGCCGGCCCCAGGTTGTTCTGCTGAGCAATAGTACGCAGCTCACGCAGCAACTCAATCTGCTCCTTGCGGTTGGTTCCTTTCTTGCCGCGGGCGGATACGATCTCTGTCAGTTTCTTGACGACCAGGGTGTGGGTGATGTCCGTGTCCTTTGCGAACATCTTGGGCTTTTCCTGAGAACAATTACAAATAAAACGGGTTAATCAATTACGACCTTAACACTTCTGTAGATGACTATTGAACATTTTAGTTTATTCTCTTTCAACTTTTGCCCACTTTTGCTTTCTTCGTGTCTAATCTAGAGTAACAACCTAATTATGACCTCACCTAACTGAGAGGTGTTGCCTAATTTGACCTCCATAACTAGCCAGAACACTTATAAAGGCAAAATCAACTAGGTCATATCTAGGGTTGTGACCCCCTGCGTTGACCTCACCTTACTGACAAATGCTTCTCCTTTGCCCTCAAAAAACCTCTTCTAACCGACCAGGGTACATAAAAAGGTAATGCAGAAAGGTCATATCTAGGGTTATGACCTCCAGTGTTTGACCTCACCTTACTGAGAGGTATTCCTCCCTTGACCTTCTCCCAACCTTCCTCTTCTTCATCCTCATCATCCTCTATCTTGGCTCTACGTTCTTCACGCTCCTTGCGGCGTTGGTTACGCTTGTTCAATAACTTATCCTCCTTCTCAGGGTTGTTCCTAGGGTGACGAATAAATCCATAGAACATAAAATGAGTACTCTTTCAACAACTTTAAATTGTACACTTTCACATCGTCCAGCTATCAACTAGTCATACCATCACCATAGCTTTCTGGTCAAGCATTACACTTACTGATCATCTCTGTTATCACTATCAGCAAATATAAAGATCATAGAAAAAGTTTCGTTTGATTTGATTTATTCTGTAAAAAATCTAAGAAAATCAATAAAATAAAAAACAAATCAGTAAAATCAAAGAAAATCAAAGACTGAAACATAAAAGTTAATTAAAACTAAGGATAGCCTAAACCTTTTAGTGTGATACTGATCATCATAGTCAATAACTATAAACATAACAATCTGAGGTCCTCAATAAATAGTCAATCAAAATGTTAATATACTTGCCAAGGTATATCTAGTGCACTTAAAAGTCGAACACTGTCAAACTTTACACGTAGTAAGTACATTTACAGGTCAAAATCAGTCAACCATTTTTGACTGGTAAAAGCATTGTCTTGTATTGTTCAGGATGGTCAAAATGACAGTAAAAACCAGTCATAAATGCCCCTTTTGTGCACATTTGGGTCAACAGTCAAACCAGTCAGTTGACTGAGTTTTGTTTGCTACATTCTCTGAAATAATTTCAAGGGATGTTTGATACCATCATCAACTTTACAACTAATAAGTTTAATCATGTAAAACTGTGATCAATTATTCTTTGAGATAACCAATAGTATATACTGACTTTGAACATCATAAAAACTTCATAAAAAATTATTTAAAAAAAAAAGATTATTGGTTCTCCAAATATGGAGTGCAACACTAAGTTTAACCAGAAAAGTCACGAACTTGGAAAGACAAGGACATGGAATATAACTCTTACGATTTCAAGAAGTAAGCGGCAGTGAGTCCCGCGTAGCCGACCTCGGCTTCTGAGCTAGAGCTCTCGCTCTCACTGCTGTCATCCCAGAAGCTACTGTCACTGTCACTCTCATCGTCCTAAAATCAGAAGAAAACAACTTATAATCATTCATCTACTCCCTTATGACGCACCAATGTATTAAGCCAGGATATGGAAAAATGGCATCCAAATCTATTATTCTTTGAATAATGGGGTGTTTAACCTTCCTACACATGGAGGCCACTCCGATCCACAAAATTCTGTTCTTTAGCAACCTTCAGTACATACATGTACAAGCCTGCTGTCCTTTCCAAGTAATCTTACAAAATCAACTGTGTGCCACCCAAGGACACTGTAAATGTTTGAACAAATTAGTATGGCCTACAATGTATCGATGGGAGACCACTTTACCCTGCAATCTCAGTGGTGTGACAGTACACAGAAGGGTAACCATAGGAGGCCACTGGCAACAGCTAATGGCTTGGAGTGGCCTGAATGGGTTGTTTCAAAAATTTGCATTGATTGTAGGAGGGTTAAATGTTTGACTTCAAATGATTTTTTCATGTGTATTACAAATTACATGGCTTAGCCAATTACACTGGTCAACCATTTTTTTAAAGTTGTCTGCTTCGGAGATAAAATGTGCTATTTATTATGGATTTTGATGTGCTGAATTCAAATATGACAATTAAAATTGCTGATTGGCTACTGTTTCCAAGATATTTAAGTTTTTACATTTTACGTACTATGTACATGTGTATATGGTGTACATAGCAGATTTTTAATCATGAATTATCATACGCTATTCCCATACGTGTACACATGTACATGTAGATCTTGAAAACTAGAGCCAATCAACAATTTTAAGCATCATTTCCATTCTCAGTGACCCATAATTAGTCAAGTTTGACTTCATTTGTTTCGGAAGCATTTTGGCTGTAGACCAGTGTTATCAGTTAGGGCCTCTAAAATACATCCAGATATATTGCTGGCTTGTACTACTTTGTCTTCCATTTTTTATTTAAGGAAGTGCAATTGTAATTTACCCAACATTTAACAGCTTTTGAATTTTATCAGTCTCAAAATGTTTTCACAATTTGCCAAGGAAAAACTGTCGTTTAAAGCAACAAGACAGAATTTCAATTTTGGATTGAGTGCAACAAGACTTACTTCCAGTGAACAAACATGCATATTCATGAGTTGATATGAATATTCATTGTTTCTCTGTCTAATAACAATCCATTATCTAACCTCTCCTTTGGCTTTGGATGGTGTCCTCTTGGTGCCAGGCATGCCCATCCCATCCTCATCCCCAGAGTCTGTCATAAGAAAACAAATGAAACAAAATGATAATATTAACAATATGCATAATATGCATATTTATAGAAATTTAAATTTTGTCAGCTTGGTACAAAAAAGCAGTTTTAGCACCATAGGTTAATTATGATGCAAAGGACCTTTTAGTATTGTGGCAATCAGTTTAAGGCAATGATATTACATTGAAGAAAAAACTGAAATTGTAGACAGTCAACAATACATTACAAAATATTAATTTTAAAGACTCCTGTTACTGTACATGCCAAAACCTGCCAAATTTGCATTGTGTAATAAGCATAGGGCCCACAGCATTAACCTGCCAATGCATGTCATAACACTTAGTAAGTACATCCACATGCCAAAACCCTTTGGAGGGTTTGGAGGGTTTTGAAAGGTGCTGATACTACGTCATAAAGTAAGCTAAATCTGTAGCAAGTACACCTACATGCCAAAACATGTTTTGAAAGGTATTGGCACTAAGTCTTAAAGTAAAGCTAAGTAATCCTCAATAAAGTTCATCCAACTGTCAAAACCTTTCAGAAGGTGCCTGAGCTACCCTGTACATAAACAGTAATCCCTAAGATATACACATGGATATGTGCACGCTACAAATAAATAAATAAATAAATAAATAAATAAATAAATAAATAAATAAATAAATAAATAAATAAATAAATAAATAAATAAATAAATAAATAAATAAATAAATAAATAAATAAATAAATAAATAAATAAATAAATCAATCAATCAATCAATCAATCATCATCATCATCATCATCATCATCATCATCATCATCATTCTATTACTTGCCAAAGGGATTTGAAATGTGCAGTGACTAACAGTAAACAGTTATTTTATTATTATTAGTCAAATTAATACATTTTATTTATTAGGCCTAAGTGTTAGTTGGAGTGTTAAGATAATGTTGAGGAACCTTACCCAAGTCATCATCATCATCTTGTTCTGCTTCATCCTCTTGTTCCTTCTCAACATCAGGATTCTGTGGAAATAAGCCAGAAATTAAAACATAATAACCAGATATAAAACACACGTTTTGTGTGTGTGAATCATTGTCTCCTTCATCTTTGGTTTAAATCTGATCATTATTATTTTCCAAGATAGAAAGTGAGTGAATAAATGAATTGATGATGCAAGGTGATAAAGTTAATTTCTGGTCAAATAATTCCACCTACATGTACAAACTGTATGTATGGTTTAAATACTTTGGTTATATCTCATTTGAAGGTACCGCTTAAAAACACAGTTGTCACTGAAATAGTGGAATAAGCTTTACCAACTAAGCTATCCAGCCCAGCGATCTGCCAATTATCAATATCTTTATACTGGGAGTCGCTAGAGAGGAAAAAGCATTATTTACATCAAATCAGCATCAACAAAAAAATATGCTGTGAATAGAACTGACCTCCTTGTACTCAGTGATGACTGCTTCATAGTCACGGCAGTATTTGCGAAGCTTCTGTCTCAATGTAGACAGTGACTTGGCATTCATCTTGGTCAGTTTCTTCTTGTCCTCCCAACACTGTTAATAAAACAAAACAAAACAATTTAAAAAAAAAATTTTTTACAAAAGATATTTTATCTATTCCGATTGGTTGTTGAAAGTAAAATTTATATAAATATTCCACAAAATCACACGTTAGAGTGAATAAGAAGTTTATGTTTTGCTGGAAAAAATGTATTTTCACTATTTTTTCTTATTGGTAAAATGTCTGTAAATGCATCCATACTTTGAATGAAGAGATATGTACATAGAAGCCAATTAGTGAAAGTTTCAGTTTATTCCATTGTCATTAAAACCCTCCTACTATCAGTGCAAATTTATGAACAAACCATTGAGGCCACTCCAAGCCATTGCTATGGAAGGCAGTGGCTCCTCATAGCTACACTGCATAGTAACATAATACCGCATATGTCTGTTGGTTTTAGTGGTTTGTGATTGATGTATTGCAGGGCATACTATTATGTTCCAGTCTCAGTGGCTGGTGGTGGCTTACTCTTGAGAGTCTGTGTTTACAAAATAACTGCTGAAAATCTTAAATCTTAATTTTTTACAGTGGTCTCCAGTGGCCTCAGAGTTTTACATACAAGATTACTTAAAAGGGTTAGTATGGCTTATATGCACAAATGATGTGTACAACATATTGGACATTTAGTGGTTGGGAGTGGCCTCCATGTGTAGGAGGGTTAATGAGTAAATGGTAAAACTGTAGGGCTACACACACTGCTCAATGCAGCAACATCCCTCAGTTGTCCAAGTGAGAAAGCCTGCCGAGTGCAACAAGATCATCAGCAAGACCTTTTGTTCTCTGCTCACTTCAACAAGATCCAACAGAATGGTAACATTGGTTGCATTCTGTTGTGTTCAGCGTGGTAAGGGTTTAAGTGTATGTTGCCTGTTATACCATTGCTTACATGACAAAAACAACACAAAATAAACCAACAATAACATGCTGCACTTTTTCAGGGGTGTGACTGGGCAGTTTTGAAAAATCCATGTAAATTTTGCTAGGGGTATTGGGGCCGCTGTTGTGAACAGCGCTGGGGTGAAATCTATAGTTCTGAGCATTTGCTTTGCTTTCCTTTATTGCTTAAATCTTTAAAATCCGGAGGATCACAACATTTCAATTTGTAAATATCCGAAAATCCAGAAAAACCCGGACAAAACACACCCCTTCTATTTATTAAGTTAGTTGCACTACCTCATTGATAAACTCTTCCAGCTGTACCAGTGTCTTGATATAGAAACGTGGCGGCACATTGCTGTCTGGATTCAGCACTTTCTGTGCCTTCTGATAGCAGCGGGTCAAATCGTCGAAGCTGGACAGGACGCGGGACACGTCGCGGATCTTCTTCTGGTTCTTGAGCTGCTTGATGATGTCCATAATTTCTTCATGTCTATTGTGGGACGACAAGGCGGGAGGTTTAAGATAATCCAATCCAATCCAATCCAACCCAACCATTAATAACTAAATAACAAATTTCCATTTTCCGCCTACGTTACAGTGCTAAGTGTGAGCCATCTGAACATTGGGTCTCAAAAGTAGGAATCCGAATAACAGTATAACCACAGGTAGGATATATGTAAGGTGTAAGGGCTAAGGGCTTGTTGCTTTACAGTGGAAACCAGGCAGGGGAAATGTATTGGTAAGGGACAAATGACCCAAGGTGGGTAAAACTTGTAGCTTTGCATGGTGAAGAGGATAAGTAAGACTAATTGCGGTGACACCATGTGAAATTCTCTATTGAGTGGTAATTAGTTCTGAAACCTCCAGTTCTTTTCAGAACTAATTACTACTCGGTAGAGAATTTCACATGGTGTCACCGCAATTAGTCTTACTGACCTAAGATGGGAGATGCATTTTATTGGTGGGGCTGACATTTCAATCATCACAGGGGTGCCCGAACTAACCATAACATTATTTGTTGCAGTCAGTTCGGGCGTATCTATGTTACAAACTATTTGTGTTTCACACCGGGTCAAATATTGGTCAAAATGTACATGATAATCTCATGAAATGCACAACAAGAGTGCATCTTGGAAGGATCCAGCTGCATCCAAGATCTGAAACCTGCCTGCATTCCAGAAGACGGATCAGAGCTAAATGAGAGAAACGTTGAGATTTTCATTATCAATTCTTCTCAGAACTAACAAAATATTACAAATCCTAAGAGACTGTTTGCATGTTGCTACCACAAACCTTACCCCTATTGTAATTCCAACATGCAAATCTTCAAATCCTACTTCCAAACCAGAAACCTGGCAATAGCTGAATCCTCCACCCCCCCCCCCCCCCCCAATTTTTTTTTTTTTTTTTAAATAAATAAATAGAAAGAATTAGTTACCTTTTGGACTTGGCACTGCGCACAACTCTCTTGACCTCTTCTTCCTCATCACTGAGGAAGAATCGCTGCTGGGTGATGATCGGCTTCTGCAATATAGGCTCCTCATTATCACTGGAGGATGACTCACTCTCACTGGACGAACCAGTCGCAAAGAAACGGGACGCCATGGTGGAACTATTACCAGGTAGATTTTAATCGGTTCAATCTGCCAAATTTATGAAGGAATTGATGAGGTCAATATTGCTACTACCACGGCAGCAGTGTAAGTAGGCAAGTAACAAAAAAGTTGTGTGAAAGACAACTGTTCTAATGACAGTTCTTTTATTTCAACCACAACATCAAAGGTTTCACGTTCAAGAAAACATTACGAAGAGCGCACAGTGCTAATTAGTTAATAGTGTTGGTTGTTTGCACCTTTCTTGCAAAATGCCGTCAGCATGCTCTTCGTAATGTGTTACCACCCTGAACTGAATATACGACCATGCTAGCTAGATGCAAAAGTGCATACGCACAAACTTTAAACTTTTCCGACAGCTGCCTGTATGTCTGCAGACATCTCAGACATGCCAGCATAAACAATTAGGGAAATATCAGCATTTTTATGAAGTAACAAGTAACGATAGGTGATCATTGTGGGATTACATACAAACTGAGTGAAAGTGTTCTTTAACCCTAACCACCCTGAATCCATCAAAATCCATCCCCCTGTTTTGGAGGATTTCGGCGGATTCAGGATATCTCCACATTGAGCATATGGCGGATATTGATGGATTCAGGATTTCAATAGTTTTTAACTGCTTGGTCATGTTGGTTGATGTATTTTGATGGATTATAGTTACATGTACTGTACATGTACAGCCAACACTTGTATGTGTTAGATTTTGATGGATTCTATGCAGCAACACACTGTACAAATTTTCATGTGAGCATGGTATCCTGAATCCGCCAAAATCCGCCAGAAATTTAGTGGTGGATTTTGGCGGATTCAGGATATGTCCAATATCTACACTGGCGGATTCTGATGGATTCAGGATACTTTCTAGTAAAAATACCCAAGGGATTAGGGTTAATGGGTGAAAACAGGAAAGGAAATGGTGTAAAAATGCATCATTTTAATTAACATATTAAAATGTACTCTGATGTTGTGTAACGTAGTCATTATACGAAGGAAGGAGTGGAAAGAATGTCATATCCGACCGCCTCTTTTTAAGAGTTTTTTGGAATTTTTTTGCAACCACTAACCAGTTAAAAAATGATTCTATCGATTTTTGGGGATACAGAAAATGAAAACTATCTTTAAAATCCACTTTTATTATGGTTTTCAGACTTTATTTCCCTTCTAAAAATCCTCCCCTTCAGAAAATAGAAGGATCCTATTATAGTTGCAACTCCACATGTACAATGACCGTGTTGGTCACTAACGCCACGGGTGAGTTGACATGACTGACGAAGTTCATCGTATAGGCTACCAAAACTGCCTGATTTTTCTTGAAATAAATTATCATGAAATAAATTGAAGTATATGTCCATCATCCAGGGAACGATTTCATTCAAAAATTTTGCATAGCAAAACTGCCATGCAAAAAATGAATTTGCATAGCAAAATATTTTTTTGTATAGCAATCTGTGAATTTTGTGTATCAAATTTTAAAATGCTTAAAATTACATTGTGTAATGTGCATAGGTAAAGTTTTTTTTTTTTATGGCGTTACTGTCGTTTGGTTCATAATATGAATATCCAAATTTTACCAGAAATAATAACTTTTAGTGTCCGGAAATTGAGCCACAGGTGGTAAAAAAATCTCACGTGTAACTATTTTCGCCAAATTACAGTCATTCATAAAAGTTCGTCCTCCGTCCATTTTCTTTTTTGTTTACATTATTTTATCGATCGCTAAAACGGAGGCAATATCACAAAAACAAATTACCGACTGCGACATGTTCAGGTGCTTTTCAAAGTGAATTTCGCCGAGTGTAACGTTACTTTTGATTATTAAAAATTCGTCAGGAAAATGACTGGTTGAAAGCACGATCATATTGTGTGCTGAAATTATTCTAAATCTCATCACTACATAATGAATGCTCATTTTGTTACTTTTCAAAACTTTTATTATAAAAAGTTAGTAACGTTTCTAGAGTTCCTTTGATGAATACGGCCGTAGTGATCATATGAAAGCGCACATGTCAACTGAACACGGTACTATTGTGTATAGAGAGTGGCTCAATTGCTCAATGTTCCCACCCGGTACCCTAAACTCAGGAGAAGAACAAATAAACACATGCGAAGCTATAAAAAAACTAGACGGTTGTTGCGTGTTTTCCATTTCGGGAATTTCGTCCGTAGTTAATTCATCAGCAGAAAAATATTGCATGCACATAGAATTTTAGGCATTGCGGATAAAACCTTTACGGATTGCTGGGAAATAAAGTTGCATGTACGGATGTAAAACAAGTGCACGTGTTTACTGTTGCGTCAACATCGTCGCGTCGGCGTGAAGTCATCGTTTACCACGTACGTCGCACGGACGTTACCCCCCAGCGTGGTCTGGACACACGGCAACAAACCCAGTCGAGACGGATAGCTTGATATTTTTTAGTTGGAAATATACATGTAAACGTTATTTCGGGAAAGGTTTGTGAATATGATTTCAAAAATGCTTATAAATATGTCGAAATTTGTATCGCAAAATCTGCGATGCATTGTTTGAAATTCCCATCGCAGATTGTCCAAATTACATCGCATTTTGCGATGCGATACAGGGGAAGTCGTTCACTGTCATCATCCATATATTCTCCACCTTACTAACATGAATTATCTATTCATTCTGTCCACAGGTTTGTTAGGCATGTTACGGTGAGTTTAATTTGGGGCGATTCAGTTTTGGGGCGATTTAACTCATCACATTCACCGTTCAATCGTGTCCAACATATTTTTCACTGTTGTGTTAATTAAATTATCAATAAAACTGGATAAAGAAAGGTACAAACAGGTAATAAATTGTTTAGTCGAATTATTCATTTATTCATTTAATGTATCAAATAAAATACTTACCAGTTAGAATAACATTTATTAAAAATAGAGGAGAATTTAGCCGACAATCTGGTGCCACTCGTCAGCTATAGCAGCACGGTGCACATGCAGGAAAACCGCGAGAGGGCGCGATAAATTGACCTCTGTAACCAACCTTTGTACGCGATCCCATCCCTCGTCTTTATAATCTAGAAATAATCTAAATAATTAGCTTTTAGGAAGTAAATAAATATATATATACCCTTTAGCAATTTATTGTTTTTATGGTACCGTAAATATCACAAATATTTGTATTTGAGTATTTTACATTTAATGGAAACGCCGCGTTTTCGAGTCATAACGACCTCATCCCCGGGGCTTTCAAGCAGTATTGGTATTCCTCGATCCCATTGCTCACTATAATTGAGAACGAGGTCGCTCCTTAGGAAGCGAGGTAGGATCACAGAGTTATATAATAAGTTAACTATGTGGGTAGGATGGCATCCAAATCGGACTAAGCGCGCTTCATTGAGTGCTATTGTATTAACTTCTATAAATTCAGAAAAAATCCCGCTGTGCTTGACAAAAAATAGGACCACTGTTTAAACCGGTACGCTTGCCCAAAATACTAGAAACTGGAAAAAGCCATTGAATATTTATACATGCAGTCATGATTTTGGGCCATATTTCCACAGTGGCTAATGACAGACTTACACACCTTTTTACAGAAAAAGTTGAGGGCACCAAACAATGTATATTTATTAATGGACGTGATAATTAAATGGAATGTACATCTTAGGGCGGATCTAGAACAAAGGTTTCGAGGATGAAGGCGGACTTATACGACGAATTCTGCCTCAGTAGATAGGAAATAAGATCTCCGTAAACTTATTTCCCAACTAATGAGTCCAAAATCGTATATTATAGTATCATACCGTACGACAAACTCTGCCTCAGTAGTTGAAAAATAAGACATCATATTGTTGGCTTCTTTCCCAACTAGTGGGGCTGAAATTGTATATCAAACAGTACGACGAATTCTGTCTCAGTAGTTGGGAAATAAGATGTTAGTTAGCTTATGGGGCCTATTTAAATATTTCAATGCCTAATTCAATTAATTCCGTATAATCAAACGACGATTCTCTACCGACAATTACAATTTCTAAAAATGTTCGAAATAATAATTTTTTTCTTCAATGTTTCAACCCCAAATGATTTATTTATTTATGTATTGTTTGCTCAGGTTGATGTAGCACAGTAGGGTGGGCATGGGGGAGGGTTAGGAGTAGGACAGGATAGGGGCGGTCATTGGAATTTGAGTCACATGATCCTTTGAAATTTTAGGCCTAGCTATTTTTGGCATACATTCTCGGCCGTGCATAAAGGAAGAGCTGTGACCAAGATAAGAACAGTTTATAATTATCCGTGAATATATGTTTTAAAAAAATATGCATTAGATTGCAGAGTGAGTATCTAGAACACTAAAACCCTTTGGGGCCCTTGGGCGGGCCCTGGACCCCACGCCGTTGTGGATTCGTACTGTGCTCTCGCCTTATTCCATTCCCCAATAATCAAGATGGATTATAACAAAAACAAAAGAAAAGTTACTAAACAGGTGGGCCGGGCCCAAACACGACTGTTCCCATCTCTATTTGTGAGCTGTTTTTTTCTGTGGCTGTCACACCGAATTTTTTTTTATATTATAATGTTGTTGCACCCTCCTATATTTGGTATAACCGGAACACACCTATTCAAAGTGGTATCGACTCAAAGTTTTTAGCCAATTAATGATAAATAAATTCCCGCAAGTTTTTGCTCAGCCACTCAAGCTTAAGGCGTCTAAGCTGCTTTAACGGAGTAATGTTGTGTAACGTGTTTATTGTCAGAATAATCGTTGGTATTGTCCAAATATATTGTAGTTATAGTAGTTTTGTTGTGTGGGGTTTGACGAGGGGTTTGCTAGAGTGAGGGATAGATATACAGTTTGAGAGAGAACGATCGAAACTCTTGATCAAGAAACATCAATTGAGGTGTGCGCGTGCGTGTGTAAGCGGTATCAACTGCCTGAAGACACCTGGGCACAGCAGGTTGGCTGATTTATATGTGGAATCCAGCCACAATAAATCAAGCAAAATTTTCAGTTCGGCAAAATACAGTGCCAAAAAGAGATCTAAGATCTTCAACAGCAGTTCCGATTCCCAGTTCACATTACGATCATAACGGCAACACTCAGCCCGTCATCAAGAAGTTTCACCAACATTAACAACCGTAAGTTTTATGGATAGATTATTTAAATTGCTTGATATTATATATTATTCATACTGTAATTTTGAGAATCTAGAAAATAAGCTAAGTGTTTGAAATTATGTAACTTTAAACCACGTAATACTGGGAATGTTCTTTGCATATAGTAAAATACCCGAGTACTAGACTCGACTGTAAACGGAAAGTTGATTGAATTTAATTGTGTAAATATGGTGGTTAATGAATTCATTTCTTGGAATCGAATATTTTGTGGAACAAAATACTTTTTAGGTTTTGGTTTATTATCTTATGTTAATGGATAGCTGTATGTCCCTGCTTGAGAAGAGATCACATCTTCAATTAACAACTAAACCACTGAGGCATTTATGTACGTCATTCATCCAACGCTGTCACCGTGAGAGACATGTTGCCAGGGGGGAGGGGGAGGGGGGGGGGGGTTCGGACCATTTCCTGAAGGCTGTCACAATCAACAAGATAACTAATATTAATGTTTGTAACATTTGTAAATTATGTTCACACGGACTTGATGACATTGATATAAAGATTTAGAGAAAAGTAAGGCAAAAACGTAAGAAATAAATAAGTAATACTTCTAAGTGATATATAAGTGGACCACCCACCAACATAGGGTTGGTTAGCTCAGTTGGTAGAACGCTCGTACGGTATTCGAGAGGTCGCGGGTTCGCGGCATCAGCCAGTTTTTCTTTGCTCGCTACCCGTTTATATAATATATTCAGGTCAGTTTCTCCCTATAAATCTACTTTGTGTACAACTACGTAAAAGGCTTGTGTCCCAAGTTGTGTGATCCCCGCTACTCCGTTACCCAGGTTGTTTGCATCTAACCGGTACGGAAGTTTAAATGACCATCCATGTTTCCGAGTTACAGAGGTTTTCTTTATCATGGAAAGACAAAGGCAATCAGTGTTTTCAAGATAACTATTCCGTCTTTCCATGATAACACGGATGGTCATTTAAGCTTCCGTAGACCGGGGCTTGATCCCTGGCTCCTCGGCAGATATGGTTTGGCCTCTGACCTGGCCCCATAGAGCAATAGATAATTGGCATAAGTGGACCGCCCACCAACATAGGGGCTGGCTAGCTCAGTTGGTAGAGCGCTCGTACGGTATTCGAGAGGTCGCGGGTTCGAGTCCGGCATCAGCCAATTTTTCTTTGCTCGCTACCCGTTTATATATATATATATATACATAACAGCAAAAGAAACGTCACCCCTAAAAATATTTATTATTTTCATTTTATAATTAATATAATTTGTTTAATGAAGAATATTATGAGTATGGAGTGTAACACGAACACAATGTGGCAAATTTGGTTGACCTCAAAATTCGTCATGCATGACGTCTGAGGACACATAAGCTAAACACGTTCTCAGACTTATCAAAATTTAAGGGGTGACGTTTCTTTTGCTGTTATGTATATATATCTATCTCTGTCTCTATATATAGTCATAAGTTAACAACTAATTTGAGATAAGGCCTAAGGGACATGAATCCGAGCATACTGCATTGATGTATGTGTAAAATTGGTTTCTATTGGATTCCAAAACCCTCCGTGTCCAACACCCGGTGTCATGCAAAATAGTATACCCTGTGCCAAATACAGCAAGGTTGTGCCAAGAAGCGTTCATGCAAGTATCGGCTTCGCCTCGTGTACGCCACAATTGTTCTTATTATTTTCAAATATTGTTCATGACTGCTTTTCATGATTTTGTTTATATAATTATATATAATATAATTATATCTAGAAATGCCTGTGGCCTGTCCAAAATTATCATTTTCAGTCATGCTAAAATAATCTGACGGTTGGTATAAAAAAAATGCATGGGAAGGTTCTATTGGGTAATTCAAACCTACTGGTAATTCAAACCCACTTTATACACTTTAAGTAACATGTCCATCCATTAATGTATACTTTTTTGATAATTGAATATAAAAACAAACCTGTGAAAGTTTAGGCCTAAGCTTATTTCATCGTGTCGTTCACAACAAAATGGTGGTCTCATAAAGTGTGGATACATTTATAAACATTTTACCAATGATTTATAATCTCTTTAAATGACAAGTATAAATTTCTATTCTGTTGTGTCTCACTTTCTGTGAATAACGATAAAATAACTGAACCGTGAAAGTTTCAGTTCATTACACTGAGTCGTTAACGAGACAATAGTGAAAATGTATTCAGAAAATAATTAATGATGGTGATTTTATAATGTGACAATATAGGCCAGGGGCGGCGGGGCGGCGCGTTAACAGCCACAATCCGACCGCCACGACGACCCCTCGATATTTAAGGTGTAAATATTACAAATATCCCTAACAATAATTTTCGAGTACTTGCGTCATCACACTTTCTGAGATAGATGCAATGTACACATCTGAAAGTCTATTGTTTTTTGTATAGGCACTATTTTTTTTTACTATTAATAAAATAAATAAATTTTAGAAAAATGGCACCATAGCGAAATATTTTTACCTACAAAAAGGTTCCGTAGTGGTACTGTGACCTCAATCAAAACAATTTTAGGCCGAAAATTGTTCGGGGGCCTACTTTGTTTTGCCGCCCCACTCCCTTGACATGATTTCTGGTTATATATGCGCCAGTCATCTTCAAGCAGGAATCTGATTAGTTGATACCGCACCGGACCAGGCATCCCGAAAGGTTGGCAAAAATGGTTTTAATCGAATAATTTGAGCGCGTACAATTTAGATTTAACAGTGACAGGAAAGAAACAGCAATGCCATGAACACTCCAGTATCCTATGCAAACTGAATTTGAGATTGCTTCGTTCATTTCGCTAAGACAATAGTCCTTAAATTCACTGAGAAGATTGTCGACCTTAAGGGCACGGATAGTGCATCTAGTGCGTGGACTGAGATGACTAGCCTACAATGGATGGGATTCTTGGTCGTGGCTCTTGCTGGTAAGTCTGAAAATCTTTCTCAGTCTATACACGAATTTACAGTTTTTTGTGTGTGACTCTCGCATCTACAAAAATATGATTCTGTACAATGAAAGTATTTGGTATTTGGTAATGTACATTAATTTCAACCCTCTAGTTTAGTTTCCAAGAAACATATCATAACCATAACCATAATGAAAGTTTCATCACAGGTGCTCACGTTTTTGAGAAAACGTCGAAAAACTGTTACACCAAGTTAATTTTTAGATAATAGTTTGTTTTCTTCGATAATCTGGTAATTACCAATGTTGTAAATTTAATAGGCCCTTTATAAGGGCCTATGAAATGCAGTTGTATGTAGATTCATATTGTAGCAAATATCCATGTTTTGGACAGTTTAAACAAAATGGGAATTCAGTATTACAGGTAAAGTGAAGTTTAACAGTACTTTCGTATTTAAATTTGAAGAAAACAATCAGTGTCACAGCACCACTGAAATGGCACAAAATCAAAACCTCAAACCTTACCCAAGACAACAATGGCACTTTAGTTAATGACGTATTTATTTAGTATTTTTTTTACTATCGTTTTTGTTTTAAAAAGTGATACATTGTATACGCGGTTATTGGAATCAGACAAAATTTCCCATAGGCCTAAGTATGGTGGCTAAAAGAGGCCGCACAAATCGGGCAAATGTTCATATCCCTATGTGAAAAAGTCGTTTCAAACACAGCGCGGCAGAATTTCAATCGATCCAGCAATTTTGTCTGCAATTGCACATCGTTTCATAGCAAAAAACAAACAAACAAACAAAACTAAACATGCCTTCGCGCGGGTAAGATACTTTCACGCAAACAGTTGGTGTGTACGTACTACATTCGACTGAATATCCTTAGGAAATATAATTGCCGTGACGTAACGCTGGGTGTGTTTGTTTCACTCAAGATCGTGGATCAGGATCATGTGATATTGCGTAGTGCGAAAACAAACGGAAACGTTTTGGAATCAAATCCATGTCGTAGCTCAGCCGCTAGATAATGCCTGTTATCTACGGCTGAATACCAGACTACGGCTGAACGGTAGAATCCATCCACTAAATTTAGATTTTTGTAGCGACAACGTGTTTTAGATATCATTCGATAGCAATAATAATTTGTTTTGGCCTTCAAATAAATAATTTCAAGAAGCTGTTTGGTTATTCATGTTGATTTTATGAATTCTGTAATGAATTGAGTCGTTTGCGCCATCTTAGATCTCACGTATCAGCGCGAGCAGGATCAGGAAATACACGATCCGGATCTATCTAAACCGTACGGACTGTCTGGTGATCGAGATCCGGATATGTGCGAAAGAAACACACCCGTTAACGCACATTTTGGGTCACGTGATATGCTAGTGCGTATTTTTCACCAAACGTTCGTTGAACGGAAGAAATAACCGTAAAGTTACACATCATTTCCTTCCATGATGATTAAACACATTTCTCACGATTATGATTTAGGTATGTGGCAAAAATCCAAATTCACCAAGTAAATCAGTAAATGAACGAATGTACCTCCAGTTTTATGAGCGTACTATATTTCTTGACATGTCTGCAGACGTAACGCTTACGTCCCATAAGTCCCATACGTTTTAATTTTTTTTATATTATACTTAGTACATACACCATATGCTTGGTTTGTATGCGGAAAACAAAATTATAAAAGCTGTCCGTTATACGATCCTGCAAGCCCCATTTTCGAGTCAAAGATGGTATAGTCATGACGCAGCAGGCCAGCCGGCCACTGACTGAGGCTGTGCTGCCGGCACTCTCAGCTAATATAACCAGTTACTAGGCTATATGCAATACAGACGATAAGCACAGATACGAGTTGAGACGGAGTTTACGGTTGATGATACGGTTTAATACATGTCGGATGGTGAAGGCATTCTCTACTCTCACTAAGAATTCACAAGGTTTAATATACACAATCTATGAACACTTTCTTATAAGATCATAACCTTAAAAGGACTTGTTTCATACCTTATGAATGATACATTTTGAATAATTAGACAATACAATAATATGTTTGGTTGGTTTGAGAAAGAGAGGCTGTCCTAAGCAAATCGATGTAGTGTGGTCATCCATATTTGGACATACACATACCCTGACCAGAGCCTACACTGCTGAGGTCATCCTACTTGGAATGTGATGCTCACCAGTAAGGAATGTGCAAGGTGGCTGAAATAGCTTTACTTTGGACTTACGTAACGCCCACTTATATTATCAAATCTAGAAACACCAGAACTCTAATATAATGTTACCAAGTTATACATCCGTGAAATTAATGTATTTTCCCTTATTGTAGCGTGGTGATACTATTATAGATGATTCAAAATGTATTGATTGTGATTGCGCGCGGGCACAGGTTTGTGAAATCTTTTGACAAATTAGATTTTTTTTTAAATTACTATTGTGTGTTAAGTTAACATTATGACCTCAGAAAAAAGCAGCAGTAATAAGGTTTTCGATTGGTAAAAAAAAAAACGAAAACCGTGTTTCTCCACCTATAGAAAGCCTATATCGACTGGCCAAAATTGAAATCAACCATCTCTGGCAAAATCGTCGCATCAGTGCAACAAAGTTGTATGTAAAAAATGCAATAAGTTCGTATTTGCGTACATTAAAACAATTGAGTGCAACAGCGTCGTATCTTCTTACATAGGTTTTGCGTGTTCATCCTGGAACATCCATGTCCATCCATGTCTGCAACAAGGTCGTAATTATGATACGACCTTATTGCACTGATGCGACGAAACTGTCCCAAAATTTACGTACATATAGTTTACATATAGGCTGTATTATATTTCATGCTCCAATATGTAGCAACAGTGCAAAAAAAGATGTTCAATGTGATCGCAATAAATGCCGGACTTTCCAATGGCCGATAACCTCGACGGACATCGTCGTGAAGCCACTGGCGGCGGAAAAGGGGGTGTGGTGAGGTTTTTGGAAGGGAGAGGGGGAGGCAATGGAGGCACTTTCCCCCATATTAGAAAAGGTCCTGATTTTACCCCCCCCCCCCCCGAACCAAATTTGTACATGTAGCATTGAGTATTTTTGTTTTTAACCATGTGGAGTTAATGATTCTCTAAAACTAAATAAAAAATTCTCTAAAACTGGCCCCAAATGTCCTTAAATGTTCCAACATTTCCTAAAAAGTTTTCCAAAATGCTTTGAAATTTCTCAAAATTTGAGGTGGGGTGGGCCTGGGGGACAATATTAGAACAGGCCAAGGTTAGGGGGCGGTCATTGAAATTTAGAATTATCCTTCAAAATGTACACCACTGTCGGCCGTCCGATAATTCTCCCTGCAAAAAGAAATTGAATTATTAACAGGGACTCAAATCCCCGATGATACGCCCTAATGATTCTTGAGGGCATTACCAATGCAATAATCCATTCAATCAATATTTAACGGGCTTAATTGTTTTCAAATTATGCCATATTTTTGCATAGATTTTCAACCGTTCATAATAAAAATACCTGACCAAGATAAGAATACTTAATAATTTTTCGTGAATAAAATAATATGCAGTAGATTGCATCTCAAAACATCTAGGACACGGACCCCCAGACCCCACGCCGTGAGCTCGCTTCACTCGCTGGCTCGCTGAATTGGATTTGGTCCGAATTGGACTGAATTTGGACTGAATAATATTAATTTGGCCCCTTGCCAGCCAACACAAATATACAGCATCCTGAATACATCTATGAAGAGATACAGTTTCGTTGTAGTAGCCATAGGCCTAATGGTTTTCACATCACTAGCAGTACAGCATGTAATTAATTCATTTTTAATTCCACTAATATAGCTTTTTGGAGCGCTAGCCTTGCTTGATGACTATGCCATTAATAAAACAATTAATTCAGCTGTTGATATAGGCCCTAAGTCATATGATACAATCAAAATGTTAGTAAGAAACGAACCAATTGATAAACAAAAGACCTTAATATAAAAGATATATCAAGATTGAATTATAGCAGTATCCATCATATGATACAACAAAACACTCATAGTAAGTCTTGTTGCTATAGTCACAGGTAAACAGTTTTATTGCTTGGGACAAGGGACTTCATCCATTCAGTCGTTAAATTTGCCCTTTTTCAACACAAATTAGTTGACTGAGATATACTAAATGTATAGGCTATAAATGTTCCAATGCACAAAAAACCACGATCTTCACCCACGTGATCACCAACTTGAACACACCCAATTTGTTTTGAATTATTAGAGCATGTAAAAGACATAGAAATTGGTATCAACCAGAATAATAATGGTTCTCTTATAGATGTACATTTATATGGTGATAAGCCTGTTGAACTTCAAGCATGCCAAAGCAAGTTTCTACAAACACTGAAACTAAATTAACTGAATAATTTAAATCTCCCAAACTATCATAGTATGTCTTATTTAGATTAAACCCTTCATAACCTTAATAGGTCAATCCACACATAGGTCAATCCACACATAGAATGCTAGAAGTCAGAATTCGTTTTTTTTCCTATTTTTTGTTTTTTGTTTTTAAATAAAATCGACATTACACCAAATATTATACTTTCAGAAGTAAACCTTTTCTTTTCATTGCAAATAGTGCAGAGTTGGATATGTTACAATGTACTACATTTCCCTGTTAAATGCTTTCCTATACAACATCTGATCGTTGTCGCATTCATAAGCTATGTCCTGTGTCTCTCAAAGTCAAATTTGTTATGTTAATAATGATTGTGGTCTTCAAATAGAGGATCCATTTCATGATCAGTGTATTATAGCTCACAGGGTTCATGTGAGTTTAGTTAATTCATCCTTATGTATGGGTCACTTTTCAACATGCTGGAAATCAGCAGTGGTTTTACCTTTGTTAAAAAAGCCTGGTCTTGATTTACAGATTGAAAATTTTAGGCCTGTCAGTAATCTGCAATTCATTTCTAAACTGGTGGAAAAGGCTGTGGCACTTCAACTTCAGTCACATTTATCCCTGAAAGGTTTATATCCGATTGCACAATCGGCTTATCGTAGGTATCATAGTACCGAGACTGCTTTATTAAAGGTTAAAAACGATCTTTTAATGGCTATGAATAAGCAACGTGTTACGTTATTAGTTTTACTTGATTTAAGTTCAGCTTTTGATACCTTAAATCATCAAACTTTACTGAACACACTCCATTCTAAGTTTGGTATTGATGGGACTGCTCTCCTTTGGTTTAAATCTTATTTGTTTAACAGATCTCAGCAGGTCTCCATTCATGGCAAATTGTCTCAGAAATTTGACCTCGACGGGGGTGTACCCCAGGGTTCGTGTTTAGGTCCCTTGTTGTTCATTTTGTATACTAGTAGTTTGTTTGAAGTAATTGAAACTCAACTCCCAAATGTTCATTGCTATGCTGATGACACGCAACTTTATCTTTCGTTTTGTCCAAATGCTGTATCAAGTCAGGCGTCGGCACTTTCTGCAATGGAGGGCTGTATACATGTTGTGCGCAAATGGATGCTTGGTAATGGGTTAATGCTAAACGATGGTAAAACTGAATTTATTATCTTAGGCACTCGTCAACAATTGGCTAAGGTTAACATTGATGGTATTAATGTTGGTTCGTCCAGGGTTTCCCCTACCCCCATTGTAAGGAATCTTGGTGCCTGGTTTGATGCAAACATGACAATGGCTACTCATATTACAAAAACTTGTGCTACTGCTTTTTGTGCTTACATAATATTAGACGTATCAGGAAGTACTTATCTAGGCAATGTACCAAAACATTAATTCATTCTTTCATTTCCAGCCGATTGGATTATTGTAACAGTCTCCTTTATGGATTGCCTGATATTCAAATTAACCAGCTGCAACGTGTTCAAAATTCTTGCGCTAGATTGGTTTGTAATGCTTTAAAATACTGTCATATTACACCCTTGTTCATTGACTTACACTGGCTTCCGGTGAGGTTCAGGATTGATTTTAAAATTTTGTTAATAACTTATAAGATTTTAAATGGTCTTGCTCCCTTATATTTATGCCAACTTATCCAAAAAAAATCTTCATCTCAATACAATCTTAGAAGTGCCAGGGACAACATGCTCCTTAGTTACCCGGTGTGTCGGACTAAAATCACGCTGGGTGATAGGGCATTTGAGTTTGCTGCACCCAAATTATGGAATACTTTACCATTAAATATTCGGAAATCGACTAGTTTGACTGTTTTTAAACAATTACTTAAAACACATTTTTTCTGTATGGCATTCTATTGATATTGTTGTGACGTGCTTTTATTGTAATTTTTTAATATTTTTTATTTGTATTGTACATTTGTAATTGCAAATTTGTAATGCGCATTTGAACATCTCATTATGGAATTTGCGCAATATAAGTTAATAAATTATTATTATTATTATGTCAACTATTCTCTATTTGTTTTATGACTATGCCAGTAATACAACAAAATCTATTCACCTGTTGACATAAATCAAATTATGAAATCAAAATGCTATAAAGCGAGCCAGTTACCAAGGGCAACCAATACATCAATTGTAAACAGAAGACCTTACAATAAAAGAGATATCAAGATAATGGACCTAATTATTGTTACAAATCTAAAGAAGTATTTTGTTGCAGACATGTCATCAAAATAGCAGATTTTTATAGTCCCTGCTGTGGACATTAATCAAGATTTTGTACCGAAAACACTATTTTGTTATTATGATTTTATGTAAACAATTGATTTCATGTATTCTTCTTTCTTTGGCCTGGCTTCGCAAACGAAGATCTAGGAGGGCAATTGACCACGTCTGCTGCAGGCTCGTCTGCTGGCTCGCTTTAAGGTGGAGTACAGTGTGCGCAGAACTGGCCCCACCCTTTACACTCAAGGTTCATCCGCCATGGCCCAGAAAGCTGGGACGGTGACAGTGAGGTCCTCGGGTCGTAGGTTTTATATCAGAGTTTCCCTCTCTGAGGCAGATTGCCATTCAAGGCTACGGAAGTCCGCCTCCCCTACTATTTCAGACCATAGCTGGTAGGCCGCAGTGAAGAATGATCCTACTGCCGTTGGCCGGAGCTGTCGTCGAGTTGACTAAACAGAACCGCCGATAAACACCGTTACCCAGGTAGGGAGGCTAGGGTGTGCTATCACTTGCCCAAGGTGAACACCCAGGCTAGTGGAGGGAAGGAGTCGCCTTACTTCTCCATTCCGGATCAGCATAAAGCAAAGTCCAGCCACTGCCCTAAATGTATTACATCATTGGTATGAGCAGTAGACAATGCAATGGATACAGAAATCAAGTCAATGTCATCATATAATAACAATGAGCCATTACAAATGACAGTTTTAACAAATCGGAATTTCGTAATCGGCAGAGACATATACGCTCTTTTGTACCCAAAACATCCAAGATGTTTCAAACTTAAACGGATCATAAAATATACCTATATAACTAATAGGAAAAATACAATAAATGAAATCGAGGCGAGTTTTTTGGGGTGTTATGGTATACTATTATGGGACTCAAATCGAAACGCGTTTGGGCGTACTACTCCGAGATATCACCAAAGATGGCAAGCGTCTCTTCGGCGTGCTCTCTGGAGAGAGCCATAAAGACCAGATCGCTGGCGGATCTCAGCTCTTTGATGTAGAAACCGCTCACGTTGGGGGCACTGAGATGCGTTGTGCGACGATACCACTCCCTCACCAAGCACTCTGTGTAGAGGCTGAAAAGCATTGGAGAGAGTGGGCAACCTTGCCTCACACTGGGGTCTCATATTGCCGCATGAGTTGTTCACTTCCAACGCAGCTGGCCATTAGCCTTCGCTGTCTGCTCAATGGTGGGGAGGGTGTATACTACCCATCGTTCTGCTCTGTAAGTCAGCCTCATTCATTGTTGCATCTGCTCTTGTATGTCAGCCTCATTTATTGTTGCGATCTTCTCTGCAAGCCAACCATCAAGATCGTTTTGGGTGGACTGCTTGACCTTTTTCGTAATTTTTTTATGCCGAGCAGGATCGGGGTTATTTACCTTTTTCTTTGCATCAATCATATCCATGGATGCACTGGCTCCAGATATGATTGGTTGACCTGTATTGTTTTGACACCACATGACACAATGGTTTCCTCGTGAATTGCTGCTGCAACGTGGTTAAGTCGATCAACAATGAGAATACAAATACGTTCCAAACTTTCAGTTTCAAGGAGAGGAAAATTTGAATGTGAAAGAAGCACCGTGTCTGTTTTTTTTAAATGTATTTTGTATCGCAGTCTTTCTAAGTTTCATTCTGGTTCATAGGGGTAGTGGCGGCAAATGTTTGTTACTTTGGTCAAGAGATGGATGAGCAAGGTAAACTACGCTGGATGATGCCGGCTGCTGAGTACCAGGATCGCTGCTCATGTACAAGAATCAAAATAGGTGGCATCAACCCAAGACGGCAGAAACGATCTCATGATCCGTACTACACCGATCATCCACTGTTTACGAACAATGTGGATAAGATTCGCGACTATTTCAACTGCGAAGGTGAAGATTAATTTTTATTTACAGGGAAGTTTTAATTGGTAATATTTATTTTTAACCTTTCTTTAAAGAATATTTATAAGAAGATAAATATTATTATCAGCTTTAAGTAAGTTTTACATTTACATTAAAAATGTGGGATT
>CM055817.1:40108862-40149895 GCA_029582265.1 Zoroaster sp. YZ-2022 | reverse complement strand
CCTTTTCCAGTATGTGCAGTGGCAGATCCAGGAAGGGGCGTGGGCATGTGCCATTCTTATTTATATTGCCATGTACACACATTATATTGGATCTGGAGGAAGATGGAAGAAAATATTTTTAGGTAAAAATTTCTGCATATGTTTAACTTTGTTTTTAAACTTACCGGGCCACCGGTGCTGTACTGCGTTGAAAACCCATCTGTAGATTGGGCCAGCTTGGTCTTGAGGATGTGCGATCCAAGGGCCTCCATCTGATCGGTGAGGGGTGCAGTCAGGGGTCGCAGCAACATTTGAGTGACGTCACTTGATGGTTGAGCTGTTGAAGCACAGTTGTGACATTCTAAAAGAACTGAATTTGTGTTAGTGATAGAACTTGTACATGAAACACAAACATGATGATTAATTTCCCTTCATAACAGTATTCAAAAATAAAGATGCGAAATATCCTCGTGGGGAAGTGATGTTCTTGAAGTGCATTGGTGCTTGACAGGTGGGATATGGGGCAGTTGGTTCTCCAAAAGTTTCAAAGTGAGCTGTCAAGCACTCGCAACAAAATAGGTGCATGCAAGGTGTCTCCAGGGCATTGTCAAGTAACTTGTTGCAAATTTTACACTCTATGGGGTCAGTACTTGACAATGGCTCAAAATTGGGAATCTTATCCCTGGAGACTGTGGGAGAAGGAGGGAGACTACTTAAGTGCTCTAAATATGCGGGGGGTGCTCTATGCCAGCCACACCCTGGGTTCTTCTGCTTCTTCCTTCTACCAGCTTTTAGGTGTTGGGCCAAATTTGAGCAGACAGTACAGATACCTGTCCTTGGATGGTGTGGCCAGGCAGGGACAGCTTTCTTTGGTTTTACTGAAAGAAAAAGAAAAGTGTAACAAGAATGGCACATATGTGGGGGTGAGTGCAGGCGTCATCATGGGAGACATCAACCTGAAATGTGCTAGCAATCTTCTCGACGTAGTGGGTGCATTCCTTAGCACATTTCCCAGCCTTTGTCTCTGCAGATGATAAGCACCGCCCCCCACAAAGTCTACATAACCTTTTAAGAAGTGCAAGGTGATTGTCCATCTTGAATCCGTACAGTAGAAAAATAAAAGAAAAAAGAAAATGTTGACTTTTAGTTGATAATACATAATGGTAGCTCATAATACTAGCTCAATATTTAAAAGAAAAAAAGAAAAAAGGTACATTCCCTAAAAAGTTCCCTACCCCCCCGCCCTCCAACTACCCCCCCCCCCCCCCCCGACTTCATTGTAGTCTAGGCCTTGGCCACATTTATTTCTTTGATTTTAAATTGATTTTTAACTTTATTATTAATTAGCTTAATAAATTTGTGGAAAATAAAAGAAACCCCCCCCCCAACTGATTCATTGTAGGCCTTGGTCACATTTATTTTTTATGTTTTTAAATTGATTCAATTTTTTACTTTGTTATTGTTAATTAGCTTAATAAGTTTTGGAAAAAAGAACCCCCTTTGACTCATTACTGTTAGGCATTGGCCATATTTTTTTTTTTACGTTTTTAAATTGATTTTTTACTTTGTTATAATAATTAGCTTAATAAGTTTTAAAAAGGAACACCCCACACTTACTGTTGTCAAAGCCTTTGCCACACTTGTCTTTTTGTTTTTAAATTGATTTAATTTTTACTTAGGTATTGTTAATTCGCTTAATGCATTGAAACAAAAACACCCCACTCATTTCAGTCTAGGTATAGGACACATTTATCTTTTCATTATTAGGCTATTAACATTAGGCCTAGGCGTACTATTATTTCTAAACCGAAATAATAATAGCCTAATAAAAAATAAGTGAACGTGTATTCTATTGTATGTTACTTGTTAGGTCTTATCTAACTGTTAACGTTAATATTTTTATTGTAAACTTGAATTAATGTAACAGGTTTGGCATTAGGTAAAACTTGTAGCTTTGCATGGTGAGGATGATAAGTAAGACTAATTGCGGTGACACCATGTGGAATCTCAATTGAGTAGTAATTAGTTCTGAAAAGAACTGGGGGTACAACTCGACGTTTCGATCAGTATGCTCTGATCGTCCTCCGGAGAATGCCGGACTCTGGAAAATGCTGCTGCTTAAGTAGGCTGCTGGAGGATCATCACCTGCTGGAGGATTAGTTCGTTGGGGCGCGCAGGCGGGAAACTGTGAGACTATGAGACTAGGATCCTAGGGGTTGGGGGAGAGGAGTGTGTGCTCACTGAACTGAATCAGTTGTTAACAAGCACAGGGGAAGGAGGGTGGTTGACTTAGGATATAGGGGATCCCTCAGTCTGGGGTTGGTTGTGGACTTTGGATATAGAAGATCCTTCAGTCTGTAGTATAGGTCGCCAAATGTCGCTGATGAAGAAACCGATGTCCTGTGGCACAGTGTCGTGTTTGACGATCTCGATGGCCTCTCTGATGCGTCTGGGGTGCCATGCGTCGATGGGTGTGATGAGTTGGGCTGCCTGCCAGTCGATTTGGTGGTCCTTGATGTGCGAGTGCTTGACGATGGCGGACTTCTCGAAATCTCCTCTGCGGCCGTGTGCTCGGTGTTCCTTCAATCTGATAGCGAGGTTGCGTTTTGTTTCCCCGATGTACACCTTACCGCACTCACAGGGGATCCGGTAGACTCCCGCTCTGTTGTTTGGGTCCGGTTTGTCCTTGTGGGTATGTAAAATTTCTTGGAGTTTGCTGGGGGCTGAGTGGAACACATCGATGCCTGCTTGTCGGAGGATGCGTTGTAGTTTGTGAGACGTCGAACCTAGATAGGGGAGACAAGCAGAGAGGGTTAGATCACTTACCTTGCTTTTGGAGTTTGGAACCGGCTTCGCTGTGCTGATCTTGTTGGGATTGTAACCGTTGCGTTTGAGGGTAGTTCGGATGTGCTGTAGTTCCTTGGGAAGGCTGTCCTTGTCACAAATGTTGTAGGCGCGTTGTACGAGCGTACGGTTGACCGATGACTTGATGCTTGGATGATGGAAGGAGCGCTGGTTCAGGTACCGATCTGTGTGCGTGGGCTTTCTGTAGACGTTGTGGTGTAGGGAGCCGTCTGGGTTTCTGGAAATCCCGACATCAAGGAACGCGATCTTGTCATCTTCTTCCGTTTCCATGGTGAACTTGATGCTCGGGTGTTGCTGGTTTAGATGTTGTAGAAAATCCTGGAGTGTGTCTCTGCCGTGTGGCCAAACCACAAAGGTGTCATCCACGTATCGGAGCCACAGCTTGGGTTGGAGGTCGGCGGTGTTGAGGGAAGAGTTTTCAAACTCTTCCATGAAAATGTCAGCAAGGACCGGGGATAAAGGAGATCCCATGGAGGTCCCAGCTGTCTGCTCGTAGAACTTGCCCTGAAACTGAAAACAACTTGGAGAGACACATGTTAGTAGCAAATCATGAATTTGGTCCGGGGTGAGTGATGTGCGATCATCAAGAGAAAGATCTTGTACGAGTCTGTCCTTCACCAGGAGGCATGTCTCTGTAGTTGGGACATTGGTGAATAGGGAGACAACATCAAAACTAACCAAGATGTCGCTGGGTTGAAGTGTGAGGCCCTGGGTGATCTCAACGAACTGACTGGAGTTGGACACATGGTGTTGAGTGAGACCCACCAAGGGTCGGAGGATCTTAGCTAAATGATGGGCTGTGTTGTACGTAGGTTAGGCATTAAAAACAGGTGGGGGTCTCCTAACGTTAGCCCCAGTCCGAAATCGATTGTAATTTTCTGTCTTTTTTTACAGTTTAAACTTAAGTTATAACATTAATACTAACGTTAACGTTAGACATAATATGGCATGTGGCAGACATAAACTAACTTTGGATAGGCTTGGCCCTGGCCTTCATTAATCTAATGTTTGCTCAAAAACGGATGAGTCCCAATCTTAGTTTAATTAGGAACGATAACTTGACCCACCAACACACATGAAACGACCGATTAAATGCATCGTTTCACGGCACCCCTTACGCGTGACACACGGTGTGCGTTGCGTTTACGTGAAACGTCAACGTATCAAATTACAAAGTTTCCAAAAATCCAAAACGAGATTTGCAAAATGCTCCCGTTAATAAATTGTTAGCTAGGTAAAACTTGTAGCTTTGCATGGTGAGGATGATAAGTAAGACTAATTGCGGTGACACCATGTGGAATCTCAATTGAGTAGTAATTAGTTCTGAAAAGAACTGGGGGTACAACTCGACGTTTCGATCAGTATGCTCTGATCGTCCTCAGGAGAATGCCGGACTCTGGAAAATGCTGCTGCTTAAGTAGGCTGCTGGAGGATCATCCCCTGCTGGAGGATTAGTTCGTTGGGGCGCGCAGGCGGGAAACTGTGAGACTATGAGACTAGGATCCTAGGGGTTGGGGAGAGGAGTGTGTGCTCACTGAACTGAATCAGTTGTTAACAAGAACAGGGGAAGGAGGGTGGTTGACTTAGGATATAGGGGATACCTCAGTCTGGGGTTGGTTGTGGACTTTGGATATAGAAGATCCTTCAGTCTGTAGTATAGGTCGCCAAATGTCGCTGATGAAGAAACCGATGTCCTGTGGCACAGTGTCGTGTTTGACGATCTCGATGGCCTCTCTGATGCGTCTGGGGTGCCATGCGTCGATGGGTGTGATGAGTTGGGCTGCCTGCCAGTCGATTTGGTGGTCCTTGATGTGCGAGTGCTTGACGATGGCGGACTTCTCGAAATCTCCTCTGCGGCCGTGTGCTCGGTGTTCCTTCAATCTGATGGGGAGGTTGCGTTTTGTTTCCCCGATGTACACCTTACCGCACTCACAGGGGATCCGGTAGACTCCCGCTCTGTTGTTTGGGTCCGGTTTGTCCTTGTGGGTATGTAAAAGTCCTTGGAGTTTGCTGGGGGCTGAGTGGAACACATCGATGCCTGCTTGTCATAGAGGATGCGTTGTAGTTTGTGAGACGTCGAACCTAGATAGGGGAGACAAGCAGAGAGGGTTAGATCACTTACCTTGCTTTTGGAGTTTGGAACCGGCTTCGCTGTGCTGATCTTGTTGGGATTGTAACCGTTGCGTTTGAGGGTAGTTCGGATGTGCTGTAGTTCCTTGGGAAGGCTGTCCTTGTCACAAATGTTCTAGGCGCGTTGTACGAGCGTACGGTTGACCGATGACTTGATGCCGATGACCGATGACTTGACAAGATCGCGTTCCTTGATGTCGGGATTTCCAGAAACCCAGACGGCTCCCTACACCACAACGTCTACAGAAAGCCCACGCACACAGATCGGTACCTGAACCAGCGCTCCTTCCATCATCCAAGCATCAAGTCATCGGTCAACCGTACGCTCGTACAACGCGCCTACAACATTTGTGACAAGGACAGCTTTCCCAAGGAACTACAGCACATCCGAACTACCCTCAAACGCAACGGTTACAATCCCAACAAGATCAGCACAGCGAAGCCGGTTCCAAACTCCAAAAGCAAGGTAAGTGATCTAACCCTCTCTGCTTGTCTCCCCTATCTAGGTTCGACGTCTCACAAACTACAACGCATCCTCCGACAAGCAGGCATCGATGTGTTCCACTCAGCCCCAGCAAACTCCAAGGACTTTTACATACCCACAAGGACAAACCGGACCCAAACAACAGAGCGGAGTCTACCGGATCCCCTGTGAGTGCGGTAAGGTGTACATCGGGGAAACAAACGCAACCTCCCCATCAGATTGAAGGAACACCGAGCACACGGCCGCAGAGGAGATTTCGAGAAGTCCGCCATCGTCAAGCACTCGCACATCAAGGACCACCAAATCGACTGGCAGGCAGCCCAACTCATCACACCCATCGACGCATGGCACCCCAGACGCATCAGAGAGGCCATCGAGATCGTCAAACACGACACTGTGCCACAGGACATCGGTTTCTTCATCAGCGACATTTGGCGACCTATACTACAGACTGAAGGATCTTCTATATCCAAAGTCCACAACCAACCCCAGACTGAGGGATCCCCTATATCCTAAGTCAACCACCCTCCTTCCCCTGTGCTTGTTAACAACCGATTCAGTTCAGTGAGCACACACTCCTCTCCCCCAACCCCTAGGATCCTAGTCTCATAGTCTCACAGTTTCCCGCCTGCGCGCCCCAACGAACTAATCCTCCAGCAGGGGATGATCCTCCAGCAGCCTACTTAAGCAGCAGCATTTTCCAGAGTCCGGCATTCTCCTGAGGACGACCAGAGCATACTGATCGAAACGTCGAGTTGTACCCCCAGTTCTTTTCAGAACTAATTACTACTCAATTGAGATTCCACATGGTGTCACCGCAATTAGTCTTACTTAAATTGTTAGCTGTTACATTTTGACAGTTTTTCCATAAAAAGTAAACTGGGAATCATTCTTATGATGAGAAAAATATTGGGAAAATCCGCTTAATCATTTCGGCTATGTTTTTTAAAATTATTTTCGCAGAGGTCGTTTGGGGGTCAGATTATGTAAACAAAGAATAAAGTTGAATATTTACCGTGCGTACGCCGTCAAACATCAAATAGTTGTGTCTTGAGTTTTAACTTTTTGCGCCTAAATTATTAACAACGATTTTGATTGGGTGTTGGGGATTCTATAATTGGTTTTGTTTATTCATGAGTTTTCCTTTCCCGCCTCTTTTGAGGGCTTCTTTTCGATTTGTTTGATTGGCATTTTTGAAAAATGCGAGGCGTTGTTACCTATTTTGGCCGCGCGAGGGCGCTGTGTTTCACGCGTTGTTATTGAACTCCCGTGATAGGTTACGTAATTGTTAATGCGCAAGCTCAAACTGGATCCCGGCGCCAGCGCGTCTGGTCACATTATATAATATACCATGAATAAACTACACGTAGCACATTTAGTCTATTTCAGAATTTATGTGTGTAGAGCCCGGGCAGTCCCCGGGGCTCTCCTTGCTTGGGACAAGGATCGTGTATAGTTTTTGGTCTGGGTAGCTGGGAAATGAGACCGGGAGCCGCGACGGGCCAAAAATGCTGGTGCAGTCGTGCCCCCGCTGCTTACTGTTTTGCATTTGTCGTTCTTCGAGGTTGACGACGAGCTGGAAATCTCAGCGTACTACGCCGGTCACATCGACTGTCTCATTAAAGTGTGTTGTGCATAATTAAGTTACAACAAACACACGTTTGTTTTTCAGTACTCCAGTGGAATATCATGACGTCATGCATAAACATGTCAGCCTCTGTAGTCCATAAAGTTTACATGAATGAGTCATGAATTGATTCGCTTTTAAAATGTTATGATCGTATTTGAAGTAAAATGAAACATGTTTTCTCACTTATATGAAATTTCCTTTCAAATCTTGTATTTGTTGGGACTAAAAGAAACGATTTTCATTGTCTGCCTACTTAACGTTCATGTTGAAATTATACCCTTCAAATATGCACTTTTATAACATCAGCAGAATTTTTAATTCATATTTCTAAATTTCCATTAGTGAGATTGAATGTTTTTACAAGTATTTTTCCAAGTATTATTACTGGGACAAAACTTTTTACAAGTTTTTATAAGGTTTTGTTTAAGTTTAGTGTCGGTGTTGACGCGGGGTTTGAAGTCTTTGTGACGTGCACAAACAAATAGGAATTTACATACAGCAGATATCGCGCGTACACGTGTGCGGGATTATACGTGTAATACACTGTACATCCACGTATGTATGCATGTGCGCGGTGGACATTGTGATAAGTTACGGGAAATAAATATGTTACTAATTTGTTTTCCACATTCCTGTTTAATTTTCTGGAGATGAGTTTTGATTGTCATTAAAAAATGCTCTGACAAAGTTATGAAGAATTGTGGTAATAGACTGATTAAAGCAAAATGGCTAAGATGAGCAGTGTTCAGACTTCAGGAAGGCATTTTTCTATAATTATTCGGTGGGAGAACATGGGACCACATTTCTAAGCAATATCCATCAAATATTCTATTAATATTCTTATTATTATATATTCAGTCAAAATGCAACCATCATACAAAGAATAAATGAGAAATGAAGATTGTAATTATATATAAAAGTTAAACATGACAGGGCCAAAATGAGCAGCACAATTTGTTTAACTATTCAGATCGCAGGAAGCCCTTTTTTCAAAAGATGTGTTTGGTTGGAGTATATGGGACGATATTTCTGATCAACATCCATCAATTATTTTATTATTACTGTCATTTATTCGGCCAAAAATGCAACAATCATACAAACACTACATGAGAAATGAACATTTTAATTCTATAATTATGAACGTTATATAAACATAACAGGGTATACAAGTTGAACAAATAACTGGATTTAAAGCATGAATGAAGATTATGATGCAATGGGCTAAGAGGAGAGTAAGTGATTGGGTCAGGAGAGAAGGGGTGTGTACTATGTTATAACCAAGGAATAATAAATAGTAACAGTCACAAATGAAGGCAAAGGCAACAACCAGATGGATGAAGACAACAAACAACCATGCTAAGATGGTCAAGATTGATAAAAGTGAAATTATGCTGTGACTCGAAAACTTATTAATCCAATTTTAAAATGGAACATGAAGGCTGATGACGAAGTTAATCATTTGAAGTGATTATAAAAGTAATAAATATAAATTTATATGCAATATGATTACAAAATGTGTATATAATTGCATAAATCAAAACAATGTGACATCCATATTTAAAACGAAATATAGGTAAATGTATACTTGCGCTATAAAATTAAGGCACTGACAATCAGTCACGCCTAACTGGTATAAACATGAGAGGGTAGACAACTACCAAGTTTGTGAACAGTTCAACAAACAGGCACAACCAGGACGACCAAAGAAATTGAAGTAAATAAAATCTCCGAAAGTCCTAGAATACTGCATGTTCAACTTAAAAATGTGGCGGTTGTCTGGTTATCGTATCTATCACTTGGAAAAGTGCATCAATTATCTGCCCATGTATGCCCTAAGAAAACTCCAGACAGACTGTCACCACCGAACTCTGAATGTTATAAATTTCTTTTCTAATGGTGGTGAGCCCGGTCCAATAGAATCACTTACAAACGCAAACACAAATGAGGGGAAACATGGACACAATTCTTATACTTCCATGAACATTATATTATAATATTTACACTATTTACAATTTTGAATATGAAGGGAATAATTCTTTAAACTACACAATAATCACTCTATTTGTCACAGAAAGTGCACAAATAAATCAATCGAGTAATAAGCTTAATCCCTATTATTATTTTATAGTTTTAATTTTTAATATGAAATTATGTTCTTAAATAAGTTTCTTACAAGGTTATAAGGTTTCTTTCGAATAATAATTCTTATTGGCTCTATTATATTTTCCTTGGTTACCGTGATGAATGTACTAAGCTATTCTTTTAAAGTTTCCATACCTCACTCCACAGGAACGCGTTAAGCTTTTCAATGTTACATAATATAGACTACTTTCCATTCTTTCTTGTTACTATACGGCAGGCGTCTATAGTTACGGCAGGCGTCTATAGTTACATCTGATGACTGGCTGCCTCGGTAACTTTGTCGTCTTTCACGGCAGGGTAGAGGGCTACTCGTACCTCGGGACCGCTACCAATGGCCATGGGATTTGTTTCGATTGGGTGTCTTGCTTGGTTGAGGGTTGCTGTGATCTGGACAGATTTTGTTGTTGGTGGCTGCAGCTTTGGCACTGAATTTTGCCAAAGGGCTGAGATCGGGACAAGTATCAACTCAACCTCCTGAGTTTAAGGTTTCTGGTCGTTGATCCTGGTCATCGAGTCAAACGGATTTCGTTCTCCCACTCTAACACACACTCAGTAATCACATCACCTTCGATCTTTTAATATCAAAACGCTACTCTTTTAATCAAGCACCTGATGTATTGTTTTGAACAAAACCCATGGCTGGTAACAATAACATAAGACGAAACAGTTTGTTTTGGGGGGACTTCCACTTGATTGGCTGGTGTGACCTAACCTTGCACGGCATTGGACGAACGTCGCGATTGACAGTTATCGATTATTGATTATCTATCTAGGGGTGAAAACGACAAATGCGCAACTAAATCTTACTTTGTATAAAACAACCAGGAATTTAGTGGAACTATCGTGACACAGACCTATAGGCCTAGTACAACTTATGATGAAGCAAGACTAGTGATAACATTTTGAAAGCTGCCAACCTTCTCAAAAAGCAGTCTTTTAAGCGGTAACCTGGAGATCCAATTCTAGTTGCCATTGAACAAGCTATACAGACCCTGAAACTCAAGGGGAAAAAATTTAAAAATAAGTTTTGCACTTATCATTTAAAAGGACCAGTGGTGAATACTCAAAAGAACTTGAGAGAAAACTGGAAGGGGAGCATTTTACAATATATATAATTTATAAATAATGTACAAAGGCCTTTCTGTAACAAACAAACATTGTAAGGACAAAAATGAGAATGGACAAGTTGCCTTGAACTATAACAGGAGAATAACAACAGAGGACATGAAGGACAAATGGAGGAAATACAAATAAATTGAAAAAACAGAAATGTTCTGAAAACAAGTAGCCTACATGTAAATAAGAATTAGATTGAATACTATTACTATAGTTAAATTACCTGTTGTCGTAGATGTCCTAAATTAAATAGGAGCCAACTGCCAATGTTGTAAAATGTTTTCAATTCCTGGTTGAAAGAAATTATAATAAAATAACAGTAGGTAAAACTTGTAGCTTTGCATGGTGAGGAGGATAAGTAGGACTAATTGCGGTGACACCATGTGAAATTCTCAATTGAGTAGTACACACACAAAATGAATGGTAAAAAAATGGGTAAAACATGTTTTGTAAAATATTACAGAATTTAGGTTAAATTTCGGGAAAATAAAGAACACAATTGCTGTGTAAGTTAAAAAATTACGTAATTTAAATGTATTACCTGGCCCGTGTAACTTTTACCACAAGGAACTTAAGCATTGCCGTGCGTTGTGTAAAAATTCACTTTTAATTGTGTAAAACCCACAATGTGATCATGCATTGTGTGCGCGCGCGACGTGTGTGCAGAATTAGCAGTGTGTGCCTGTCAAGTCGACAATCGCCTCACAATATGGAGTAAATGAGAGAGAACCTCATGAAGTGGGGATTTGAAGAGATGTTTTCATTTTATTGTTGATAAATAAAAGAAACGTTTTTGAAACTGTAAAGTATAGTGGGGTGCCTTGTTTCATTTACATTATTTTTAATGAATTATGCAGACCAAACAATGTAGTAAAAGTTTACAAGGTCAAATAGTAAAAAGAGTCTAGTATTCTACACAAAAAATAAGTATTTTTTACCAATACATTCAGTAACAATTTACTTAATTTATGCTTACCTATTTAAGAGGTAAATCTTTTTACTGATTTTTGAAGTAAAAGTTTACAAAATGTTCATGAAAAACTTTACCCAACACGCATTTTGTAAAACTTTACCAAACAATTAGGAGGTTCGTATACAACATTGCAAATTAGTAAAATTTTACACAACTTGTGTATTATTTTTTTCTGTGTGTAATTAGTTCTGAAAAGAACTGGAGGTACAACTCGACGTTTCGATCAGTATGCTCTGATCGTCCTCAGGACAACTCGACGTTTCGATCAGTATGCTCTGATCGTCCTCAGGACAACTCGACGTTTCGATCAGAGCATACTGATCGAAACGTCGAGTTGTACCTCCAGTTCTTTTCAGAACTAATTACTACTCAATTGAGAATTTCACATGGTGTCACCGCAATTAATCTTACTTAAAATAATAGTAAGGCTTACATAATTATATGAAAACATTCAAAAAATAACACTACTCATCCAGAGCGTTCTCTTGGATATCTTCAACACCATTATATTTCCAAGCATGTAAATGTACTGCAAAGTTGACATGCAGATGAAAATGAACAGTCTACCGTAAATGTACGATGAATGTACAGTGTGAATTTACTTTCATATTCATAACGTTAGGCATGTTAGGCCTATCTATTGAACTACTGAATTCAATACATGTAAAAAAATAAATTAAAAAAAACATTGTTGAAACAAGTTTCACTTTATAATAACGTAAATGTTTGTCTATCATTTAACGCCACTGTTAATTTAACGTTATGTGTTTTAATCAACTTAACACTGCGGGGCCAACTGTATTCATTGTCAGGGATCAGGCTGAATGTACATTTGATGCAGTACGTCTTTTTGAAAGAATTCACAGTATAGTAACCGTACACAACCGTTTCTGAAAAAATGGCTATCATATCCATGCATTCAGAATATACACGAAACGAGTTAACCGTGTACGGTGTACGTAAACACGGAACGATGGACACAAACATGTATAATGTATCTTAAACGCCATTACTTTGTACACAATAATGGTTCAAACCAACCGCATAAACTAAATTTTTGGGGGACAGTTTTTTAAAGGAAATAACCTTGTCCCAGACTTACCTTGTGGATAAAATAAAAGTAGATGTCATCGTTGATTTACTAGGTCGATTGTGCTTATCAAAAATTGGGACGTATCCATGACGACAGCTAGCTAGAAAAACGTCTTCAAATGTTCAAGGCAATGATGACATTTAAATGGCTGCCTTCCACTACATAGGCTTCACCGGCAATTCCACAATGTAAACAGCCTCAATTTCGCAGGGAGGTTGATCAGTCAAAGATGATTGATTATTGATCCAGCGATCTTCGTACTTTCCCTTGCATCCGAAGCCTGTTACCTACATGAAGTGTGCCATTTATTATAAATACACTTGGATTGTCTCGATAACGGTCTCTACACCTAGGAGTACTGCTAGGAGTATAACTGACAATTTGTATCTGGCCAATAAAGATAAACGTTTGGACTTTTTAATTGTACAATAAAAACATGTTCATAGCTCCAAAATAAATTGTACATAATTAAGACAATAAGGCATCAACTGGGCGTCCACCCCAGAGAAGTTTTCAGCGAATTGCATAAATCGAGGCCAGCTTTATTCTGGAATCACTGAATAAAAGTTCTAATCAGAGAATGATCACAACAAAGACCGATTGGCCCTATATAAAGTGTACGAGAAACGCACATAAAGAAGAAAACAAAATTAAGATTGAATTAAAGTAAACATATGAAACGTATTCTGTTGTCTTTTTTGCATTTGTTTCTCGTATTTGTTTTTTGTTTTTTTTAGGAATTCTCATTTTGCGAATTATTGATTGCCGTTATACGAAAATGAAAGTAACGTTTTAGTGAAAATCTCGTCGAACTAACTCTGCTAAATTGGATGAAGAATGTGAATTACTAAAAAGAACGACGTATATGCTAAATTGAATATAATGCCACATGAATTCACATGCCCTGAAAATGAATCTGAAAGCTTGAATTCTTAATTCGAAACATAGTAACAACTGGAGAGGCAAAATCGCTTTAATATGAACGTATGAAGTGAATATTTGCCGAAATTGACCGGGAAAACCTATAAAACACGTGCAGATTTCCGTGCTCAAATAATTACAAAATATACTGAACAATTGTAAGCAGCTAACATAGATTCGGTTTCTGACAAGCACCTAACATTTCTTGATTACTTAATCTGTGTGCTGCACTTTTTTTTTTTTTTTCTGTATAAGTAGAATAAAATGTATTTTACAAAGTACCTAAATTTACAAATACTAATGTTAACAGCGAAATTGTGGTCGTGCATAAAAGTGTTTTTTTGTAGAATGTGTGGAAACATTATTCTTCTATTAAATCATTTTCACTACATTTATTTCATGATTTTGATCGCTGTTCCGACATAGACGTAAAAAGAGTGTATAGATACGGGTTCAGGGAGGAGTTTATGGGTAGGATAAAGACAACAATCCAGGCGTACATGTCTGGACCGATTACTACCGCTCCAGTCTGAGAGAGTATCCCCATGATGATGACAGGCATCCAGCATGAGAAATCAGTGCCGACTATGAACGCCATTTTGACCGCTATTCTGATTTCACGATCACGGTGAGCGGCCACGCGGACCTTTCTCGATGAGCGGGGATCACACAATATTAACGGGACACAAGCCTTTTATGTGGTTGTACACAACGTAGATTTATATGGAGAAACTGACCTGAAAATTATTATAAACGGTTCGCGAACAAAGAAAAATTGGCTGACGCCGGACTCGAACCCGCGACCTCTCGATTACCGTACGAGCGCTCTACCAACAGAGCTAACCAGCCCCTATGTTGGTGGGCGGTCCACTTATGCCAATTATCTATTGCTCTGATGAAATGCTTGATGAAATGCTAGCGTATGGTTATAAACAATTGATTTAATTTTGCCCTACACCATAAATTAATATTGCCCTACACAATTAATAAATCAATTGATTATTACCCGACGCACGTTTGTGGCAATAATTGTAACACCATTGTGAGAATAGGGTTTCAATCAGGGTAAAATAATCTCACAATGGGGATATTGACATCTACCCGGTGAGCTATAATACATTGATAATGAAATAGACCTGAAGATCATAATCATTATTAACATAACAAATTTGACTTTGAGAGGCACAGGATATATACCTTATAAATGTGACAAGGATCAGATGCTGTATCAAAGAATTTAACATGGAAAAGTTGTAACATATCCAGCCCTTAAGCCTTTAACCAATTCTGAAAGCGTAATGGTGTAATGTTGATGGCGGTATCAAAAATAAATAATTCTGCCCGAGGTTTTGTTATTTTTTGAAATAAGAACTTTTAACTAATTTTTATTGTACTGTGAATGCATTATAAGAGTATCAGGCTGATCATTAAGATATCTTGGTACTAGACCACTATTCTTATTCACTGTCTATAGTTCATTCAATTTCAAACTGGTTGATACCAATTTCTATGTCTTTTGCATTGGCAATGGCTGTTGTAGATGTCCTTATAATGCAATACAAATTGGGTGTGTTTAGATTGTTATCACATGGGATAGCATTTTATGCATTGGTACATTTGTGCGCATTTTGTCGCACTCAGCCAGTTTGTATTGCAAAAGGGCGACTCGAACAGACTGAATGGATGAATTCCGTACAGCAACATTTGTTTCTGTACATAGCAACAAGACTCGCCATAGTGTTTTATTTGTATTATATGATGGATACTGTTTGAATTTAATCATCTCTTCTAATGTAATGTCTTCTTTGTAATTGCCTGGCTTATTTTGATTGTATCATACGATTTATATCAACAGTTGAATAGGTCGTTTTATTACTGGCATAGTCATCAAGCCACGCGCGCCAGGAAGCTCATTACTGGAATGAACAATTATTTATCTGTACTTCTGGTAATGTGACAACCGTTATGGCTATAATAAGGAAACTGTACACCATATAGACGTAGGCAGATTACTGTATATTGTGTAAGGCTTAATGAAGCTGAGAAGCTTGACAAGGGGGAAAATTAATTCGGTCCAACGGCGTTGAGGGGGAATCCAAACCAGCGAGCCAGCCAGCTAAGCGAACTCATGGCGTGGGGTCTGGGGCCCGAAGCTTTTGCATTCAGGAAGCTCTGTGTGAACATTTGTGTTGAGATATGTAAACATTTTGGGAAATCATCGTTTGATCTTAACAACAAAATTAGCTGGGTTTTTTTTTTAAAGAAGGCCCAGAATGTATCCAAAATTAGTATTGAATTTACAGTGTTACATGAGCATACGTGGGAAAACATTTGGCTAAAATCCAACTTGAACGTTGGGGAATGTAATCAGGTGAGACCACAGTGTGAATTTACATTCTCATGAACACTTGACAATTTATGCAGAAATATGGCTAAATTGTAAAACAAGTCTGTTAAATTCGTCGCATAGCTGACGAAGTAATGAATCGACAAAATACTGTTATGAGAAAATCGAGTTTGAAGTTGTATTCATTTTGGTACCGCGTTTTCGGTGTTTATTTTTATTGAATAGTTACATTTTTATTTCTGATTTTGTTTCAAATGCTAAATTCTATGGCGCGCGCTTCATCCTCCACACATAAAGTGATCATATTCAAAACCCGAATTGTCACTTCGTCAGTTAATAAAATAGTGTGTGCCGCTTCGCGCCACAAATTATCCACGCGCGAATTATTGGATTTGTACCATGCATACACATGCACAAGGATACATCGTTTCAAAAATCATTCGTTGTATGATACGCACGTTAAAACAGGTTTCGTGCCAACATAACTGCGTTAAAAATAGTAAAAGACAGAGTATAGTTTAACAGTGTTACGTCACTTTGTGAGATAATTTGATAGATTGTGCTGATTCTGTGCTGAAATAACATAGTTCGAAATATAATTTTCATGGAGACTTTAGCTGGCGACGAAAGGAAAGTGGTGTTCTTTTAAAAACAGAATTTAGTAGCATTTTGGTAAAATAGAAATCGTCTGGGATTGGTACCGGTTTCAAAAACAAATTCCGGTGCGGTGAATTCTCGGATACCGAAAAACCACCTAAGCAAGATGCATGGCAATAAAGAGACATGTCTTACAAAACTTGAATATTATGACATGTATTATCTGCTGATGACTGAGAAATAATTATGTAAAGTTAACTGTAATAAAGCAGTTTTATTCTTGTTTCTATCCAAAATGAATAGACCTACTGAATTGACAGTGTTACATGAGGATACGTAGGGGAAAAAACAAACAAACAAACAAAAAACTAAAAATAAACAAACAAACAAACATTTGGATAAAGGTGATGGAATCAGGTGAGGGCACAGTATGAATGCACGTTATTATGAACGGGTGAACATCTATGCAGAAATATGGCTAAATTTAAAAACTGTTTACAGGTGCATTTGTGCATGTTTGTATACACACTCAATCAAAATATCTGTAAAAGGGCTTACCGTAGTGTCTTTTTGTATCATATGATGGTTACTATTTTAGTTCAGTCTTGATATTTATTTTATTGTAAGGTCTTCTGCTTATCAATTCACGCAATGGTTGCCATTGATAACTGGCTCGCCTATTACGGAAGCGTAGTACCGCCACATGAATAAAAAAAAATCTCGCTCTTATCGTGTACGTACACGATAACTATCGTGTACGTACACGATACGTCCAAAGTTATCGTGTATGTGCACGATAAGAGCGAGATTTTTTTTATTCATGTGGCGGTACTACGCTTCCGTAGCCTATAGCATTTTGATTGTATCATATAATTTATATCAACAGTTGAATTGATTGTTTTATTACTGGCATAGTCATCAAGCCAGACTAGCGCTCCAGAAAGCTTATTAGTGAAATTAACAATTATTTATCTTTACTGCAGGTGATGTGACAGCCATTATGGCTATAATATCATGTAGACGTATTCAAATTGCTGTATATTGTGTAAGGATGAAGCTGAGAAGATTGTAAATTAATACTATTCAGTCCAACGGCAGCGGAATGATTATGAAAATGGAAGTAGCCAAATCCAAGAAACCAGCAAGCAAACAAGCGAAGCACACTCATGGCGTGGGTCTGCGGTTCGATGATTTTGCATTCAGGAAGCTCTGTGCGAGCATTTGTGAGCTACTTATAAAAAATAGTTTTATTGAGTCCATTTTGGAAAATAATCTCTTAATCTTTACCTAAAAATTAGCTGATTTTTTTTAAGAAGGGCCAGAATGATTCCAAAATGAATATTTGATTGGCATTGTTACCTGAGCTTACGCAGGAAAAACTTTTGGCTAAAATCTAATCGTGAACATTGGGGAATGGAATCAGGTGAGAGCACAGTATGAATCCACACTATCATGAAAGGTTGAAAATCTATGCAGAATAAATATGGCTAAATTGTAAATAAAGCCTGGTAAATTCGACGCATAGCTGACGAAGTGATGAATCGGCAAAAATGCTGTTCTGAGAAAATCGTTTTAACTCGTTTTCGGTTTACACATAAACAAACTAGTTATTTTTTTTAATGGGCCCTAGTTGGATTTATTTATGATTTTGTATCAAAGCCGTACAAGTTTGTGATTTGTTTACACAAAATTCGTCACTTTGTCACATATATTTCATATCCACAAGTGGTCTTATTCAAAACCCGATTCATTGCTTCGTCGGCTACTAAAATAACATTGCGTGTGCCGCTTCGCGCCACAAATTATCGGCGTGCAAACGATTAGACTTGTACCATGCATACACTTACACAATGATTCATTGTATCAAAAATCATATGGACTGTATGATACGCACTGTATGCTAAGCATGTTAATACAGGTTTCGTGTCAACATAACTGTGTTATGAACAGTAAAGGACAGAGTATAGTTTAACAGTGTTACGTCACTTTGTGAGATATTAATTTGATAGATTGTGCTGATTCGTCGTTTGAATTATTACTGATCTTAAAAATAATGTAAATATACGTTTTAAAACCAGTAGAGATGAAAATGTACACTTTTAAGACCCTAAAATAGTTAATATCTCAGAACCACCAAAATAGTAGTCACTTTGGCACCTATATGCGACGGATTGATTGGATGGATTTATTGCATTGGTAATCCCTTCTAGAATCATTAGTGCGTGGGATAAAAATCCTATCCGCAAGGATTTGAGCCCCTGCAAATTTTGGTAAATTTTCGTTTTGCAGGGAAAATTAGAGTGTAAATGTTGAAGAATGATTCTAAATTTTAATTTTAATTTTAATTCGTGGTGCCAACGAACTTGCATCGGACTTGTGCTCTGATGGCCGAGTCGTCAGAATGTGGGTTCGAATCCCAGCCGTGACAGTGATACTTGTGTCCCTCAGCAAGACACTTACTTGCTTTTCTTCAAAGGGGAAAAATGGTGACATGTAAGGACAAGATCGTTCTTGTGTAAGCTTGTTCCGCTACACATTTGGCAGCATAGGCTGCATACTACCCAGGGAGTTGAGATGGTTCTAGGAATGATAAAACTTGCCCGATGACAGGGGTAATAATGTTCATGCGCCACGAGCGTCAAACTTGGCGAATACCGGCGCAATATAAGTGTCCATTATTATCTATAATTATTGTTATGACCGTCCCTGAACGCTGGCCTGTCCTAATCGTCCCCCAGACCAACCTCAAATTTTGAGAAATTTCAAATCATTTTGGAACAGTGTTGGGAAAATTGTGAAACATTTAAGGAAATCTTGGGCCCAAGTTTATTGGAATCACTTCTAACATCTTTTTACACTGTTGCCACATATTTGGAGCATGAAATATGTAGCCTATGTAAACTTGGGCCTATTTATGAAGGGACAATTTTGCCAGGTTTCACCAGTCGTTAAGGGTTTTCAGTCGCTAAAAACATAGTTTTTAAGAACAGAAAAACAATTCAAAACCTTGTGTAATACTGCTGTTTTTTTACCCCAATTATCAAAGGAGAATAATGTGAACATTATACACAAAAATAATAATAAAACAAAATTATTCAATCTAATTTTTTTTGTGAAAAAACAATTCACGAAACCCCGTGCCCGCTATCAGTACAATTAGAGTCATCTAACGCAGCCTGACTGGCCAACAGGAAGGCAGCGCAGCCTCACTGGTCGGCTGGACAGCAGCGCAGCCTAACCGGCTGGCTGGCTGGCCACCGTCACGACTATAACAAATTTTTTTATTGATTTTTTTAAATAAAATAGTTCGAAATATAATTTTCATATAGAGACTATAGCTGGCGACAGAAGAAACGTCGTGTTCTTTTAAAAACCGAATTTGTAATATTTTGGTAGAACTTGTAGCTTTGCATGGTGAGGAGGATAATTAAGATTAATTGCGGTGACACCATGTGAAATGCTCAATTGAGTAGTAATTAGTTCTGAAAAATAATTATGTAAAGTTAACTTTAACCAAAATGAATATTGAATTGACAGTGTTACATATGAGCATATGTGGGAAAGAAATTTATGAATGCATGAGCACACGTGGGAAAAACATTTGGCTAGAATCTATCGTGAACATTGGGGAAAGAAATCAGATGTGGCACAGTATCAATCCACATGATTATGATTATTATGAAAATCTGTGCATAAATATGGCTAAATTTTAAAACAATTATGTTAAATTGATTGGATGGATTATTGCATTGGTAATCCCCTCTGGAATCACTACAGCGTGGGATAAAAACATTTAAAAAAAATAAATAAAAAAAATAAAATATCCTCAAGGATTTAAGTTCCTGTCAATTTTTGTAAATTTTCCTTTTGCGAGGAGAATTGGATGTACATTTTAAAGGCTGATTCTAAATTTCTCTGACCGGCCATGAACGTTGGCCTGTCCTAACCGTTCCCCAGACCCACCTCAATTTTTTTAGAAATGTAAAATCATTTTGGAATAATGTTGGGAACATTTTGAAAAATCTTAGGAAATTTGGGACCAGTTTTAGACAATGTTATATTTAGTTTTAGAGAAACATTAACTCTACTGGTTACAAACACAAATACTCAATGCTACATGTAAATATTTGTTTAAACAAAAATATGGGAGGGCAAATCATGACCTTTTCTAAGGAACATGAAATATGTAGCCTATATAAAGTAGGTCCTATTTACGAAGAGTGTAGTTCATAAATGTTGGGAAAGTCGTTATTGGCTTTCAGTCGGGGAAAAACACGGTTTGCGGTTTAACCGTGAATTTCTTTTTAAAAACAGAACAACAATTCAAAAACCTTATTATTGCTGTTTTTCATCCTATTTATCAGCGGGAATAATGTGAACTTTATACACACACAAAATAATTTAAAAACAAAATTGAAAATAATTCCATCTAATTTGTCAAAAACAATGAACAAACATAAACCCGTTGCCCGCTCACAGTCACTTTCAGTACATTTAGAGTCATCTAGCTCAGTATCCTGCCTTCTGGCAGTGTAGTCTCACTGGCCGGCTGGACGGTAGCGCAGCCTCACCGACTGGCTGGCCGGACGGACGGCGTCCTGACTATACCAATTACTTGACTCGAAATCAAGGCTTGCAGAATCGTAAGCACAAACAGCCTTTAGTGAATGTCAGCCTCGATATTTTTTTTATCCAGCGCTCAAAACTACTGATTTTCTTTAATTAAAATTAAATAGCTCGAAATATAATATTCATATAGACTTTAGCTGGCGACGAAAGGAACGTGATGTTGTTTAAAAAAAAGAAAGAATTTGGTAGTATTTTGGCAAAGTAAAAATCTTTCGGGATCGGTATCGGTTTGAAAAACAAATTCCAGTGACTTCTCGGATACCGACAAATCAGCCAAGCATGATGCATAAGATGCATGGCAATAAAGAGACATGTCTTACAAAGTATATTATTTTGACATTTATTATCTATTGATGATTGAGAAATAATTATGTAAAGTTAACTTTAATAAAGAATATGTTGTTTTACACTTAAAAAGGTGAACTCGAATTTATTTATTTATTTTTTATTTTCATAATTATTATTTTCTGGGCTGTGGGAATATTTCCAAAGGGACTAGATTAAGGAAAGCAGCTTTTTGGGATACATTTACAACCCCGCACCTCCCCTCCACCCACCTTGAAGAAAATAGTCTCCATAAAGTATCCACTTTCAGAAAAGAAAGGAAATGGGCGTCAAAACCTGAATTCCAAAATCGCAATCATAGATTGGTATCCAAATAAAAAGTGCATTCACAAAAACAAATGATGTTTAGAGTGTGTGTATGTGGGGCAGGGGGGTGACATTTTGAACCAACCAACAAATTATTTGAAAATACAGATTGGATTCCCGACATTCAGAAGTTCAGAAATACTAACTATAGTTTGTGAAGTTACAAACATACACTGTTTAGCTAACAAGTAGGGGCGGCCAAACACTTCACTGATTTTCATTATTTACCAAGTAACACCTTAGCCAGCATGATACCTCCCAGAATCCTTTACCTAAACAATTGATTTAACCCAAACAAAATCACAGGCCTTTTCCTAAAACTACATTTATGCATTGAAACAGGCCCTTGAACACTTCAATATAAACTAATTATAACAAATCGGCCTACACGGATGTAGCTCTACAGTAAAAATCCTCGCTACGGCACTGATGAAAATAATGTGGAACCTGGGCTTCGAGCTCGGATGAGAGAAATCCGTAATTTAAATAACGTATTTTAAATAACACACAACTTTTTTTCTCTTGAAGGGACAGTATCGGCACGATAAACTGGGTATGGAATCAGAGTGTTAGTTTGAGATTCACTCAACGACTTAAAATAATACCCCACATGGCAAGGTCGCATTACCTTTGCTGTTGCATAAATGAGTAATTTTCAGTCACTATGTTTATTTTTAATTAGGACACCAATTCCAGGACGACGAAAGTCTGCTCTGATCGTGAGACTGATATTACGTGAAGTTTATCATGGTATCAAGCATTCCTTGAAATGATATACTTTTCTCTGAGGTGCTATCGATTTTAAGAATAGTCAGACAAATATTCCCCAGTCTAAATTTGTAAACAGTTCAACAATTCCACTTTATATTAAAGAATTTCGTGTTTGCCGAACAAATACATGTTCACTATTTTTAAAAAACACCAAAACCTTCACACTGTATAATTGACTCAGAGACTGGGCAGACAATTTTGCCTATAAATTATTACCAATTGTGTACCTTCTATTTAATGGTAAACTAGACCCAAGACAAATTGTATTAACTTACCTATTTGTCCATTGCATGGGGCACACATACAGTACACAACCAGTATTCCTAAAATCCAACCCATTCTTCAGTTTTTAATCGAAGCATCAAGACAAAAATCTCTTAAATTTCGCTGTAACGTCTCTCATCGATAAACTTAAATCATGAGTCAATCTCCTGTCATACCGTACACCAACGTGTTGTCAAGTATAGCTCGAATTCTACCAACAATTTACCGCCTGCTCATCCTTAAAAAGGCGCGCACGCAGTTGTTGGTTCTGGTATATCCGGTGTACGTGACATCCTTCAAGCGCGCGCTCACCAAGACATCATTGACCAATCACAGTTAAGTAATGAAGGATACATATCAATACACAGCATCAATTATTGAAATGATAATGTTACAACAATAATTGGATTTGTCCAGGATGTTTGGTGCCATAATCAATTCCACATCAAGTTAGTATTGAGATTGACATTCAATAATTTGATATCGGATTTAATGAGTAATTAAATGCGTCTTATGTGGAATACGCATTGAGGTGTTTAGATCCAACCTGCATACTGTGTTGACACCAAGGTCTGATTTTATAGAGCTAGCTGCTCACCAGAAAACAAAAAAAAGTTTACTAGAAAAATTTACATAACAGGTTACCATCTAAACTTTCATATGAACAGTATGTATTTTGACTGGTCGTCTGTTTTAAAATGCTTAGCAAAAGGATTTGCTGAGCACAATTCTCTACTTAACAGCTCTATGAAATTGGCTCCTGGATATAGAGGCAACCTGCTCAATGTGACCAGCCTTTGTATGGTCCCAACACAAACTGAAGATGTTGCACGTGTAAGCGCTTAGTATCCTATCAGGCGTGTACGTTATTGTGTTATCAAATACAATGGTTAAAATAGTAAAATGTAGCTTTCTATCCTGTTGGTAAGTTGATACGTTATGCGCACGCGCATTGGTATAGCACAAGCATTGTTTTTGCTACTTCAGGTTCCAAAGATGGCTGAACGTTGTGTGTTATTTAACCTAAATTCCACGATACGTCCAAAAGCCATAATTGAGGCAGAAATTGACTTTGAATAATACGAATTTGGGTCTTTACAACACATACGTTAAAGTTAAGTTCCGAGATTTCTAATTTCTTGTATAAATTCTTAAAGAAATAAGTCGTCAATGTATTTCAATGGGTTTGTGATGATCGTTGGAGCCAGCAAGCGCAAGGTGTGCGTGGTATATGTTGGCAGTACGTCACACTTACTAAACAAGATATTAAGTACGTTGTTTCGGGCGTTGCATATCCGTTTTAGATTTAGATATGAAGTCAGTGACTGAAAGTTATACACAAGAGCGCACACTGGCCATCTAACGGGGAATCTAAATAATGTAGATTACAAGTTACTGACTCAAAAGTTTTACTGAATTGAAAATCAGCAAACGTGTTGACCTACAATGTCCTCTACCTACAGCGATATGCATCAATACGTCTAAATACGGTCTAATACGTCAACTGTTCGTTGTTCATTTTTGACACACATGGCTTGTAGTCTGTTATTATTGAACAGACTGGAATTACACAGAATTTAAGGATTTATTTAATCTTTTATTCAGACTTAAGAGTGGGATAATAATATAAATATAAAGCTCACTGTATCTACTCATTTAAAGTCAACAACTCTATATATTTTTAATTTAAGACAAATCATCTAATAATAAATCCAATCATTGTTATTTACGAATCAAAGAACTAATTGTTTATTTTGTAATCTTATTGTGTCTATTTGTCGAGAGCATCTTTACTTAATTAGTGGATGGACTAACACATTAGGGCAACACTACCCTACCCCTGTCTGTGCTGTAGCCAAATTGTAACACAGTGCTGTAGCCAAATTGTAACAGTGCCGTAGCCAAATTGTAGCACAGTGCCGTAGCCAAATTGTAGCACAGTGCCGTTGCCAAATTGTAGCACAGTGCTGTAGCCAAATTGTAACACAGTGCTGTAGCCAAATTGTAACAGTGCCGTAGCCAAATTGTAACACAGTGCCGTTGCCAAATTGTAGCACAGTGCCGTAGCCAAATTGTAGCACAGTGCCGTAGCCAAAGGGTGGGCGGAGGAGGCCACTTACCCCCACGTGTCGGTAAATTCACAAACGTGTTGGTATTAAGGGCCCCAGAAGTTCTGTGCTCTGTGATGCAATCTGGGTCATATTGTTTTAATATACAGTAATGACAAATTATAAAGTGTTCTAATCTATTTTAAAGGGTACAGAGAATTGATATACCGAAAATATAGCATAATTTAGTAGCAAGTGGGGAAATATTGGAGGATGTGATATGATTATATTGGTCATCTCCCTGTAAAATATTATTTACCCCCCCCCCCCCTTCAGAATCAAACTTCTGGTGATTGGTAATTAGTAATGATGGACATATGTTGTCCTTGCATAGTCCCTGTATTTATGCAGTTTTATATACATTTAAATAATATAGGCCTACTCAATTGATATGAATGACAAAGATGAAGGTGTCAATATGCATTTGTATGCAGATAATCTGCTTATTTATTTCACGTACTTGATTTACATACACTGATAATCATTAGGAGGCGCTATCAATTCAACCTCATGCAGGGTGCACGCCACTAACATATTATAAGCCGAGCTGTTATGCCCTCAATATTTTCTGAAAAACAAAGATTGGAGGCCCATACATTAAGGAGGGACTGTGTAAAAACAGTCCATTATCATGAGCTGGGGATACTTGACTTCCAATTTGGAGTATGTTGGATACACTAGGCCTTGAAGAAATGGTCACAATGTGTAGCATTGGCCTTTTTTCCAGAATGGATGCTTTGCAGTATGGGCATTTTCAGTAGTGTAGAAGGGGTTTCCATTGGGACAAGAATAACTCGATGGGCCTCTGGATTATCCACATTAAATTTAGAATAACAATTTTTAAAATGTCTTTTGATTTTAAAAATTTATGTTTTCTAAGTATTTTTTAAATGATTCTTTTGAATATTTTGTACTTGGTTGCTACTTTTATTTTGTAGCATTGGTTTTTATGGGAGTTTATTTAGTGGGATGCACCCCTCGGCTTCTTATCAGGACAGACGTCAGACAGGACCGACAGAGATTCCGATGTGTCATTTTATAATATTATAAACTCTTCCCGTGAATGGAAATGGACAATCGCTGCTTTCTGCCACACACGGAGTCTCCATGGCCATTTTGTAAAAGCTATTTTGTACAATAATATGTTACTGTTCACTAAATCTAAATTCAACCTCTTTTTGTACAATATTCCGCAATGGTTAATAAAACACGTGCAAATTTCCGTGCTCAAATAATATACTACAATTTGTAAGCAACTAACATAGATAGGTTCTTTTTAGTTTGTGGTCTCCGGTTTCTGGTCTCTGAGCACGTCACCTCTATGTCTAATATATCTTTATCATGGTTCATTTTTTTTTCATTCAAAGCAATGTAAATCAAACAGAGGCTGGAAGGGAAAATAGTCTGGTCCTTTTGCTCAGCGAGATTTACATTACCATTGTCATCGGGTATACAAGGAATCTAACAAAGATGACTGCTGTGTGATCAAGGTATATTGCAGCCAAAATTGCTGGATCGTTTGGAATTCTGCCGTGATATGTTTTAAACGACTTTTTTCACATTGGTATTACGTTTGCCCAATTTGTGCGACCTCTCTTAGCCACCATACTTTGTGTATGGGAAATTTGGTCCGGCTCCAATAACCGCGTATACATGTTATGCCAAAAAGCAAAATAAATAAATAAATAAATAAAGTAAAAACCGCGTCACCGCACCGATTTTGAAGCCGACCTATTTATTTATTTATTTATTTATTTATTTCAAAATATTTAACCTGGGTAGGCCATTTACCTTCCGGTATTCTTCCTAGCCGCCCAGGAGATACAAAGTAATACAATACTATATATAAAAAAAAAATAAGTAAGAAAAAAAGAACTTAATAGGACCTATAGATACTACAGATAACTAAATACTTAATGTAGATACAGATGTCTTATATACATTGAAAACATAATCTTTTAATGAACGTTTAAAGCTTAATATATCACCAGCCCCTTTTATTACATTTGGTAATTCGTTATAATACGAAGGTCCTACATATTGAAAAGACTGTCTAAAAAGTTAGCTTGAACATTACGGGTATTATAAACATTAAAATCAGAAGCCGTCGATATAAAATCAGACATATAATTAGGGGTTGTACCATTTAAACACATATACATTAAAATACCATTAAAATAATCTCGTCTCTGAGTAACTGTAGGAATATTTAACATTTTAAGAATGTCATAATATTCCAACCAGAAACCGGAATATTTTTTTGGCCTAAGAAGAATTAAAAATACTTTTAATATTACATAAATTGACAATAATTTTAATAAAACAGCTAAATACTGGTCGTGCATAATAAGTTTTCTTTTGTAAAATGTGTGGAAATGTGAACGTATTCTTCTGTATATTTTTTGTTGCTTCAATGATTGAATAAAATCAGTTTGTATAGCCTACAATGCTTCCTTGTTGTATCCATAACAACCTCCTTTCATTCCATATCTAACATACCTTTCCTGTATCTTAGGAGTTTTTCTATACGTGAAAAAGGACATTTCCATCGACCATTTTGTATGATTTTAAACGTTAAAACTGTTCACTTAATAAATGGAAATGGAGCAAAAACGGCGCCGTCTTTAGGCCACACACGGAGCCTCCATGGCCATTTTGTGTATAATAATATGTTACTGTTCACTCAATCTAATTTCCCTCTTTTTGTGCAAAACTCCAAAATAGTTAAACAAGTGCAAATTCCGTGCTCAAATAATTACAAAATATACTACAATTTGTAAGCAACTAACATAGATTCGGTGTCCAACAAATGCAAAACCTAACATTTCCTGTTAATCCGTGTGCTCTTAAAGGTGTTCTTTTAAGTTTGTGGATACGTATGATTAAATGTACGTTTAAAATTTCGTAAATGAACAATAACTTGTTTTCTGTATATTCCGGAACTGCTGAAATTTTGTCGCTTTAATGATTGAATAAAGTTGGTTTATATACAAACTGGAATTGCTTTCTGTTATATCCCATTCTGTCACCAAATTCCTCTCTCTCCACTCCAAATCATCCTTTCCTATTTTGTGTAAAAAATTATGTATGAATAGTTTTTCTACCTGCAAAAAAGATTTTCATCCGCAATTTTGTAAGATTTTAAACAGATGATAACTCTTCATTTGATGGAGAAAATAGGCTTGGTTGGTGACAATCTCTGCTTTTCGTAAACAGTGCACTCTTTAGGCCACACACGAAACTGTTCCCTGAATCTAATTTCAACCTGTTTTGTGGAAAATTCCAAAATGGTTAATAAAACACGTGGACATTTCCGTGCTCAAATACTTACAAAATATTGTAACATTTTTAAGTAAGTTAACATAAATTCGGTGTCTGATATGTAGAACATTTAAATTTCCTGTTTACTTAATCCGTGTGCAATTAAAAGTTTTCTTTTAAGTTTGTGGATAAGCAGAATAAAATGTACTTTTAACTTTTAAGTTCATAGGCGACTCGGGCGAGATTCGAACCCACGACCTCCTGCTTACCAGTCACGGTTGTTTTGTTATCATTACCCGCCTGACATTTTTGTTTTATGTGTATACGCGCACCAATGCACTCAAAGTACCAACGAGGAGCATGAATATTTGACGTAGCAACGATCGTGTCCCCTTTGCGGATAATAATATTTAATGACCCTGGCGTAGAAATACTCGCGAATACGTATACATTAAAAAAAAGCACTGGGAAACGACTGTGCAGTGCAGACGTCTGAACTTCTCGACCACCGAGGTACCCCGATGACGATTGGCTGGGTAGAATCCTATATAACAGCGGGTTCCGCGATATTTATAGGTTGAATAACATCAAAGTTTTGGTCGTGCATAAAAGTTTGTCTGTTGAATGTGTGGATATCTACATGTCTTCTTCTGTACCTACCACTTTTGAAAGTGTGGAAATGTATTTTTTTCCCCTGTAGCATGTGCGGAAATGTAAAACGAATTTTTCTGTACCTGCCACTATACTTGATTCTCATTCAATCCACAAATCAATGCAATCAATGTACACTACATTTATATTGTACTTTCATCAATGTTGTTGCCTCCCGTCATTTCCTTGTTTTGTGGATGTTTGTGTTTTGAAACTGTCTCGCTCAATGTGTCTAATGATTTCTCATTTTTGGAAACTACTTTAGGTTTCTTGTTGTTTGATCGCTGTTCCGATATAGAGGTAAAAAGGGTGTATAGATACGGGTTCAATGAGGAGTTTATGGGTAGGATGAAGACAACAATCCAGGCGTAGATGTCTGGACTGATTACTACCGCCCCAGTCTGAGAAAGAATCCCCATGATGATGACAGGCATCCAGCATGCAAAATCAGTGCCGACTATGAATGCCATTTTGACCGCCATTCTGATTTCCCGATCACGGTGAGTAGCCACACGGACCTTATTCGATGAGCGCTTGACTTTGACAAACATTCCCACGTAGCAGACGAGCACCACCAGGAAACAAAAGAGGTTGACACCAAGAAAGAGGATAATTGAGAAAATCCAGGCTGGCTTCTGACCTGTACCTACTGGGATCGATAAAGTCTGGCTTCCAAATGGATTATCAATAGCGCCCTCTTTGACCTCGAATGCGGTTGGTTTGGTGATGAGTGGTAGTCCAATGCACACATCGGATAAACCGTAGATATCCGAATCTGACCCACTACCAAAGACCGTTGGTCCAATACTCAAACCAAGTGATATTGACCAAATAACGAAGAGAACTAAATTGGTGGATTTCTTGTGTGGTTGCATTGAGCTGAAGGGGTATACAATGCCCCAGAAACAATTTACACTGATAAACGTGACGATAAACACAGACGCCTCACTCGACATGACTGACAACACACCAGCTATTTTGCATATCACACTTGACCGCCATTGCTTGGCCTCTGCTGAATACGTCTCACCAAAATGCAGATCGGCTACCGCAATAATAAGCATATAAACCCCCATCATGAAGTCAGAAACGGCTAGATTTAAAACCGTAATTGAGTGCCTTGTGTTCGTGTTGTGATTTCTACTTCGGGACCCATGACACTCCCTTGCTCTTTGGGTGATGACCACAGCATTGCCGATGAGGGCGCTTAGTCCAAGAACCCACATGGATACACGGAGGAATGTGTTCTGCATGAGACTGCCACAGAGGTTAAGTGGAGGTTGTAACTCAGTCGTCTCACATTGTGATATCATGAAGTTAGGTAAAGAAACAAACTCACAACAGAGTCTGTAGTCGTCCACGTACCTGGAATTTCAATAGAAAACAAATTCATCATAAATTGATTTCACTTTTGCTTTAGTCATCTCATCTTCATCATCATTATCATCATCTTCTTAATCACCATCATCATAATCGTCGTCATCACCACCATCACTACCATCGTTGTTGTTGTCGTCGTTGTCATCTTTGTTTTTGTCAAGATTGAAGTCATAGTCATCTTTAAGACGTTAATCATCGTAAACTGCCTTCTTTGTATAATCATCAATAATTCCTCTACATACTTCTTATTTGATACTTACAATTTCTGCAAGCTCACTAAGTCAGTCACTGCACCACTCTCTACACGGACAGGGTCATCACTTGGTTCACCTCTGATCAGAACTCTGGAGTAAGATCATGATCAAACGAAGGCATTCAAATATAAAGCTATAAAAGACCTCTAACTGAATACCACAAATATTGTAGTTTTGAATTTTGAATTTAACAATTCCAAAGCACATTAATGTTCAGACAAATTTTAAAACCCATTTTAAGTAGCAATTATGATTTAAATGAACAACCAGAGTTAATTGATTTTTATTTTATAAAATGATTTCTTACAGGGTTTTCAGATTACGGAGTCCACTAAACGCCCTCATTTTTAGACTTTGTAGAGGAATGTCTGTTGCAATCCTTAAACATGAAAAATAGAAAATACAATATTTAATTGGATGTCTATAAAGTAACTAGAAAAGCGCAAACCTCTGCCAACTACAGTTTTTCCAGAGAAACAAAAATCCTACAAGTCGCAATTACCCTGTTTGATTATGTTGACAAATACAAAAAATTTAAAATTTAAACAAATAAAAATTAATTAAAAAATATATAAACATCCCTCTGAGGTCTCAGACGTGATAGCAGTACATCTAACCCCCGAGCCACCAACGATTCTTGAAACATGACGTGCGCCCCTGTCTGTTCTACTTATTAACTTACTGATCAATAACGTTAGATATGGTCCTAAAAATACGCTTTCCTGAAATCTAATCTTCATCAAAATCTATTCGATTGGTCCATGTAGCAAACTCAACAAATTTAGCAAATTTCATCCGAAACTGTGGGAAACCTTTTGATATATCTATGTTTGTGTTACATGTTTGTAGTAATAAGAAAAACACATTCTTTAAACCATTGTCATTTGCACTGAAGATCCTTTTTGGAGCTTATTTTTTTCTCGCTCTTTTCCTTTGTCAATCTACTCCATTTTGCGACAGATAACGACATATACTAAAGTGATTTTTTTTATAGATTTTCTAATTCGTGACAGCCTTGTGTGGACTTGTGTAAGTCTACATAAAGTATGAAGAACCTACATTGTGTGGACATAGCGTATGTAATGGTTACACACACACACACACACAGTCTTGTGTATGGTGTAAACCGAGGACACCGTTTGACACCGTATTGTTCCCCTCTTTTGTTCCCTTTGTTGTTGGACTTAAACTTTTTGAGGCTTCTCCCATTAGATTTGTACACGTTTGCAAACCGAGGACACTTGCGCAAACCGAGGACATATTGTTCCCTTTTGTTATATGTCCTCGGTTTACACCATAAACACGTACACACACACACACACACACACACACACTCTCACACATGCTGACAAGTGGGGTATTCCTTTGTTCGTTCTATTATCCCTTTTCTATTGAATTCTCCTGTGGGGTACCAGAATTTCTATAGATTCTCTGTGGGGTACCATTGTTCCATTGTGTTTGGTACCCCACAACGAATGGCGTGTAAGTACACACACACACACACACACACGTGTGTAAACATCGGCATTCGGGGACTTCCTTTGTCAAATTCCTTTGTCCAAAAATACGGGGACGGATTGTTCTCCATTGTGAGAGCAACCGGGGACCATTGTCCCTTTTGTTATACGTCCCCGGTTTGAATGCGCTCACACACGCACACACACACATACACAGGTCAGATTACATTACCTCTGGACACCTTCGGTGGCGAAGGTAATTAACAGTAAGCTGCAATGAATATATATGTTTAGTAATTTTTCCATGATTGCTATCCATATCTGTTACATTCACATTATTTTTAATCATTTGCAACCTGATTTGTATCACAATGACTACTAGAAATTCAAATCCGGTATTATTATGCATAAACCATAGGCATCATCAGGATTTAAATCAAGTTCGTATTTTAACAGTAATAATTAATCATCAACAAGACAACTTCTTTCCCAAAAGTAAACCCATACAGAGACGTTCACTTACATGGATTCCAAATTATTGAGTCCAGAGAAAGAGTTCGCCTCGAGATCTTTTATTTGGTTCCTCGAGATGTCCCTTCAATACAAAAATCAAAGTATATTGAGATACGTAGGATTTGAATCTTTGTATATGGTGTAAGATCAGTAAGAGGAAGGTTTATACATGGTGTAAGATCAGTAAGAGGAAGGTTTGTATATGGTGTAAGATCAGTAAGAGGAAGGTTTGTATATGGTGTAAGATCTGTAAGAGGAAGCTTTGTATATGGTGTAAGATCAGTAAGAGGAAGCTTTGTATATTGTGTAAGATCAGTAAGAGGAAGGTATGTATATGGTGTAAGATCAGTAAGAGGAAGCTTTGTATATGGTGTAAGATTAGTAAGAGGAAGGTTTGTACATGGTGTAAGATCAGTAAGAGGAAGGTTTGTATATGGTGTAAGATCAGTAAGAGGAAGGTTTGTATATGGTCTAAGACCAGTAAGAGGAAGCTTTGTATATGGTGTAAGATCAGTAAGAGAAAGCTTTTTTATATGGTGTAAGATCAGTAAGAGGAAGGTTTGTACATGGTGTAAGATCAGTAAGAGGAATCTTTGTATAATGGTGTAAGATCAGTGAGAGGAAGGTTTGCAATTGCATCATGTCATAACGTTATGGAGGTGTAATATCGTGTGTTGGTTTTGAGAAGAACCAGTGGTTTGACAACTCGACATTACGACGATATACCCTAATTGTATTATGGATTACTTATGTGATTCCTCGAGATGTTCTTTCAATACAAAAATCAAAGTATATTAATATAGTTTTACTTTTTTACAGAGTTTATAAATACAAACAATATTACTATAAAAATATTTAAACTGGCTGTTATTGTAATCCTGGTCATAACTTTATTCCAAAATTGACCTCATATGGTAAACTCAGTCATTTTGGGGTGCCATGGCCATGGGCGGATCCAGAACATTTTATAGGGAGGTTGAGAATCAAAAACAATTATTTTTCAGTACTACAAAAATTACAATGAAATAATCAAAGGGTGAGAAAAAACAAATCACAATGAGGGGAAATGGGATTGCGTTCTCCCCTCCCCTCCCCCCACCCCCCTCTCTCTCTCTCTCTTTCTCTTTTTTTAACGATTTTAGGGGGGGCTACAACCCCCTTAGCCCCCCCCCCCCCGATCCACCAATGATGGCCGAGTGGTTTAGTGCATCGGACTTGTGATCTGATGGCCGAGTCGTCAAAATGTGGGCTCGAATCCTGGTTGCAGCCATGGTGCAAGACACTTAACTATAATTGCTTCACTTCACCGAGGACTATAAATGGGGACCTTTGAGGGAATCGATGGTAATTGTGTTTGATTAAGCTTGTTGCGCTACACATTTGGCAGCATGGGTTGCATACTCCCAGGGAGTTGAGATGGTTCTATGAATGATAATACTGGCCCGGTGACAGGGGTTATAATGTTCATGCGCCATGAGCGTCAAACTTGGCGGATACCGGCGCAATATAAGTGTCTGTTCTTGTTCTTGTCCTTGTTCTTGTTCTTGTTATTATTAACCCATGATTTGCTAATTTTATTTAAACTTACAAAAACAATAGGTTGCTAAGATCGACGAAGGTCCCAGGAAGTAGTCGGTCGATTTCATTACCAGACACTGACCTAAGTTCAAAAAGTGGGAAAGGTTATAGTAGACATAAATGTGTAGATATTAACGAACAAATCAAAAACGTATATATTTCCTAAACGTAACCTCATGATTACATCAGGGCACTTTTTTTAATAACTACTTATTTACACGTTTTGTTTAAACTTACAAAAATGTCAGGTTGCTAAGCCCAATGAAGGTCCCAGGAAGTAGTCGGTGGATTTCATTACCAGACAACGACCTAAGTTCAAAAAGTGGGGAAAATTTGTGAGACATAGTTTCGTAGATATTTAAAAACTTGTATTGTTATCAAGCAAAATAATTGATATTGGCCTTACGTTTGAACCTAGCATGTTCTCAAAGGTTGCCTTTGAGAATGCACCCACTGGGTTCGAAACCATTATTTTGCATTTATACTACAGGCCCTTCAGGTTGGTTATCAAATAAATATACACAGCACAAGGGGTGATGCCAATGTTTATGGCGCTTTAATGCGCTTGAAAAAGTCGTACAGTGCGGCAGAAACCCAAACGATCCCGCGATTTTGGCTGCGAAGCGTGCGGAGACCGTTCTTTTTTTTGGGGGGGGGGGGCTTTCATTCAGTAATTATCGTAAGAAGCGGTATCGGTAAACTTACAGTACATTAAGGAACAGGAATTCTTTGAATAGACCTGCGTTGAGGACACTGATGTTTGCTCCTGAAAGTGTACTAAGAAAAAAAGATGATAACTATGATGCAAATTCAAACGCTTAAATTTAAATTACTTTATCATTGATGCTTTAACGGATAATAATAATTATATATATATATACATATATATATATATATATATATATATATATATATATATATATATATATATATATATATATATATATATATATATATATATATATATATATATATATATATATATATATATATATATATATATTTGAGTATTTATAAAAGCAAGCTTGTGTTGAATGCCTCGGCATTCCTTGCTAGGCTGTGAAAAATATCTAGCAAACAAATTTGAAAAGTAACTATTAAAAGCTAGACACCACTGAAATCTTCGTTTTTTGTAAAGGTTTAACGAAACTGTTGACTAAAAATAATTAATCATTATTTAGAAATAATTATGATGCAAATTCAAACACTTAAACTGAAATATCTTCATTATGGATGCTTTAACGGATGTTAATTTAAATATGCAAAATGGCATTTATCTAGCGAACAAATTTCAAAAAGTACCGGGTAACATTTAAAATAAACATTGCTGTTAAAATTTTAGATGTCGTTGGCCACCAATTTTTAAAAGCTAGACACCCTGAAATCTTTGTTTTCTGTAAGTGTATGACGAAAAAGTAACTTATCGAAAATGTTGACTAGGAATAATTAATCAGTATTTATTTAGGTTTTCATGATGAGTTTGTAAACATAAAATCGAATTGGTCTAAAATAGTATACATGACATATGTTTAACAACTTTATCTTTATCATTTAAAGTTTCAAATAAAAGTCGAATTATAAAGTGAAATATGAAGTGGTATCTTACAGTTCCGTCGTGATCTTAGCGATGTTTGAAACAGTTTTTTCGTCCCAACCGTTCTTACAAATCACCTTAAAATTGTTGTTATCATCATAGTGGCAACTACATCCAGTAAGGCACCGCCGATCTATATTTAGGTAGTGAGAAAACATTATCTCAACTTTGCTGCTGCCATCTTTGTCAGATTCCCTGACTCAAAGCATTTATCATAACACTAATTCTGAACACGTTTAAGGGATCAGCCTATATTAGACCATCCTCAGCTTGTTTCCATGCACTTGTATGGAAGAAAAACATTACCGGTGGTAATTTTTCTTTATAACGTTTAATTCGAAAGTATTTATTTCGCACCCTTCAGAAAACAAATAAACATGTTAAAGCATATAATATGGATATTATATTATTATGAATAAACAAATTGTTTAGATTTAATTTCTCTGAATACTATACAAACTGCTTTTTTCATGTTTTTTATGTTGTAACCGATCTGCAATGCAGTACTCATTTTCCCTAAGGAAAACGAGGTAGACTTTGTGGATGCGGTTGAGGTTACACACTGATCTCTACCATTGTGACTGGATAAAGAACTACCCATTTGTGTCTAACAAGTAAAGGCATCCACCCCAGGGCCATATTGGTACTCCACTATATCTCTATTATTGACTGGATAGAGGGTTGCCTATTGGCGCCTTAGAGATAAAGGCATCTACCGCAGGGCCATGTTGGTACACCACCATACAAAAGAAACACAAAAGGAATTAACAAAGAAATGCACATCCAAAGGAGTGCACATTATTAAACATGATTTGTGTGAGGTACATTGGCTTTGAATAGAAGCACATGATCCAGTCAGTATTATAGAGTTCAGTAAGCGGAGCACCCCACTATATAAACTCCCATAGTAACCAATGAAAATGTTTCAAAAATCATAAAAATAAATACTTAGAAAAATTTTTAAATAAAAAATAAAAACAAGAGAAAATATTGATTGACGTCTAAACTGTTATGTTATTCTCAATTTAACCCTATCAAGCATGGGCTTTTTCGTTTCCAAACCTGTTGAGGGGAACATTGTGCCCCACCCCTTCCATATTTTCTGTATTCAATAGCCGATTTCCATGAAACTTCGTAGGCATGTTTGGTTTGACGCAGTCTATCGAATGAGGCCAAAGGAACTTTCATAGGTCACTGTTAGGGGGCGCTATACCCAGTTGTCGGTCATTTCCCTCTCATTTTTGGGTCAAAATGGTATTTTCCCATAACTTTCTTATTTTTTTTCAGTTGGCCATGAAATTTGGCACGAATGTTGTCTTTGGTACAAACAACAATGTGACGACATTTAAATTACCGCTAGAGGGCGCTATAAGCAATATGTTTTGGTCATTTTGTTCCAAAAACGTAGATATAATAATCTGTGGTACCATTGTGCACCCCAGGCCTGATATGGTTAATGTGGATATAGGCCAGAGGCACGTCGAGTTATTTTCATCCCAATGGAAACCACGCTCTACACTAGGAAAAATGCCCACACTAAAAAGCATAAATTTTGGAAAAAGGCCTTGCGTTTTAGGACCACTTTTTCAGGGACTAGTGTATCAAAAATACTAAAACTGATGGACACCTGTCAGGTCATGATATTGGACCATTTTTACACGATCCCTCAAATGAACGGGTCTCTTTGTTTTTCAGAAAAAAATTAGAATTATGATAACCAACTCGGATCATGGATTTCTCACTATTTGGTGGGGTACACCCTAAAGGTATGGCGCTAGTAAATGAATGAGCGCCCTCAAGAAGTGAAACACAGACTTACCGCATTCCTTCTCGTCATCTCCATGAGGGCAATCTACATGTCCGTCACAAACCTCAAATAGATACTTACATTCCCTGGAGTTCTGACAGTGATAAAACTCAGGACAAGTAATATTTTCTATGAAAATAAATATGGAAGAAATCAAGTTGCATAATGATAACTGGCAGAGGGCGCTATAAACACAGAAACTGTCATTGTCACCATAAGGTTTCCCGATCCTCATTATAAAAGAAAAACGTTTTAAATGCAAATACAAACATCCTAAAAATCACAAACATGGCAGAATTTGTTTGTTTTTAGAAAGTTTCCCAATTGCGCGGGGTCAATTGGTCTTCATTTTGGAGATTGAGACCCAGTATAACCGAATATGGATAAATTATCGACAACTCTGTAACCATGATGATACAAAAGTACGATCCAAAGCAAATAAGATCTGGAAATTTAATCGAAGAGAATCTGCCTTTAATTTAAATTTCTCAAACATGGCGTCTTACCACAAAGCTGTTCATCTATTCCGTTTTCCTGACAATCTTTAAACCCATCACATTTGGCGCTGTCTTGTAAGCATAAACCATTACCGCAGTCCAGACCATTGAGACAATTATATTGAAGGTTTTCATCTGTGTACAAAATGGAGGATGACTTTCACTTTTTAAATTTTTTTTTATTGTATTACTAAAACGCTTAAAATCCAGCGATCACGCTTAAATTGCATATTAAAATGCAGCTTGGTGCATATCAAAATCCTCCAACTGCTTTTGTTGTCTAGAGGTGTTGTCCTTTTTTAAAGAAAAATTTACTAATTTCCAGTTTACTAATTTCCAGTTCCAAATTGGAACTGGAAATTAGTAAATTTTTCTTTAAAAAAGGACAACAAACCATACATATAAATACATTAGTATTTATGTTGGAGTTTAATGTCCCTGCTAACGAGTTAAATTCAAAACTCAAATTTCAGTAATCTGATTTACTGGCAGTTTATATTCCCAATACAAGATTTCGTATTGGATTCAGTTTTTTACGGTATGTGTTAGTAAGTTTATTTCAAAAACAATGTAACTTACCGTAGTATATTGTCATCCTGAGATGAAAACCAGTAAACTCCACAGTCGAATCACCAGTAAAGGAAACAAAAACTTGGAGAGACCTCAAAAATATTGATCGCACTTTTGTCGCTCCGTGCAACACAAACGACTTATTTTCCTGGCCGTACGTTTCGATACGTACCAAATCGTGAGTTATCTCTGTTTGGAAATAAACCACGTCGATGCGCATGAGACCGATTCCACTGAGAGAGGAAGGTTGGATTCGCCAAAAGCAGCCAACGTTTGCTGGATAGTTCGAAGGATAGAGGGGAGACTTCAAATCGGATGGAACATCAATGTAAATTTCACCGCATAATTCTGAAAAAATTTAAGCCCAGACCACATAAAGAGCGTTAGACCTTATCTTATAAAAAAAGAGAAATATTGCACTAAGATCGATAGACATCCACTGAGTAACGTATTTACATGCACAAATATAATCCATCATTTTTGTTTTTTGAGGCAAGTGTCTTTTGCTCAGGTCTGGTCAGGTTGGTGCTAACAATAATGTGTCAATAGAGGGCGCCCCAGTTTAAAAGATCTGCTGATCACAAGTTACGTTCTGTTGGAGACATCGGTGAATGCGCTTTCGGCAACTGTAAATTTGTCACCTCTTAAAATGTAGCCTTACTTTTAACGTTGGCCTGTCAATGTAAATTGGTTCAAGGGGAGGGGGGGGGGTGGATCTGGTCAAGTAGGGGACAATCTATACAGAAATATGGCTAAATTGTAAATCAAGTCTGTTGATTGGATGGAATATTGCATTGGTAATTCCCTCTAGAATCATTAGGGTGTGGATAACAAACAAAACAAATATAAAAAAAATAAAAAAACCTAGTCCTCAAGTATTTTTGGGCCCCTGCCAATTTTTGAGTTTAAATTATGAAATTATAAAAGAAATGATTCTAAATTTCAATGACTGCCCTGAACGTTGTCCTAATCGTCCCCACACCAACTCAAATGTTGAGAAATCTCAAATCATTTTGGAATAGTGTTGGAAAAAATTTGGGAAACATTTAACGAAAAATTGGGAGGAATCAGAACAAGTGGGGGCAAGTAGATATTAGGAGCGTTATTTTTGTTTAAATATTATGTTTTTTAAATGTTAGTCCCATATTTATATATTTCAACGAGTTATTATAATATCTTTTTAAACGAGTTATTGAGCAATGCCCCAATATTGCCCTATGATATTTTGTATATCTCAAGAACGCTTTGTCCAAACATGAAATTTTCTGACTATTCCTCAGAACCCCTCATGCCAAAATCAACGACAGTTGCTTTTCATGGTTGTTATGGCAACTGTTTATTTGGAACAGGTCCGAATAAATTCCTACTTTTGGCAAAAAAATAGTACATTCTTGATAATGTAAGACATTTAATATGTGTTTAGTGGTGTTCGTTGTCAACTTTCAATCTCTGAACTGGACAACATTTAGGTCATATGACCACTTCCAATGCATTCTTGATATTCAGTAAGGCCGCCATTGGGTTTAAATGTAATACTCTTTTATTTTGTCTCAAAAACATGATTTTTGGAAAGAAAATCTGAAAATAATATATTTGTGTTTTGAGATGCTATAGATTTTAAGAATACTCAGACAAATATCCCCCAGTCTGAATTTGTAAACATTTAAACAATTCTACGTTAGATTAAAGAATTTCGTGTTTTCCGAACGAGTACATTTTCACTATTTAAAAACCGAAATTATCACATGGTTGTTTAATGCATTGTATCTTGACTCGGAGAGTGGGCAGACAATTTTGCCAATAAATGTTATACCAATTTTGTACCTTCTCGTAAATGGTAAACTAGACCCAAGACTGATTGTATTAACTTACCTGTTTGTCCATTGCATGGTACACATACAGAACACTACCAGTATTCCTAAATCCAACCCATTCTGCAGGTTTTATTCGAAGCATCAAGACAAAAATCTCTTCAATTTCGTTGTAGATTGTTTCATCAATACGCTGAAAGTATGAGTAGAACTCCTGTCATAAAGTAAGCCTACGTGTTGTCAAGTACAGTTTAAATTCTACCCTCAATTTACCGCCTGCTCATCTTGAAAAGGCGCGCACGTAGTTGTTGATTCTGGAATATATCGGTATACGTTACAACCCCAAGCGCGCGCTCACCAAGACTCCATTGACCAATCACAGCAAAGCAATGAGGATACGCATCAATGACTATTTTGTATACTCGAAGCTTTGTCAACAATCTGCTTCTCAAACCTTGCAAAATCAACGACAGTTTTTTCATGTTTATAAGTTTTTAAGTCGAAATTCCTACTTAGTTTTTGATAATGTAAGACTAGTGTTGTTGTCAATAATAACTGATTTACTCACATTCTGATATCAGTATGGGTTTAATTTTTTTTTTCTCAATGATTAGAAAATCTGAAATAATATATTGTGTTGAATAGTTAGAATACCGAAATCCCATAATTTGACTAAACAATTACTTGTTAAATTTGTGTTTCAACAGTATTATTAAACAATATCACGTTTAATATTGTTCTTGACTCGAGGTAAAAAATGTATACAATTACTTTCTAGACGACAGACATTGTATACACTTCATTGTTAACAACACTACCAGTATTCAAATCAACCATCTGGGTTTTTACATCAAAAATTCTTCTTTGTTGTTTATCATACCTGATTAGACCTCAATGCTTGTCACAGTTACCCACCGCAGATAATTGTAGAACAGATTGAAATTGTCCAGGATGACTGGT
>CM055817.1:40068082-40108362 GCA_029582265.1 Zoroaster sp. YZ-2022 | reverse complement strand
TTTCATGCTAATAATAATTTGGAAAAGGTCTGACCTCACTTAATATAACTGTACTAATTTGTTATTGATGGGTGAAATCAAGTTTGTGTTGTGAAATCAAGTCTGCTGCTACAACTACTAGTCATGCAATACGTAGCATTCAAAAGAAAACAATTCAAATGCATTAAGAATTTAAGATTTTTGTCAAGGTCATTTTAGACACTTGTATGTGACAGAAACATTCACACAATTCACGTTATTTACCGTGATCATGAAAAAGAAAGGATTCTATTTCTTTTGGTTCAAGAGATGATCTTTTTCCATAATATTAATTTTGATTTGGTTATATTTGAAACCTGGTGATCCAATTATATCTATATTATATGTTAAGGTCATTGATGCTATAAAGTATCAAGTTTCGTTTGAGGTTTACTTGGCTCAAATCTCTAATTCTGAAATGAAATTGTCATGTCATCTGTGCATAGTATTTATTTAGCATCCATGAGCAGTGGGTACGAGGCTGCTCATAAGCCCTGGGAATGAGGATAGTTCATTGGAAGTTTCTGTATAGGATGCGTTCGAGTAGCTTCCCCAGGTCGACCCTGGTCTGAATCCGGAGCGTTCAAGTAGGCCTGACGTCATTGCCGGGCTTACCTGGGTCAGCCTCAAGTGACCTGCTCGCGAAGGAGGTAACTTCAGGCACACCCAGGTAAGTGACGTAACGTGACGTCATTTTAAGAATATTCTGAATGGCCGTCATTTTTATTTTCAATGCGGCAATTTCGTGAAGTTTGACATACATTTTCATCTCTTAAACAATGAATTTGTGATTAGAGAATTTGTAGGTAGAGTTAGTTCTTGTACTAAAAGACGTGTTATTTTGTACGAACCTGGAAAGTAATAAGATCATTTTTCGCATCGCTTTAATAACCACAAGAGGGCTTGTTCGATTAGGTTGTAGTCGGGGCTCACCCATGTGACGTATTTGGGTTACCTCGGGGAAGCTACTCGAACGCACCCATATCGTGCTCGTAAACGTTCATGATTCATGATTACAATTTGTTTAAGAAGAAGACCTAAAAACCGAACAATTTCAAAGAGGAAAATGCCCTGTCGCATGAACACATCATAGGTCATTTAAGTGTAATATTGTTGTAATTCAGCTGTAAACCAGTTATGTGCAATAGTAATAATATACAAAAAGCATGAACAATATAATAATAATAAGTCCGATGGAGTTTTACAGGTACTATTTTGAAATGAACCTACCAGTCATGTTATAAACCGTCAGTACAATTTTTAGTCTATTTAATGGTCTATACGGCCACTTTTGTTTCAGCACTATCCAAACTACCGAATCAACAGACAACACCTCCATCATGTACTGCAAATTTCTGTCCAATACTGCAATCGGTTCGCCGTCAGTAGGATCCACTCCATTTCTAATTTTCAGTTTAAAACCATGACTGGGAAATTCAAGATTTTGTATTCGGATTCGAGTTCCTGGTGGCTCAGTGAATTTCCAAACACACTCTATAGGCACATGAGTATTTGGGTATTCGATTAAAGACGGTTCTGACATTCCGGAATAAACGGCAAAGTGAGGTACGGGATGTCCGTATGGTTGTAAGGTAGCTTCCCCCAGAATTGTAATTGCTTCTCCATATCGCAGATGATTATTTGAAGTGCCGCATATGTCTGGGTAACAAATCAGAGGAAGTAATACAGCTTCATTATTCACATAACGTTAAAATTGTTTTTATATAGGTCATCATTTTGTTCAATTCAGTTCAGCTGATATTATTTTCCACTCACTCAATAAAATACACAAAAAACATGTATAGGTAAAGAAATAAGACAAATGTGATTAAGTGGTGGAGCTTTTCAAATCGTGTAGTGCATACCCCAAAAAGCTAGTGCCTCTAGTAAATACCGGTGTTTATGGTTATAAGTATAATTTTTAAGAATACACCAAGTAAAGCATAAATGTTGACACTCACCACAGCTTATTTCATCCGTGTAATCTGGACAATCAAAGACGCCATTGCAAAAAGCTCTCATTGGTAGACACTTTCTATCCGGCTTACAGAGTATCTGATCAACATTACACACACCTAAAAGAACAAAGGTTTACAGCATGCAAATACATGTTTTTAGGGCTACGGTTACATAAACTCAGTTGTTAGAGCTATGTTACGGTAATCTGGAGGTAACCGGTTCAAACACAGCTCAGGTATTTTTTCTGAGTTCACATAAAACAGTTTCCTTGCGATTTATGATTATAGTTTTACTCAATTGGAAATTTATGATAAGGGTATTTTTTTCCCTGTATCCTACATTCCATGCGATTTGTTTTTAATTCACTTTTCATGACGTATGTATTACTTATTGTGATATATTTAAATAATGTTTGTTGCCCATTTAAGAGCCCGTATTACATCATGGTAATGGTAACATTAAGAGCCACTTTTGGTGGACGTGATGGTCAGGATAACATCGTGAGGCTATTTTTCTGGATAACATAAATATCCATTATTTTGTTAATATAAATGGTCCGGATTACATAATGAGCCACTTGAAGTTTTCCATTATGGTGCGGTGACAATTGTTGGTGTAACGTTATGGTCTGGATAACAATGTGATCCACATTTTACCTTCATCATCCTCAGATCGTAAGATCATTCTCAATAAGGGCGCACTTCTGATATACAAGGGGGAGGAAAATGACATTGCAATGTTGTTCCCGCTGAAGTAGAAGGATGTTCCGTTCGGCGGTGTCATGTCCAAAGTGAATTCATCTATAAGAGTCGTCTCCTTACCAAAACCACCAATCACACGCCCAAATGATAACTTCTGATGTTTTGAATTACTGACATTGAGAACATCTACATGGATGAATGTGTTCAAGGGGCTTGTGATAAACCAACGACATTCAAAGACCCGAAATGTAGGTATGTCGAGAGTGAAGGGAACTGGTTGGGTTATGTTGATGTTGGTTTGACCACAAATGTCTCCTGTAAAACAAGGTAATGTATTATAAATAAAAAAATACCGCAACTAACAGAGGGTTAGAAAAATACGCAGGGCACGTACATGATATTTGCGCGCGCGCGTGCCAGCTGTGTTTCACGTCAGGGTTAAATCTAGCTTTATTATAAACTCACAGACAGTACAGCAGGAGCGCATCATTAAGATGATAAATTTAATAAATTTTAAGGGAGTGTACACTACCCGATTACACAATTACTAAATGATTATCTAAAACTAAACTTGATGTGAGTTGTAGATGGTACCAAACATCCTACTAAATTATTCCGTCTGACATTCTGTATTTGTTTTAGTATTTACAAATTTTAAACGGATCACGGTCGTGATCAATTTTTCATGTTAGATTATATATGAATAAATGTGAATACATTTTAACAATGTTTTAGTTAATGACAAAATTATATGAGCTAAAATATCCACAGTGTTTCTGTACATCTCTCTTGATTCTTATATTTAAGTACTGATGCAATGACAGATATTTTTTACCAATGTTGTACACTTCATTTAATATTCATAAATAGACAGATTAGAAAATCTGACTGGACAAAACGTTATTAAATGGGGTGTATTAACAGTAGGCTTTTCAAAATTAGAGCAGCGCGTATTATGCTGTTTTGTTCGACGCCCGACGCGGATTTTATCCAATCAGAGTGACGAAGATTGTTTGGCATCACGCATCTGACTCGTGTACATGTTCTTTGGAAGTGTTTCGTGTGTCCCCAATGTGGCTTTATTCAACAAAAAATTCCTTATTAATTTCCTTATTACGTTATTAATACGTACCTGAGCCGCCACCGGGAACTACAGTCAAATTACATGTCATGGAAAGTCCTTGAATATCACCGTAAAAGCAATGATACAAGACGATCATTTGTAGTGAGTCATTGTGGGAAAGTATATCAGCTGGAAGTGGAGTTGAGACATAACCACCTAAATCTCTTGCGAAGTTATTTGTAGTCAGCCATAACAAATACTTGGATGGCTTAGTGACGTTGTACTGACACAGTGCTCTGATCAACATCCCATATGACACTTGGACATCCCAGCAGTAGTATTTGCTGGGAGCGACGTGCCAGATTCCTTGGCTTTCGAGTGGTTCAAAAGTCGTCGTTGAAATAACAGCAGATGAGTTGGAGCCAGTTAGTGTCACATTGTAGCATGTTTCATGTATTCCTGCATGGATAAAATATGTTGTAAATGTATCCGTATCTAGCTCGGTTCCATTTTAGTGTGTCGGACCCGAGCCAGATTAGAATCTCGATGTACATTGTACAATGACTAAGGATCGGATTCGACCCTCATCACAAGACAGTGTCGACCCTTGCCTTGGACTGTGACTCAGGAATTGCCCCTTGATACTCGGTGATGGAATTTAGATGCCTTTAAACTCGAACAAAATGCCCATTCCAATATTTACCGTGATGCATCCAGGGAAGTGCTGGATCCCTGGAGTTTGAGGTTGCTTCCCTGCGTTTGCTCCCTTTAGCCCCTCCCTTTTTACCCAATTAGCCCCCTTTCATAATATCCGCCTTCCCATCATTCAGGCCCGTAGTCAGACTCTATGTTCAAGGTTCAAGATTCAAGGTTCATTTATTTCCACCGTATCAACCTCACAATAACATCATTAATTACAAATATTGCAATTATATAGACACAATGTAATAGGAAGTAAAACTGAGCACAAGATACGTGTGATATACTGCAGAGGGTCCCATAAAGAAGCAAAGCTTGTAAACATGGGCCCCTTAGCATACATGTCCCCGCCCCTCCCCTGGCTGTGGGGCTGTGGCAAGTAGGGCCGTGCCCCTCCACATACCATACTGCTGGTACCCACTAGTATCTCTACAGTATAATACTGAGAGACCAGTGCTTGTACCCCTAAGTTCTAATTTCTGGCTACTGAAACAACCACGAAATCACTCATACAAAACGGACAAATAAATTACAAGCGTTTGGAAAACAGCAAATGTGTCTATCGGACTTTTGAGACGCTCCCTTATCCGAGACAATCCGATTCTATTGAATCTTATCCGAGAATAAGACAGAAGACAATCCGATTCTTGCAACTGAAGATTGCCCGCAATTGAGGCATGAAATATTTTATTAGCTATTGCTACCGAAGGATCTGAGAAAAAAAATATCCTGTCTCCTCAACATATTTCCCCAATCTGACCAATCGGTAAATTGGTGGTATTTAACTATTCCCGTATACAAACATTATTGGCAAACTGACAAACAACGGAAATAGTCAGATACAGACACATATCATCTTGTACGAAAACGTACAACAAGTCAACAGAAATAAAGTGTCACTGAATGGGATTGCACCATCATTTCACTGGATTAAATTCTCAAATTAATTTAATTTAGTTTTTGTAAAAACAAAAATGCTTTGGCATGTTTGAAGTTGTTCAGGCTGATCACAAACTGTACACGACTAGTTTATCCCTAGTTTATGTCCTGTGAATACATATATGAGTATCAGGCTGATTATAAAGGTGTCTTGGTACTAGACCATTATTCTTATTCACTGTCTACAGTTCAATCAAGTTCAAACTGGTTGATACCAATTTCTATGTCTATCGCATTGTCTTTGGGCTGTTGTAGATGCCCTTATAATACAATACATATTGGGTGTGCTTAGATTGTTATCACTTGTAAGAATGGCATGGCATTTTGTACATTGGTACATTTGTACACATTTTGTTTCACTCAGCCAATTTGTATTGCAAAAGGGCATCTTGAAGAGACTCAATTATTAAATTCACAGTGTTTCTGTGCGTAGCAACAACACTTACCATATAGTGTTTTGTTTGTATCATATGATGGATACTGTTTGGATTCAATCATGATATCTCTATTATTGTAAGGTCTTCTGTTTATCAATTAACGTAATGGTTGCTCTTGCATGGTAATTGGCTCGCTTATAGCATTGTGATTATATCATATGATTTATATCAACAGTTCAAAGGATTATGACATAGTCATAAAGCAAGGCTAGCGTTCCACGAAGCTCATTACTGGAATTAACAATTAATTATCTGTATTGCTGGTGATGTGACAACCATTATGGCTATAATACGAAATATACATATAATGTAGACGTATTCAGATTGCTTTATATTGTGTAAGCCTTAATGAAAACAGAAATTCACGGTAAAACCAATTTACCAGTTTGTAATAATGTGTAATCATACTGTGTTCTCATCTGATCCCATTCCCCAATGTTCACGATAGGTTTTAGCCAAATATCCCCACGTATGCTCACAATCATGTAACATTGTCATTTCAATATTCATTTTGGTTAAGAGCAAGAGATAAAAAAGTCTTCTTGATTAAAGTAAACGTGAAATAATTATTTCTCAATCATCAGCAAATATTATTCAGCCAAATTATTCAAGTCTGTGAACGGTTGAAAATCTATGCAGAAATATGGCTAAATTGTAAATAAAGCCTGTTAAATTGATTGGACGAAGTGACAAACAGTTAAAAATGCTATGCTGTTCTGAGAAAATCACGTTTAAAGTTGGACTCATTTTGGTAGGGCGTTTTTAGTGTTTATTATTCCCATCTGTTTACACTTAGACAAACTATTTTTGATTGAATAGTTGAATTTTATTTCAGATTTTGTTTCAAAACCGTCAATGTTTGTGTTTTCTTTAGACAAGCTTTCAAACTTATTCGTCACTTCGTGAGATACTAAATTCTACGGCGCGCGCTTTATCTCCACACAAAGTGATCCTAATAAAAACTCAATTCGTCACTTCGTCATCAGTCTAATCGTTTGCACGCCGATAATTTAATTATCGGCGTGCAAACGATTAGACTTGTAACATTCATACACGTACACAAGGATACATTGTACAGTATAAAATCTTATACGCACTGCATGCTACGCACGTTAACACAGGTTTTGGACCAACATAACTATATGTTATAAACAGTTAAGGACAGAGTATAGTTTAAGAGTGTTACGTCACTTCGAGAGATAGTAATTTGATAGAATGTGCTGATTAAGTGCTGATTCGTCACTTGAAGTATTACAGATTTTACAAACCATTTATATATATTATTTAAAATCCAGTAGAGATGAAAATTTACACTTTTAAGACCATAAAACAGTTAATCTAGAATATTTTAATATACAGTGTTTGGAATATTTAAACATTTAAAGAAATCTTGGGCCAGTTTTCATAGAGAATGTTGTATTTAGTTTTAGAGAATATTAATTCCACTGGATACAAATAAAATAATAAAATAAAAATAAAATGCTACATATAAAATATCTGATTATTTTGTTAGTTTTTATTTTATTTTTTTTGGGGGGGGAAATCAGGAACTTTTCTAAAGTGGGGAGTGGGAAAGTACTACCCTTCCCCCACCCCCGCTTTCCGCTGCCGATGGCAAGTCCCGTGTTTATTGCAATCACCTCAAACATCCTTGTTGCACTGTTGCCACATTAAATTTGTAGCATGAGATATGTAGTCTATATATAAACTAGGGTCTATTTTATACAAAGAGTCTGGTTCATAATTTTACCAGAGTTGGGCAATTTCAAATTTTGCCAATCGTTAGATGCTTTCAGTCCCTAAAAACACAGTTTTCGGTTTTTACCGTGATTTATTTTTATTTTTTTAAGAACAGAAAAACAGTTCAAAAACTCTTACTGCTGCTAATTTAACCCTAATTATCAGATGGCATAATGTGAACTTTATACACACACAAATAATAATAACAAAGAAATCAATAATGATTCCATCTAATTTGCCATCTAATTTGCCCGCGCGCAGTGACTACTAGTACATTTACAGTCATCTCAGTACCCTGCCTGCCGACAGGGAATCCTCAAAACTGGCTTGACGATATAGTGCAGCCTCACCGACTGGCTGGCCGGCTGGACGACAGTGCAGCCTGTATCAATTATTTGACTCGAAATCGGAGCTTACGGGATCGTAACGGACAGCTTTAAGTTTCTAAGTGACCGTGGACCAGTGAAAGTAAACGTCGATTGTCAGGATATATTGCCCCACTCAGGGCGGCGAAATTTCTTCATCCAGCACTCAAACACTGCTGATTTTGTATTAAAATAAAATAGTTCGTAATATAAATTTCATAGAGGATTTGAGCCCCATTTTTTACAAATTTCCTTTTGTAGAGAGAATTCAGGTGTAAATTTTGGAGGATGATTCTAAATGATTCTAGTTCATAAATGTTGGGAAAATTTTGCCAGAGTTGGACGATTGCAGTTTTCGCTAGTCGTTATAGGCTTTCAGTTGGGGAAAACACGGTTTGTGGTTTAACCGTGAATTATTTTTTAAGAACAGAAAAACAATTCAAAAACTTTGTTACTGCTGCTTTTTTCACACTCATTATATCAGAAGGAATAATAATTTTTTAAAAATCAAAAATCTAATTTGTCAAAAATAATGAACGAAACATAAACCCGTGCCCACGCACCGTCACTGTCAGTACATTTAGATTCATCGAGCTCAGTACCCTGCCAGCTGGCACCGCAGCCTATCTGGCCAGCTGGACGGCAGCGCAGCCTCACCGGTTGGCTGGCCTGCTGGCCGGCGCCATGACTATACCATCTTTGACTCGAAAACGGGCCTTGCAATTTTCTTTGCCACATACAACCAAGCACATAGTTTACTAATTATAATTTCATTATTTAAAACTTGGACGAATCTGATTTCGAACATATCGCAAGCGCTACGTCTGCGGATATGTCAATAAATATCACAGTCACAAAACTGAAAGAACCCCGTTTATTTGCTGATAAATTTGTGAATCTTAGAAGAACCAATATTAACACATGAATGAAATATACCATGCTCGATATGCGGCAGAGTGCCACCCCATAATGTCCATATACACTAACATACTGTTGTTCTATTGTTAACGCATCTCTCCCCCCGAAATCCTCTAAATAATTCCTAAGATTCCTTGAACACAATGAAGACACAATGGGAGGGGGTGCACTCTGCCGCATATCGAGTATCATATGTCCTGAGATCTATCCTCATTGGGAGAATAGTGGTACTAGACCACTATTCTTATTCAGTGTCTAGTTCATTCCAATTCAAACTGGTTGATACCACTTTTGTATGTCTTTTACATTATGTTTAGTCTGTCTTAGATTCCCCCATAATGCAATACAAATTAGGTGTGTTCAGGTTGGTGATCACGTGGGTGAAGGGTGTGGTTTTCTGTGCATTTGAACATGTTGTGTACATTTTGTATATGGTTGTGAACCAACTTGTGTTGAAAAAGGGCAACTTTAAGGACTGAATGGATGAATTTCCTAACATTAAAACTATTCACATGTAACAGCAACATAACTTAACATAGTGGGAGAATGGCATGACATTTTGTGCATTGGTACATTTGTGCACATTTTTTGTTATCAAACTCAACCAAAATAATTGTATTGTAAAATGGCTTACCATACTGTCTTTTTGTATCATATGATGGATACTGTTATAATTCAGTCTTGATATCTCTTTTATTTTAAGGTCTTCTGTTTATCAATTGACGTAATGGTTGTCATTGATAAATGGCTCGCTTATAACATTTTGATTGTATCATATGATTTATATCATTATTACTGGCATAGTCATCAAGCCAGACTAGCGCTCCAGATAGCTCATTAGTGAAATTAACAATTAATTATCTTTACTTCTGGTGATGTGACAACCATTATGGCTATAATATCATGTAGACGTATTCAAATTGCTGTATATTGTGTAAGGATGATGCTGATGATGTGACAACCATTATGGCTATAATATCATGTAGACGTATTCAAATTGCTGTATATTGGGCCAAAAAAAAAAAATTGTTGAGTTGCCCTCCAGTGAAAATATTTGAAGGGGTCGGTCGGTCGGGATTTATTTTTTATTTTTTTATTTTATTTTTTTCTCCTTGACTGTCATTTTAAGATTGAAATGCATTGGAACTGAAACCACATACCATGTTTTTCATTTGTATACCTATCAGCAAGGAATTTTGCTTCAGAATAAAAGTATCCCAAGCATTTTTGTTGTACTTTTCGCTGTGATTGACACAGCAAATTCATCCATATTGCATGCAATGCTCAACATGCAACATGTGAGTGGCCATTCGATTTGAAAACGTGTAGATTGAGTCGCAATCGTTGACATACATACATGTACATGTACAGTGCGGGGTGCCAGTGCACAACGTGTAAGGGCCATTCGATTTGAAAACATGTAGATTGAGTCTTGGGTACCGGTAAATTTACCGGTAAAAAAAGTGGAAAATTTCACAAATCAAACGTATTATGTTTTATACAAAGAAAATTGGTAAGTTTCATTAATAAATAGGCCTATGAATGACAGGGAAAAAAAAAAAAGAAAAAAAAAACCCGACCCGAGATTTCAGCACTTTTGGGTCGGTCGGTGGAGGGCAACTCAACATCTTTTTTGGGGGGCCTTGTGTAAGGATGAAGCTGAGAAGACTGGCATAATAATACTATTCAGTCCAACGGCAGTGGAATGATTATGAAAGTGGGAGGAGCCAAATCCAACAAACCAGCAAGCAAGCAAGCGAAGCACACTCATGGCGTGCGTCGACGATTTTGCATTCAGGAAGCTCTGTGCGAGCATTTGTGAGCTATGAGCTACTTATAAAAATAGTTTTATTGAGTCCATTTTGGAAAATGATCTCTTGATCTTTACCTAAAATTAGAATGATTCCAAAATGAATATTGGATTGACATTGTTACTTGAGCATACGCGGGAAAAACATTTTGCTAAAATATACTGTGAACAATGGGGAATGGAATCAGGTGAGAGCATGCACAGTATGAATCCACATTATCATGAATGGTTGAAAATCTATGCAGAATAAATATGGCTAAATTGTAAATCAACCCTATTAAATTCGACGCATAGCTGACGAAGTGATGAATCGGCAAAAATGCTGTTCTGAGAAAATCGCGTTTGAAGTTGGACTCATTTTGGTAACTCGTTTTCGGTGTTTATTATTCCATATATTTACACATAGACAAACTCTCTTTTTTAATAGGCCCTAGTTTAATTTTATTTATGATTTGCATCAAAGCCGTACAAGTTTGTGTTTTGTTTACACAAGCTTTCAAAATTCGTCACTTTGTCAGATACTTCATATCCACAAGTGATCCTATTCAACACCCCATTCGTCACTTCGTCGGCTACTAAAATAACATTGCCTGTCCTAACCGTCTCCCAGACCCAACTCAATTTTTTAGAAATTTCAAATCATTTTGGAATAGTGTTGGGAAAATTGTGAAACATTTAAGGAAATCTTGGGCCCGTGTTTATTGGAATCACTTCGAACATCTTTTTGCACTGTTGCCACATATTTGGAGCATGAAATATGTAGCCTATGTAAACTTGGGCCTATTTATGAAGGGACAATTTTGCCAATTTTCACCAGTCGTTAGGGGCTTTCAGTCGCAAAAAACATAGTTTTCGGTTTTACCGTCAATTTCTTTTTAAGAACAGAAAAACAATTCAAAACCTTGTTACTGCTGCTTTTTTCACCCTAATTATCAAAGGGGAATAATATGTACATTATACACAAAAATAATAAACAAACAAAAAATGATTCGATATAATTGTTTGTGAAAAAAATAATTCACAAAACCCTGTGCCCGCGCACCGTCACTATCAGTACATTTAGAGTCATCGGGCTCAGTACCCTGCCTGCCGGCAGTGCAGCCTTACTGGCCGACTGAAAGGCAGCGCAACCCAGTGGCGGACCGTCACAGGGGGGCTGGGGGGGGGCAGCCGTCCCCCGGCCCGGGGGGGGGGGGCCGGACCCCCCTCCCCAAAGAATTTTTTTTATTTTTTATTTTTATTTTTTTAACATTCTGGTGGAGGGGGGTGGGGGTGGTTGGGGGACCGGGCCCGAGCTGGAACTTACACAAATCAACCGGGCCCTTTCTTTATTTTGAGCTCCCCTGAAAACATGAAGTGTAATCATGACGGGTCTCTCGGAAATCACGTGTGGTTAGGGAATGATGCCTGGGGGAAGGGGGGGGGGGCCGACCGCGCGCTCTGCCCCCCGGCCCGGCGGTAACTTGTTCCGCTACTGGCGCAACCTCACTGGTCGACTGGACAACAGTGAAGCCTAACCGGCTGGCTGGCTGGCCGCCGTCATGACTACACTATAACAATTATTTTACAGTTTTTATTAAAATAAAATAGTTCGAAATATAATTTTCATAGAGACGTCAGCTGGCGACAGAAGAAACGTGGTGTTCTTTTAAAAACCGAATTTGGTAGTATTTTGATAAAGTAAAATCCTTTCAGGATCGGTATCGCTTTCAGAAACAAATTTCGGCGCGGTGACTTCTTGGATACCGAAAAACCAGCCAAGCATATTGAAGATGCATGGCAATAAGGAGATCTGTCTTAAAAACTTGAATATTTTAACCTTTATTATCTGCCAGTCATTATATGCTTTCAGTCGGGGAAAAACACGGTTTGCAGTTTAACCGTGAATTTCTTTTTAAAAACAGAACAACAATTCAAAAATCTTGTTATTGCTGTTTTTTCACCTTATTTATCAGTGGGAATAATGTGAACTTTATACACACAAAAAAGAATTTAAAAAAAATCTAAAATAATTAATTTGTCAAAAACAATAAACAAACATAAACCCGTTGCCTGCGCACCGTCACTATCAGTACATGACTGGCCGGCCGGACGGCGTCATGACTATACCAATTATTTGACTCGAAATTGGGGCTTGCAGGATCCTAACGGACAGCCTTTAGTTTCCGTGACAGTGAATATAAGCCTAGATTGTTGGAATATTGCCTCGATTTTGGAATAGTGTTGGGAAATTTTTGGAACATTTAAGGAAATTTTGGGAACGTTTTAGAGAATGTTTTATTTAGTTTTAGAGAATCATTAACTCCAATGATTACAAACAAAAATACTCAATGCTACATGTAAATATTTGGTTCAAAAATAAAGGTGGGGATCAGGACAAGTTTTTAAATATATTGTTTTTTATATGTTATGCACATATATATATATATATATATATATATATATATAATATATATATATATATATATATATATATATATATATAATAAACGAGTTATTATATTATCATTTATTATTAGCTACTCGGTCGTGATTCGAACCCACGACCTCCTGCTTAATGGTGCAGACGTCTGAACCTCTAGACCACCGAGCTTACCCGATGACGTTTGGGCGGCTAGAATCCTATATAGCAGCGGGTTCCGCGATATATAGGTTGGTGAAATTCTTGTGCCGTGTGATAAACAGTTGATTTTATATTTTTTGGACGCTAAGTTTATGATGGTATCAAGCATCAATTGAAATGATATAATTTTGTCCGAGGTGCTATCGATTTTAAGAATAGTCAGACAAATATTCCACGGTCTGCATTTGTAAACAATTCAACAAATCCATGTTAGATGAAAGAATTTCGTGTTTTTCCGAACAAATACATTTTCACTATTTAAAAAACCGAAATTTTCACATGGGTGTTTAATGCATTGTATTTTGACTTAGAGAGTGGGCAGACAATTTTGCAAGTACATTATTACCTTCTCTTTAATGGTAAATTATGCATTCGTGGAGTGTCGTATAGTGGCCGAGCGGTCTAACTTACCGGACTCAAGTTCTGGTGTTAGCAGCAGAATGTGGGTTCGAATCCCGGCCGTGACACTTGTGTCCTTGAGCAAGACACTTAACCATAATTGCTTATAGGGGCAAAAGCAGTTTAATAACTGCCTTGTTCTGGACAAGTTACCCCTCCCAGTCCTATTCGCACCGTGAAGAGGCTGTCTTGTTTCGGTGCGAGGGGCTGGTTTCTTCAGTGTGGAGTCGTTGTAACAACTTAATGACTTGGTAGCCCCCACCTTGGAGTGGCCATTGGCCTTGTGTGGGGCGAATTGCGTAAAAAAAATTATTATTATTTTTTTTTTTTAAATGACTTGATTGTATTAACTTACCTTCTCCATTGCATGGTACACACATACTGCACACAAAGAGTAGCCCTAAAATCCAACCCATTCTGAAGCTTTTATTCGAAGCATCAAGACACAAATCTCTTCAATTTCGCTGTAGCTTCTCTCATCGATAAACTTAAATCATGAGTTGATTTTCTGTCAGCTTAAATTATACTCCATATTTACCGTCTGCTCATCCTTAAAAAGGCACGCACACAGTTGTTGATTCTGGTATATCCAGTTATAGGCCTACTTGATAACCTTCAAGTGCGCGCTTTCCAAGACATCATTGACCAATCACAGCAAAGCAATGAGGGATACACATCAATGCACAACATCAATTATTGAAATGACAATGTTACAACAATAATTGGCCAGGATGTCTGGTGCCATCATCAACTTCATATCAAGTGAATAATTAGATTGAAATTCACTAATTTTATATCGGATTTAATGAGTAATTAAATGCCTCTTCAGTGAAATACGCAATAAGGTGTTTACATCTAACCTGCATGCTGTGTTGACACCACGGGCAGGGGCATAGCGAAGGCATTTTCTTTGAGGGGTGTGGAAGCCAATTTGCCGACTGACATTAGTGGCGTAGCCATGATTTTCAGAGTGGGTGAGGGTAAACATTGTTGGGGTTAAATTTACCAACAATACTAATATGAACAGACAAATTTACTTTGTTTCCCCCAAAATGGGCAAACTATCAGGGTGGGGGAGGGGGAAAACCATAGGTCTGTGTTCGCCGATTGGGCCAACCCTTGTTCTACTACCTTTGATGCTCTATTTGCCGACTGAGGCTCTAAATGCCGACTGAGAAAAATTATTGGGGGAGGGGGGGCTGTCACATCCCTTCCCTGCTCGCTATGGCCCTGACCACGGGTCAATTTTATAGTGCTGCTCAGCAGGGAAAACAAATAGTTACCAGAAAAAATACTTAAAGACCATACAAAGTGTATTGATTTATTTACTCAAAAGTGTTCAGTATGTATTTAAATATTCTAAATAATAGTTAAACAAATTGTGGAGAAAAAAAATCATTATTTGCAACCAACAATTACAGTGGTTGAAATCCGCGACGTAACTGTTTTAGTTGTGACCCGTGGCGGCAGTAAACATTTTGCTGTTTTTTATGACGTACTTTTACGGCGGTCTGGCTGCCGCCGGGTTGTTCGTGGCTTGTACGTGTACATACAGGTGTCCGGACCTTCGGCTTCGCCATTTTCGCCTGGATTTCATCCATTTTGGGTTCAAATTTATACGATTCAATGCCCCTTACTTCGCCAACTTCGGCATCAGTATAATCTCCATCAGATGACGATGATAAACAACACAATTGGTCAGTATAATCTCCATCAAATGACGATGATGAACAACACAATTGGTCAGTACTACTTTTGGAAACTTCTTCAAAAACACTTTCAGAAGTCGTAGTTGGTAAACTTATTTTTTGCAGCTGTACGCGATATAATATGCTTTTTGTACAAAACGTACCACAGTTAATTAACAGTTATAGCAATTAGCCCTGCGGTAAATGTACGTCATCAAAATAGGCTCCGTGAAAGTATCCCCGACGGCTTTTGTTTCGGGCCTGCCGTTGGCGGTAGTGGAGAAGTACATTTTCAAATGTTTTTTGAAGGGTTAAAATAATTTTAAAAAAGTCTCCTTTTTTTGGTTATTCCTACTTTGAATTACTTACTTTTTAAAATATTACTTACTTTTTAAAATAGGGTTGAAAATACTTACCATTTTGTATGGTCTTTAACAGATATTGTTTGTTACCAGCTAAACTTTCATATAGAATGTGTGTATTTTAGCTGGTAATCTGTTTTAAATTGCTTAGCAAACATATTTGCTGAGCACAGTTCTGTGAAATTGTCCCCTGGATATAGAGAAAATCAGCTCAACGTGACCAGCCTTTGTATGGTCCCAACACAAACTGCGTGTAAGCGCTTATTATCTTAACGCTAATGCGCTATTGTGTTATAAAAATCCATGGTTAAAATAGTTTCAAGGTGGCTTTCTATCTTGTTGGTAAGTTATATGCGTGTGCACACAATCTTCCCGTTGGCTAGCGCGGCTGTCTCATATCAGGCGCGTTTTAAATATCGCTTTTATTTACAGTTTCCGACATCCGAATTTCATGTTTTGTGTAATAACGATATTATCTTTCAAAATTAGTTTTTTTTTTTTAAATTTATATGTTGTGGGTAGAAACACGTTTGGAACTCTTGAAGGGATACAATCACAAAGCCAATACAATTTTTAACGTTGCCTGATCAATTTGGATATCATAGCTTGACTTCATGAGGGAGAGAGCAAGTTTTCAAACAAAGACACTGGTGACAACAATTATGCATTGTTCAATTCATTGTTTAATGTTTAAACAATTACAAATCTAATGTATTTTAGAGTAATGGAATAAAAATTCATTGTGCCATCTTTACTGCTGGACAAAGACGATAGGAAGCATTGTTTAATGCATAAAACAATTACAAATGAGATACAATGACTATGTTTTTAGAGTAATAAAAATTAACTGTGCCATCTTTACTGCAGGACAAAGACCGCTGGGGCGTGGCCGGGGGCATGGCAATGGGCCATAAAGGATCTGAAAGGGAGGTCCCTTTTTAGAAATGTTGCCCATGGCTGTGACCCCAGTGTTTTTTATTCTGCAGTGAAGACCAAGTATCAAACCTATTTACATTCATATAAATACCCTTCTCGATTTCATTTTCAAAGGTTCAAATAAAGTCATTTTTATTGTAAAAAAGCTAGACAGAAACTGACAAGAAGCTAACATGGAGGTACTTTGTCATATTTATTGCCCATGGCCATGTCCACAGAGGTCTTTATTCTGCAGTGAAGACCAAGCATCAAACTTGATCCTATTAATAAATGCCATTCTCTATTTCTTTTTCAGGTTTTCAATAAAAGGTTATTTTTATTGCAAAAAGAGGAAGAAAAAAAGAAGTTATATAGAAACTGACAGATAGAAAGAGCCATATGGAACAAAAACTCAGAGCATGAGTCAGTGTAATGTGAAACAAAGTTCAATACTTTTTTACTGCTATTCTTCATCGACCAATAGTCAATTACTACCTTCATAAAGTGTGCCATCCCCCTCCTGCTATAATTCATACCACGGCATTGTACTCCAAATGCTTGGTTACGGGTTTTGCTCCCCTGCCCGGCCTGCCGCGGGGCATCATGGGATAGGCATTTCCACATGAAACTAGTTCCTAAAGAACTTGACGCAGGCAAACCATCAGTTGTGGGGTGAATGTGCAAAAACTAAGGTGTGCACGCGAGATAGTTCTCTCACATGCCGGGATGGGGTTAGTCTCCCAGACTGCACTGCTTCTTTTTGAGACCTTGAGCGTCAGTCTGTGGAATATGTCATGAATGGCCCTAATCGTTGCATCAGTGCAACAAGGTCGTATCACAGTTGCGACCTTGTTGCAGACGTGGATTTTGCTCAGTGTAACAAGGTCGTGTCTTTTTACAAAGTTCCAGGATGAACAGGCAAAACCTCTGGAAGAAGATACAACATTGTTTCACTCAATTGTTTTAATGTATGCAAATTTATCCAGTATTGCACATACGACCTTGTTGCATTTTTTTTTAGATACGACCAATGTAGTTTGAGTACTATAGAGTACTTTTTCTTACACAGGAAATTAGAATTTTATCTTCTTGGTTCTCCCACCATACCGTCCCTTGCTGGCTTTCACGCTGGCAATCTCATTCTTACTGACAACCTGAACTCCTTGCTTGTATCTCCCAATCTGCCCATCCAAAAAGAACTTTTTGTCCTGTGACGGGTCCCTCCAGAAACCTTGATTTCTGCATTAACACAAAAAGAAAACAATATGTGTTGAAATAATGTCAATCAAACAGCACCTATTAACTAGTAGGGTGAAACCCCTTTCCGTGAAGACTGTTGCTACAGGTATTTCAGTCAATAATTCAAATGAAATTGCATAAGATTTCACATTCAGAGTGAAGGAATGTGTTTTTAAACGAGGTTCACATAAAATTAAACTTACTTTACTCTAATCTTCTCATTGGTCGGCTTCTTGGCAACACTGTAACCCATCTTGCGGTCCTAATACAATAGGTAAGTATAAAACATCAAAATAGATGCAACCAGGAACAGAATATGCTTATGAAGATGACAGATTTTCAGTGTCTTGTGATCAAAACAGTGAAAAATAATTGAAACGAGATGGGGTAGGCATTAAAAATCTCCCCACCCCTAATCAAATCACCCCTAAGCATACCTACTGAGAAAACAATTGGGGATATCACACACTCCCAAATCCCCCCTTTGACTATGGCCTTGATAAAGTCCCTATCCCTAACCCTTACCCAAACCCTAGCCCGAAGCCAATCAATATACTTGAATCTAGATCTCAATCGGAATCCGAGTTCAGAATCAAAACCTGACATGGAATCTGAATCAAAATTAGAATCTGAATCTGAATCACAATAGTACTTTGAAATTGGAACCAGAGTTTGAATCTGAATGAATATAGGAATCAAAATCTGATTCTGAATCAGAATATGAATGAGAATCTTAATCACACATTCTGAACCACGAACAGAATCAAAATCGCTTATCAGAATGTAAATCTAAACAGGAATCTTAACAAGAATCCAAATCTAACTCCAAATCTCTATCTAAAAGTAGAATCTGAAATGAAATCAAATTATAATCAGAATCTTAATTTGTATCAGAATCAATTGAGGACGATCAGAATAAATTCTCCTGAAGACAATCAGAGCATATTGATCGAAACGTTGAGTTGTAACCTCCAGTTCTTTTCAGAACTAATTACTACTCAATAGAGAATTTCACATGGTGTCACCGCAATTAGTCTTACTTATCCTCTTCACCATGCAAAGCTACAAGTTTTACTTAAATCAGAATCAAATTTAGGAAAATAATCAAAATTAGAATCAACATAATTTAAATTAACCCTAACCCCCTAGGTATTCTGGCTAGGAACCTTCCTGAATCCTCCAAAATCCATCAGTGCACTTTTGGAAACATGCCCTTATCTTCAAAATGCACCATGTATTTTCGTTGATCTTTCATATTCAGCAATAATGGCCTGTACTTCCTGCTAGGTAGTAATTTTGTCCCATTTGAAGAGGTGAAAGTACCAGTTTCCACGGCAGTGCTAAATTTTCCCCAAAAAGTGCCCCTTGGAGGATTTTGCAGGATTTGGGGTAGTTAGGGTTAACGCACAGCACGGCAGAATTCCAATCGATCCAGCAATTTTGGCTGCAATTGGACATTGTTTCATAGCAAGAAAAAAAGAAAACTAAAAATCTGACGTGCAGGTCTGAGGCAATACGTGCGGAGACGAGAAACCAGAGACTTTTCTTTTTGGCCTAAGCGAAAAAGAATTCACCTGAAAAAGAATTTTTTCAGGTAAGCAATTTTATCTGCTAAGCAACTCTATGAAATTGGCTCCTGATATATACAAAATTCCCCCAAAAATTCAAACAAAAAATAAAGACTGATCTTAGAAATGAGCTCACCATTTCCCTCTGTTGTCTGGCTTCTTCTTTCTTAGTCTTTTGTATTTTGGTGTAATCCTTGTAGTTGATGTACTCTCGCTTTGGAGCCTGAAACAATGTGACAAAGATGTCATATGTCAGTTTTCTATTGGATTTTTTTCACCCTATAAACAATGTTCGATGCAAAAAAATATTGTTGCATTGTGTTGCATTCAGTAGGGTGTCTGGGAAATGCCTGTGGGGCTAATGGTTTACTCATTCGCCCACAGGTGGGCAAGGGTTAATGGTGATATAAAAACTCCTAACATACTCGTTACATTGTGGGCTTGTAAAAAGAACATATTTTGGATGACAGATGTGTAAATCAATAAAGTGGAGCTTTTTATAGTTTGATGAAATTCTTGCGTCGGGTAATAAACAATTGATTTTAATTTTGCCCTACACCCACGTGTGTATAGTCTGTATACTCAGTGCTTTCCAAGTGTCTGTGGAGAAAACTTCACAGGCGACTCGGGCGGGATTCGAACCCACGACCTCCTGCTTACTAGTGCAGATGTCTTAACCTCTCGACCACCGAGCTTGCCCGATGTCGATTGGCTGGCTAGAATCCTATATACATGTAGCAGCAGGTGCCGCGATATTTAAGTGGAGCTTGTTAGAACATTTTTTAGAAAAAAAATCAGAGACATCAGGGCATACCATTCAAGATATTTCATTGGATATGTTATGCCGAAGATCTGACCTCACGTTTTGAGGCTAGTGAGATAGCTACATGTACATGTAGCAACCAAGGTCAAAGTTGAATCTCCATGAAACTGAGAGGCCAGTATCTGGGGACTTTCGCGAGCCTCGAAGCGTGACGTCAGATCTTCAGGCTAAAAGCATTGGCGGATCCAGAAATTTTTTTAGGGGGGGGCTGAGAATCAAAAACAATTATTTTTCAGTACCACAAAGGGTGCCGCCACTTCCTATGCGCAACGGATAGTACAGTACTAAGTAGGTAGGGAATGGGAGTGCGTTCTCCCCTCCCCTCCCCCTCTCTCTCTCTTTTTCTCTCCCTTTTTTTTCCAGCCCCCCTTAGCCCCCTCCCTGGATCCGCCAATGAAAAGGGCATATTCTTGGCAAGTTTACTGAAATTAAATACAACAAATACAACAAAAGTTTTCTCAAATGTATGTATGAGAGGGCGTTACTACACACCACTCGAACACATGTGTTTTGGTCAAACGTGAACCTCAGCTTTGCAAAAAGGTACATGCTGCACACTTTGCAACTCATTTCAGAGGGCAGTTTGGGGACTTATGTTTTCTGCTAAAAATGGGGGCAAACTTCTTCTTTGGAAAGAGTGAGACACACTACATGTAGTTTCTCACCCACGCTCCTAGGCTCACTGCTCGGTCTGCCTCGCACTTCTCTCGATCTTCGAAGGAGAAGCCCGATAGACCAAACTGCCTGACCTCATAGCGAGCCTTCTTCAGGTTGAAGTCTTCTGGATCTGAATCAGGTTGGTTTGGCTCTTTGACCTGGACAGAAAAAAAGTTTGGATAAATGGCAGAGCTATAATGAGTCACTTAAAGGGAATGTGAAACATTGATATTTGGAAACGTACGTACATTTCAACCCTCTCAATTTCAAGAAATATAATATCATAAAACTAACCTGTGACAGATGCGCACATTTTTGGGAAAAGAACAAAAAACATGTACACACATACGTAAGTGTACTAGACTGGTCCCCTGTATTTATCCTATCAAGGATAGATACAGGCTTCTGGCGTATCATTCAAGGGATTTCATTGGATACATTGTGCTGAAGATCTAAAATCATGCTTCGAGACTCGTGCGCTAGCTACCAACCAAGGTCAAAGTTGAATCTCTGGGAAAACATGGTGGCCGCACACCCAGTATCTGGCGTAATTCACGAGCCTCAAAGCGTGACGTCAGATCTTCAGGCTATAGACCTTATGCATATTATACTACTCAAAACAATTTAGGGAACACCGGATTTTTAACATCAAATAGGTTTGAAATGTTCCATGAACCGGGATTTTCATTTGCAACCCTCTCTCTCTTTCAGTAGTCATGTCATGAAATGTGTAATCACTACATGCATCCTTTATCATCTGTTTCATTGTGCAGTTGTTTCTCATCAATTCTGTGAAACATTGTGTTTATCTGAAATAAATGATCATTGCTTCAACTGAGATTATTCCGGTGTTCCCTAAATTGTTTTGAGTAGTATATGATGACACAAACTGAAGGACGCCCTCGGTCAGAGGATAAAGTCATTGATTGGTTCATGTACAGTATGCATACACACATGCACAGCACGCATACATGAATGAGGGCGCCCTTCAGTTGTGATGTCAATGCATAAGGTCTATAAGTGTACATGCTTTGTTTTAAATGTTTGCGGGCAACTCTTTTGCTTTTCTTAACCCTCCTACTGATAGACCATTTGAAACCATTCAAAATTTCCACTTTCAAAAATGCCCATTGGTTTTGTACACACATGGTGATACCATTTGAACAGTGTTTGTAGCAAGCTTACTAGTACTACCATTCAAATCCATTCAAATGCATAGAGGGTCCATTGATTCACCACTTAGAAGTATCCAAACAAGGTTTTGTATTAGCTGTACTACCATTTGGAAAGATCCAAACAAGGTTTTGTATTAGCTGACCTACCATTCAAAACCATTTGGGGGAATCAATGCTGTACACAGTTATTTCACCATTCAAAACCACAAAAGCGAATGGTTTCAAATGGTGCATCAACTTGTATGAAAAAGGTACCAAAAGTAGAAGGGTTAATCTTCTACTATATGTAAGTAGTTATATTCATTTCACATTTTGGTCTGTAAGAAAACCTTTAAATTAATTTAAAGGTTTTCTTACATTTGTTACAATCGACAGTACTACAGTTTTTAACCCCAACCATGCTCCATGCAACAAATGTAAAAAGTTGTTGCATCTTGTTGCCCTCAGCTGAGAACAAAAGAACCATAGTCCTAGCTGGTGGATCTTGTTGTATTGAGCAGCCTGCACTTTTCTGTTGTTGCATTTTGTTGCATTTAGCAGGGTGGATCTTATCATCTTGTTGCGTTGGGCAGACTGGGGCTGCACACTTTCCTGTGCCTGTGAAATTCCTGTTGGGGGGGGGGGGGGTTAACTAGGGTTAATGTGTACATTAAACTTTCTACTTCCGCATTGTCTATCACACCTTTTTCTTTTTTCGCCTGCTTGGATCCTCAAACAAAATAACCTCTGGTGGAGGTCTCTTCATCTTTCCTTCTTCCTTCCGTCGCTCCTCCTCTAATTCCCTTTGCTCTTTCTCTAACTGTTCCTCTTTAAATAGTCTTAGCTCCTCCTCAAAATCGACAGCCTCTCTAGTCTTCTTATTTCTTTCCTCTGCAGTTCCTGTTGACTTGTTCTTCTTTCTTCTCGTTGTGGTGGACTTTCTCGATGAAGTTGGTTGCGTCTTATTTGGGTGGTCGCTGCATTTGTCTGATGACTGGAGATTATTTTTGGTTTGCTTTCTTTGTTTCTTCGTACCAATGTAGTCTTCATCATCCAGTAAACTATCACCTGTGAGCAAAATTATATAAATTCAATCCAGGAGAAACAGATCATATGTTAGCTACGATGATGTAGCTTTTGTCTTCATCACTACATTTTCCTCTATTTTTTTCCTTTATAGGCATAGATATTTATTGCAGGAAATGTTATGATTGCCATAATCGACCATCAAAATTTAACATGTTTTTTGATGTGACACAACATCTAAAAAGTATATTGGCAACGGTTTTGTTCCACTAACAAAACACATAAAAAAACTGGGGGTATGATAATGTTCTCAATAAGGCTGTGCCGGGTACCCAGATACCCGATCGAGGTCATTATCCAGTTCTATTTTTGGGTTCTTAAGTATCTTTGATTTTTTGTTAACAAAATGTGTGTGGGGAATGGGGATGCTACAAGTTGTTTTGAATATAGAGGCATAAAGTTATTACAGTAGGTCCACACATTCCTTGTGACTCCAATGAAACAGGAGAAACTTGTGTTAATGTTGGTTATTTTATACATTTAGAAGTATTGGGTAGAATGTCGTATCCAACCGTCACTTTTTCTCATTAAATATAACCAATAATGTAATCTTATCTACCTATTAACCCTCCTATAGGTTTAACACTCAAAGACACTCAAAATTTGTATGTCTCTCTTAACCCATTGACTTTGTGCAGTGCACTCAAATACATGCAAGCACATGTGGCTGTGATAGGAGGTCAAACCCAAAGACACTCAAAATTTGTATGTAACTCCCAACCCATTGACTTTGTGCAGTGCACAAAGGTCAAACCAAAACCACTGACAGTACATACACAGCTCTGTGTGACTCTGTGGTTTGACCTACCAATTGGCAATGCAACCAAAAATACTCAAGTGAGTGTCTGTGGGTGCTGTGCTAACTGGGCCAAATTTCAGCCTGGGCATAGGAGGGTTAAGGTGGAGAAAATATGGATGATGATGGACATACATCAAATTATTCCAGGATATTTATTTCATGAAAAATTAGGCATTTTTGGGATACAATGACTTCCTCAGTCATGTCAGTTTGATCTTGTCAACTCCCCTGTTAGTGACCAACACGGTCATTGTACATGCGCAGTGGCAACTATAATACAATCCTTCTATTTTCTGAAGGGGAGGATTTTTTTAGAAGGGAAATAAAGTGCGAAAACCATCATAAAAGTGGATTTTAATTTTAAAGATAGTTTTCGCTTTCTGTACCCCCAAAAATCGATAGAATGATTTTTTAACTGGTTAGTGGTTGCAAAAAAAAACAAAAAAAAAACCTTAAAACATGGTGATTGGATACGACATTCTTTCCCAATGAAACAGGAGAAACTTGTGTTCATATTGGTTATTTTATACATTTGGAAGTAAAATTTGTTTTTACAAAATTGGGAAAGAATGTCGTATCCGACTGCCACTTTTTAAGGGTCTTTGGGGAATTATTTTGCAGCCACTAACCAGCTAATGATTCCATCAATTTTTGGGGGTACAGAAAGCGAAAACTATCTTTAAAATCCACTTTTCAGGGAACGATTTCGTTCAAAAATTTTGCATAGCAAAACTGCGATGCAAAAAATGAATTTGCATAGCAAAATAATGTTTTGTATAGCACTGATCTGTGAATTTTGTATAGCAAATTTAAAATGCTTAAAATTACAGTATGTAGTGTGCATAGGTAAAGGTGTTGTTTTTCGAGGCTTTACTGTCGTTTGGTTCATAGTATGAATGTCCAAATTTTACCAGAAATAATCATCTTTAATGTCCGGAAATTGAGCCACAGGTGTTAAAAAATTCACATTTTCTTTCTTCTAGGCCAATTTCTTCATTATTTTCGCCAAATTGCAGTCATTCATGAATGTTAGTCCTCCGTCCATTTTCTTTTTTGTTTACATTGTTATATTGATCGCTAAAACAGAGGTAATATCACGAAAACAAATTACCGACTGTGACATGTTCGGGTGCTTTTCAAAGTGAACGTTACTTTGTGGTATGATCAAGCTTGATTTTGATTATTAAAAATTTGTCAGGAAAATGAGTGGCTCACCGTGGTTGAAAGTGCTATCATATTGTGTGCCGAAATTATTCTAAATCTCACCACTACATATATAAATGAATGCTCCTTTTGTTAAATGTTCAAAAACTTTTATTATAAAATGAAGTTGTAACGTTTCTAGAGTTCCTTTCAATACGGCCGTGGTGATCGTATGAAAGCGCACGTGTGAACTGAACATGGTACTATTGTGTAAAGGGGGTGGCTCAATTGCTCAATGTTCCAACCCCCAAACTCAAGAGAAGAAGAAATAAACACATGCGAAGCTAAAAAAAAATGGGCGGTTGTTGCGTGTTTTCCATTTCGGGAATTTCGCCCGTAGTTAATTCATCAGCAGAAAAATAATGCAAGCACATAGAATTCGAGGCATTGTGGATAAAATCCTTACAGATTGTTCGGAAATAAAGTTGCATTTACGGATACACATAGGTAAAACCAGTGCACGTATTCACTATTGCATCAATACTGTCGCGTCGTGATGTCATCGTTGACCAGTACGTCACACGGACGTACCCCCGGCGTGGTCTGGACACACGGAAACAAACCAAGTCGAGACGTATCCCTTGATCATTTTTGGTCGGAAATATACATGTAAACGTTATTTCGGGAAAGGTTTGTGAATATGATTTCAAAAATGTTTATTATTAAACCACAGTAGTGAAAAATCTTTCGCAATTTGTATCGCAAAATCTGCGATGTATTGTTTGAAATTCTATCGCAGATTGTCCAAATTACGTCGCATTTTGCGATGCGATACAGGGGAAATCGTTCACTGCTTTTATGATGGTTGTCGGACTTGATTTCCCTTCTAAAAAAATCCTCCCCACCAGAAAATAGAAGGATCCTATTATAGTTGCCACTGCGCATGTACAATGACCATGCATGTTGGTCACGAATGGGGGAGTTGACAAGATCAGACTGACATGACTGAGGAAGTCATCGTATACCAAAAATGCCTGATTTTTCATGAAATAAACATCCTGGAATAATTTGAAGTATATGTCCATCATCATCCATATGTTCTCCACTTTACTAGGTAGACCTGTAAGATTACATTATTGGCTATACTTAATGAGAAAAAGTGGCGGTCGGATATGACATTCTACCCCAAAATTGTTTTCGGGAACCCGGGTAGGCCTATCCAAAGATTTCCAATTTCGGGTATGCCCTATCTGGTTCCCAAAAATAACTGAAAACACACAACCTAGCTTGGCTTAGTTCTCAACATTTGCTTGCTAAAGCCCAGCCTTTATGGGCGGAGACTTTGGCTGTAACTGGAATAATGGATCGATGAAAATTTGTAAAATTTTGTGACTTGTGTAACGGTAACCAGACTATAATTACGTTATTTACGTGCATGCCAGTCAACTCGCCCCCTGGCAATCTCGCCCCTTACAATGCCCCTTACAAACTCGCCCCCTGCATGTACAAACTCGCCCCCTAACAAACTCGCCCCTCACAAAGTCGCCCCCTGACAAACCTGCCCCTCGGCAAACTCGCCCCCCCCTCCCCCGACAAACTCGCCCCCTGTAATTTTGTGACACATCTCACGCTATTGAGACTGGTTTAATATAATTTGACAAAAATAAATATTACATGAAATAATTCAACAGTTACAACTAAAATAGAATACATAGAAAACTAGCTAAACAAAACAGTTATGATTTATACGATGTATACTCTATGTATTATGTATACTATGAAAAATTTACAAAGTTATTTTGTTTGATTTAATTCTGTATTTTGTATGTAATTACTTATTTATTTTTATTTTTTCTTATTTATTTTACTCAGTATGACAGTATTTGTTTAGCTAGTTTCCTATTTATTCTATTAATTGTAACTGTGAGTGTCACTGTAAATGACTTTTTTCTTGTAATATTTGTTTTCGTTAAATAAAACGTCAATTGAAATGATGTTTGATTTACTCTCTTCTGTCTATAGCGCCAAGATGAAATAATTTACCACGTACATGCAGTGAGTATTTTTAAGACTTAAAATTAATAATTGGATTCATTAAAATAATTATATCCCCATACATGCATCCTGCCTTTATTAACATGGAGGAAGGAATCTGTTTTCCTTCCTCCATGATTATAATAATGTTTTATTTACTCTCTTATAATATAATTTAATAATAATATGAACACAGTCTCAATAGTCAATAGACAATAGCGTGAGATGCGTCAAAAAATTACAGGGGGCGAGTTTTCCGGGGGGCGAGTTTGCCGAGGGGCGAGTTTGTTAGGGGCGAGTTTGTACCAGCAGGGTGCGAGTTTGTCAGGGGTGAGATTGTAAGGGGCGAGTTTGCCAGGGGGCGAGTTGACTGGCATCCATTTACGTATGGGGCAAGGAACAACTCATCCAGCTGAACCTGATGAAAATAAATAGAATTTCATCAAAATATGATTTTAACTTTTCACTTTTCAGCATAAATTACCATACTCGCTGAGTTTGCTCAGCAGACGTTTTTGAAGCTCATCGTCTCCTTCCATTCCAGCAGGATCGTCCTTAAACAACAACAAATTTCCAATCAATCACTGCATACATGTAATTTATCACATGTAAAAAACGTTAGTCGTTACGTACATAGCAATCGGTGCAATCGCTTTCCAAGCAATTATTCTATACAGCATGCTGAAGTCGCACGTGTGTATTGTACACGTACATACATGTACATGTAGTAGAGAATATTGTTGTTGTTGTTGTTAATGGCACTTCTGGCAATCTATGTGCCCTTTGTGCCAGTTGCTGTACGGTTTAAACAGCGCATGCGCGCAGAGATGCGAATGATATGAGACTGCTTTTTGAGATAATGACGTAACAAAACGGACTCTGTAGCGGTATAGCCTACTTAGAAGAAATCTTGATGGACCGGTACAAAACAAGAAAATAAGTTGGAGAATTATAAAAAACTGAAAGGAGATTAACCCAAACCCAAAAAATCAAACCTAGGTTACTATAGCATGATTTAGAAAAAGAGGGGGTGGGTGCTGGTGATCCTCCAGACATAGAGCGCCGCATGTGTTCCTGCAAGCCGGTCCGTTTCCCTTGCAGTTTAAGAGCCCGTGCTCCGCCAGGTAAAATTTGCAGGGCCGCAACACTTCAGGTGATGAGGCGGCACCCTGTCCAGCCAATCATCAAAACACCCAGTCCTCTGGGAAAAAAAATTGCTTGTGTGGAGAAAAACTATGTATTATTTTAATATTTTCCGAATTTCTCTTCAAAAAAAAAAGAAGAAAAAAGGCTATGTAATTTTTGAATCCAAGTAAATCATGTATTGTCATTTGATTATCAGTATATTTTAGAGCCCTTTGTAACTAATGTCTATAAAAGATATATTGAAATAAAAAAAGGTGATTTACAATATCAAAAGGTTACACGTATTAATAATGATCATTATTGCGTTGGGTTATTTTTCCCTTTAGTTTTTTCATTAGGTGCCTTATGATTTGATGAACTGGATGCCCCAGTTTCCATGACCATTTCTCTTTGTTTAGGTTTTGATTGTGAACTCTTTCTTTGTGTATCTTGTTTTATAGGTCCGTTTGGTGATTGTGATGTATTACGTGACTTACTGATGTTTTGGTTTTTTTCTATAGGTTTTTTATCTTCAGTGCTATGGAGTATGTGTTCAGCCAGAGATTGAATTGCCGTTTTTTTCTTTCCTTCATTTTTAGTACTTTCCCATATTTGCAAAGCTCCAATAATTAATTCTATTAATGACTGATTTATCAAGTATTGTGGGTTAGGTTCCGTTTGGCATCCAACCGCTTCCTCTGTTTGGGTGGATGCCTCCTTTAGGCTGACAGCTGTGGGTTTATTTTGCGTAGATTCTGGATTTTGTTGAGTTTGCATATTTATCCATGCTGGTTTTGGTTTTGGGTAAGGTGTGTCCGTATGTTTATCTGTTTGAATTGTGATGTTAGTTCGAACCGTCTTTGCTGCTTCCGCATATGAAATATTATAGGTAACTCTGAATTCCTGGATTTTCTTTTCTTCCTTGTAGGAGTTACACCCAGCATAGGCAGAGGAGTGATTCCCACCACACCTGCTACACTTGACTTGCTCTTTTTGAGTGCACTCGTCGTATGTGTGAAAACCACTACATCGGACACACCTCGTCTTGCTTCGGCAATTGTTTGCTGTGTGGCCTAGTCGTTGACAGTTAAAACAACGTATTACTGGTGGAATGTACGGTTTTACTGTAAATGATTCATAACCCATTTGGATGTGTGTAGGCATATTAGGTGTATTGAATGTAAGACATACCGATGAAGTTTTCCCTGTTTGTCCGTTTCTTTTATACATGAGTCTGCGCACATCTGTAACCCCAAATCTTTACACTCGTTTTGTATTTCTTTATCTGGCATTTCAGATGGAATTCCTGAAATGACGCCTTTGCTTTGTGTTTCTGATTTAGCGTATTCAGTGACCACGGCCCATTGTCCTAATTGACTGATTCCTTTTAGTTTGTGTGCTTGAGCTGAAGTATAGCATCTGATACTAATACCTCCTTGGTTGGTTTTAGAAACATATTTTATGTAATCTTGTCCCATTGAGTTAAGAGCTTTAGCTATTTTTATTGGATTAATTTGTGCAAGTTTTACATCTGGGGAGTTTATTATTACTATAGTAGTGTTTACTTGTGGTTCATATGTGCTAAGGTTTCTTTTTTTCTGTTGTCTTACATCACTATCAGAGTCACTAGAGGAGCTACTTTTGTTTTGAAATAATTTTGTTCGCTTTCGAGAAATCTTTGTTGTATTTCTATATCTTCTTCATCATCTTCTTCTTGTGCCTGGCTTAATAGTCTATCTAGAGTAGATCTTGGTTGGTTACTTATTTGTCTGTTTCTTTTCCGGTTAGATAGTTGTTCTTGAGATAACCTATCCCATGTCATCCTCAGATTCGTCGGACATTTATTTAGTCCAACGAAGTCCGAGGTCCCCTATGAAAAAACTAGACTGAAGATTTGAAAATGCAAAAGAAAATTGACCTTAATGGGTTGTTTATGAATAATATAATTTGAAAAGAAAGGAGTAGGTCTCACCTCTTCTTTTGCCTAAAAAGGAAAAGATTTTAAACTGTTAGAAATACCAAGATTGCCGCTCGCAAAAAGCACGTCTCATCTCATTCGCGTCTCGATGCGTTCCTCCTACATTGCATTGTCTAGTGAGTAGTAGAGAATAGTTACTCGACCAATATTATAAAAGGCTCACTGCACTTTATCTATAGACGGTGGAACCAGTCTACCAAGATTTCTCAACCTCGTTGTTGCAGTGATCGATCCCGCTTGCGTTCGTGAATGGTCTTAGACCCTGGGGACGTGAGTGACCTTTTTGTAACTTTTTTGGCGTCAACTTTGAAGTCGTCTGCTAAATTGATCGTATTCGTAATAATAATAATAATAATGTATAGATTTATATAGCGCACGTATCCACCAACTAAGTGGCGCTCAAGGCGCATTATATTATTATCCCTGCTCATAAGGCTCATAAGGCTCATAAATCATTCCTGAAACCATATCAGCTCCCTGGGGAGTATACAGCTCAATTGCTGCCATTTCTAGCGCATATAGAGCAAACCATCTCTGCCTTCACAGGTACCCATTTAACCCCTGGGTGGAGAGAAGCAATTATGGTTAAGTGTCTTGCTCAAGGACACAGGTGTCACGGCCGGGGCTCGAACCCACACTCTGCTGCTGGCAACACCAGAACTTGAGTTCAGTGCGCTAGACCGCACGACAACCTACTTTACGTGCATTGTACAACACACGGGACCTACGGCTTTACGTCCCATCCGAAGGACGAAGCAATTATGGTTAAGTACCTTGCTCAAGGACACAAGTGTCACGACCGGGGCTCGAACCCACACCCTGCTGCTGGCAACACCAGAACTTGAGTTCGGTGCGCTAGACCGCTCGGCCACGTTATATTTGTTTATAATTCCGTTTTACCTATGAGGACTTTCCTGTTTTTGGAGTGTGGGCGTGCTGTGATATTTGAATAGTTTATCAGGAAAAGTGACACAGTGAGGTTGAAGTTATTGCTGATTTTTTGAAAATGATTTTTGTTAAATTTTACAAGAAAAAATCGTTCCCATGTGTCGGAAATAGACGTCCCTGATTGTTAGCTATGTCATTCTGTAGCACAGTGTCCCCCCTATGCCTATGGCTAGCCTATGTTTCAATGTTTTCAACTTCTTTATAAAAATAACGTTGACGTTTAGCATGATGCATTTTTAATAAGTTATATTATTGTATATTACTGTATTAAATAATAGGCCTGTGTTTTTGGCTACTTTAACGGCAATTTCTACGTTTAGAAGGAAAGAATGTCGTATTTGACCACCACTTTTAGTTTTATTTTAATTTTTTTTTAAAGGTTTTGGGGGAAATTTTTTGCAGCCACTAACTAGGCCTAGTTAAAAATTATTCTATCGATTTTTCGGGGTACAGAAAGCGAAAACAATCTTTAAAATCCACTTTTATGATGGCTTTCCCTTCTTTATTTCCCTTCTAAAAACATCCTCCCCTTCAGAAAATAGAAGGATCCTATTAATATATTAAGTAGGCCTATTGTTCTACATTTGTACATGTATAACCATGCCAAATTGTTTACCTAAGTTAACTGCAGTTAACTTAAGTAACTGTTAAACAATTTGGCCCCGTAAAAACATGGCACACACAATACATGTATTAACTGTTACAGTGTCAAGTGATAGGGTTTATTCATCCATTGGCACTGCCTTACTGAAAAAAAAATCAACTTTGGACAACTGAGCAGTCTAGTGTCACATATCAGACTCAAGTTCTGGCCGGTCTCGACTCTTGTGTGGAGTGCCATGGTCGAGCGGTTTAGTGCATCATATTTGTGTTCTGATGGCCGAGTCGTCAGAATGTGGGTTCGAATCCCAACTGCGACCGTGGTACTTGTGTCCTTGGGCAAGACACTTTACCATAAATGCTTCTCTCCACCCAGGAGTAAATGGGTACCTGTGAGGGCAGAGTTGGTTGTTGTGTTTGATTAGCCCATATGCGCCGAAATGGCAGCAATTGAGCTGTATACTCCCCAGGGAGCTGAGATGGTTTCTGGAATGATTTATGCGCCTGATGAGCAGGGGTAATAATGTACAGCGCTTTGATACCTTGTTTAAAAGCGCTTTAAAATGCCCGACATTATTATTATTATTATTATTATTATTATTATTATTGTGTCCCTAAGCAAGACACTTAATTGCTTCGTCCTTCGGATGGGATGTTAAGCCGTAGGTCCCGTGTACTAGATTAAGTAATGCACGTAAAAGAACCCAGAACACTTATCGTGGAATGGTTTACCCTGGTGTTTCTGGTTCACATAGCAAGCGTCCTTGTTTACAGGTTTCCTGGGCACCTTTGAAAAACAGTGTTTCACTGAAAGGTTTCCCCAGGTTAAATAAGAAATAAATAAATAAATACTACTACGAAAACAAGAAAATCTGATTTGGTTTTTAAATTTTTCATAGGATTTATAGTTTCATACTTCTTCATCGCTGCTGATGACAGTGATGGCTCCTCACCTGGAAACTTGACAGTATGAAGGTTGTGAGATGGACGGTGATCAAAATGGTCACTAGCATAGCATTAGTTGGTCTTCTTCTTTGTCTCTCTGTGGGAGATATTCTGATTTTGCAAGGTACGATATTTTGATGCGACATGTGTTTTTTGAATTATTATTTATAAATTTATTTTTGTGTGTGCAAACTAATGGTTATTGGCCTAACTTTTTGAACCTAGCAAAATGAATACAACCATACATGAACACAAGAGTGCCTTTGAGAAAAAACCTGCTAGGTTCTAAACGTAAGTCTAATCATTATTTTGCATTTATACTGCAGGTCATTTAGGTTGGCAGTTTGCAATAAAATCAGCTAATTCTCTATTTAAAACTTAAGTCGTGTAAAAAAATGTTCTATATGAGTAGTAATTAGTTCTGCTAAGCAAAATCTCTGCTTTCTGGGCCAATGTTAGTTCAGTGCAAATTGCGTTGTTCGCCGACATATTTACCTGTATATCTAAAAATAGATTGGCATTGGAAGAAGCAGTGTTTGTGACGTCAGTGCTACATGTACATGTACAATGTATATAGGCCTTTATTTTTACGCTGTGGCCATCTTTGTCAGGTTCCTTGTAATTATGATTATATTGCTTACTATCAATACATATAAGGGACCAGACTATTTTCCTTCCTGCCCCGGTTTGGTCACATGTATTTGTATTGACGAAAATACTTTATCGTGCTGTGGCCATATTTGCCAGGTTCCATGTATACACAATTACGATAAAAAATAGTGCTTACTGTCAATGCATATACAAGGGACCAGACTATTTTGCTTCCTGCCCCGGTTTGGTCACATGTGTTTGTATTGACGAAAATACTTTATCGTGCTGTGGCCATCTTTATCAGGTTCCATGTATACACAATTATAGCACTTACTATCAATGTATACAAGGGACCAGACTATTAGTCACATGTATAACATGAATTGAAGAAAAGAAAAATGGCTGTACTGTGATATTACGTATTTTATGACTGAACATTTTGTTTCTATTATAGAGGAGAATGAAATGGGAAATCACCATCCTGGGTTCATTTCAAGACACTTGATGGAGGCAGAAGAAACTGATGCCCCCAAAGACTACAGTCCAGTCCCTGTGGTAAATGCATAATAATGTATAATAATAATACAATACAAGCATTTATAAAGAGCATTTTTCCAAGGGTTGCACGTCAGATCTTCAGCACAACGCGTTAACATATCCAATGAAATCCTTTGAGTGGTACGCCTGGAGCCTGTCTATATCCTTGATCTATATCCTTGATGTACATGTATTTGCGGCTTTTGCGCTGCACTTAATGGCACTCAAAGGCGAGGCTAGTTTATCTCAACTCATAAAGACATTATTTTGTTCTTTTATTCTTTTCACTTGTTTTCTTTAGCTGAATTTCTGGATCAGCGGTGACAGTGTTCCCCATCACATCGATGGAGGGAATGTTTTGATGTACAACTGGCATCTGACACACAAAGTAGAGCCAGAACACACAGCCATCAATGTTACATTTCAGGTATAATTGTGGCCGTCCCAATTGTCATCATTTTCAAGGTATAGATTGATGAGGTCGAGTGGTAATTCCTAACCACCCCAAACCAGCGGCGTAGCCAGGACTTTTATAGCTTACTTGATTTGAAGTTGGTAAATGTACCAAAATCACCCTGAAAATGCAAATGCCCCCCCCCCCCCACCCCCAATTTTTTCAAAGACAATGCTTTTTCTGCTGTACAAAATTACATTAAAGATTAATGCTTGCCCCCCTTAAATTTAAGCTTGTCCCCCTCTTGCCCCCCAATTTAACAGGTCTGGTGCCGCCGCTGAATTTGACATATAATTCCTTTTTTTTTTTCAAGACAATAATTAACAGGCCTGTGAGTTCTCAGGATTTTTTCTGATTTCAGAATTTTTTACAAATCTCCCTTTGCCCCAGATTTTCTTGAAAGAAGAGAAATAGGTAAGAGAGAGAAGTATTGTCCTGTGTCCAAACCTCTAGTTTCCTGTTTGTGGGGATGTGGAGAGCCATTTCAGGAGAGTCGGGGGGCTTTGTGTCCACTATACCAAATTTAAGGGAGACCCAGGCCTGCTACCCACAGGAGGTTCAGGGGGCTTTGTCCTCTAGACCAAAGGGAGACCCAGGGCTGCTATCCACAGGAGGTTGAGGGGGGCTTTGTCCTCTAGACTAAAGGTGTCCCCATAAAAAGTATACCGAGATAAAAATTACTGTAATGGCAAAACTACTTTATATATGGGAAAGAGAAATATATCTCTAGAAAGGGCAGAATGTCCTCTTTGCAATGGTATACAGCTTGTGATGTTATTGACACAGATGAGTGAACAAATTAGACAGATGTTAAGGGTACTGAAAGCAGGACTGTGACAAATTTGCATATTTGAATAACAAATCTCAACCATGCAAGTGTGCAGAATACCAAATGCCATTTTTTTTTCAACACATTCTTGAAAACAAGGAATGTACCTAAAACAATGTAATCTGCTTTGTTTTCGCTACTTACCTCAAAAGTTTAATGTGCAGGTTTTTTAAAATGCTTTTTGGACCTTTGTTAATCAAATATGCAAACTTGTCACAGTCCTGCTTTCAGTACCCTTAACATCTGTCTAATTTGTTCACTCATCTGTGTCAATAACATCACAAGCTGTATACCATTGCAAAGAGGACATTCTGCCCTTTCTGGAGATATATTTCTCTTTCCCATATATAAAGTAGTTTTGCCATTACAGTAATTTTTATCTCGGTATACTTTTTATGGGGACACCCTGTAGACCAAAGGGAGACCCAGGCCTGCTACCCACAGGAGGTTGAGGGGGGCTTTGTCCTCTAGACCAAAGGGAGACCCAGGCCTGCTACCCACAGGAGGTTGAGGGGGCTTTGTCCTCTAGACCAAAGGGAGACCCAGGCCTGCTACCCACAGGAGGTTGAGGGGGCTTTGTCCTCTAGACCAAAGGGAGACCCAGGCCTGCTACCCACAGGAGGTTCAGGGGGCTTTGTCCTCTAGACCAAAGGGAGACCCAGGCCTGCTACCCACAGGAGGTTCAGGGGGCTTTGTCCTCTAGACCAAAGGGAGACCCAGGCCTGCTACCCATTTTTCAGGATGTTTTACTTTTGTCAAATCACACCCCTGGATTAACCAACTTGAATACGACATAAAACACATTAAAGGGGGCCACTTTCCTACCGTCACGTTAGCAGTTTTTCTAATGGTTGTAATTTTTTTTTAAATATCTGAAACCATCCAAAAAGAATTTCAACATTTGAATAGACATGCATGCTTATCCTAAAGATAATTTTAGTTTATTATTACTATTATTTGTTTAATTACCCTAAAATTTCCATCAACAAATGGACGGAAAAGTGAGTTAACTTTTTCCGTCCAATTTTTATGGAAATTTGAGGGTAAAAAAATAAAAAAATAAAATAAATCAACTCAAATTAGTTCTAGTATAAGCCTACATGTCCATTCACATGTTGAAACACTTTTTGGTCGGTTTCAGGTACTTAAAAATAAATAACAACCATTGGAAAAACTGCTAACGTGATGGATGCAAAGTGGCCCCCTTTATTGTGTTTTATGTCATACACAAGTATGCTATAAGATGATAATTCAATTGAGTATATTAAAACTAATGTAAAATTCTTTGACGGATTGATGGTTTTGCGGATTCTAATTTTGTTTTATCTTTTGTCTTTTTACTCAGGTGGACTTTCCATTTCTGACTTTCAGTGAGGACTCTGTCAACATCTCCCTGTCCAGTAACTCACTTGAAATTAATAGAAATGAGATGAACCCAATTGATGTCACCTGGATGGAAAAGGAAAACAAGGTAAAAATATGAAAAAGGAATAAGGAACATGCAAAAGAACTAGGTAATAAAGGTTTATTGGAATATTGATGTCACCTAGATGGAAAAGGAAAACAAGGTACAAACACGAAAAAGAATTTTAAAAAGTGTGGAAAAGAACTAGGCAATAATTAAAGGGATATTGGAAATATGGACAAGGATGTACACATTTATGTACATGTACACATTTATGTACACATTTATGTGTACATCCTTGTCCATATTTCCAATATCCCTTTAATTATTGCCTAGTTCTTTTCCACGCTTTTTTAAAATTCTTTTTTAAACAAGGTACAAACAGGAAAAGGAATACAAAACATGGAAAAGAACTAGGTAATAATGGGTTATTTGGGAATAGGGACAGCAATAAGCTTGGGCGATAAGACGATAATATCAAATATCGCGATATCTTTTTTTATTCGAGATATCGGCAAATCGCGATTAAAAATTTATTGCGAAAAAAATCGCCAATTTGAGTCAAGTCAGAAATTCCATGGAAACAAAATTTGGACAGTCTTTTCAGCTTTTGGAAGTGAGAAACAAAAGCGAACTACTTCATAAGTACATACAATGCAAACGAATTTATGATTTATTGTGATGCTTGTAGAGGGGTATATATCCTGGTGTCATGGGTTTTCGATCGGATAACGGGAAAATTGTTCGGAAGCAGAAACTAAATGGAATTTTAAAAAATCATTTAACCAACCTTTTAATATGACAATTTCAGTTCATAACCTGTTGAAATCCTCGTAGTTGCAGTCTTTCGTTCCGAAAGATCGTCCGCCATTTACAGTGGTACAGTGTACGCGGGATGGAAGCACCGTCATATGTTTTCGATCCTTTCATTGGACGGCAATTCTACATCAACTTCAGACGCTAGTATGGCATGCAAAATGTCTCAAAAATGGTAGAAGTGTTGTCCAAACTTCCACTGCCGCTAGTGAGACGATTATTTTAGTTAATAAATAGTCAAAAACGTTTTTGACCAGGGAAATGATTAAGGATCCATTATCCATAACGATGATTTTACAGTTTCAATGGTGAAATCCACACAGAGCCTGAGATCATTTTGGTCATTTTAGCCTGTACCATTAACTGATGTGTGTGTGTGTGTGAGAGATCTTTTTATTGTTCTTAATATTGTTCATTGTTATTTTATTGATTGCCTCTTGTATATTATATCTTTATTCTTTTTTTTTTTACTTTTTACTTTTGGGGGGGGGGGGGGCAACACAGCCAGGAAAGTGGAAGTTTAATATTTCTTGCAACCAACAAGGAAATTTTCCTATTCAATGAAAACTGAATGGCAAGTTTAACAATGAATGGCAATATTTGTTTTCATTTTGTATTCTTTTTTACTTGTTGAAATAATATTTGCTACAATTTTATAGTACCCTTCATTTTTTTATCTGTTTCGGTTTTTATTCTTCTGACTGATGGTGGCAAGGGCACCAAAATATCGAATGCCTGCGAACAACACGTACTGGTGTGCAAAATCTTAAGTGTACCCAGTGACTGCAGTCAGGATATGTGCACTGTGCCCATGAAACAAAGGAAATGTAGTCAATATTTCTTAGTTCTGTTGGTTGCAACCTTTTGCACTTGCAACAGAGGTCTTTGGGATCAGTTGTATGAGATTCAGCATCACTGTCTTCGTCATCCATAACCACAGGTGGTTGATTTCTTGGTTTTCTGTTCTGATGACTTGTTCCAGAAGTACTGGGTTTTGGTGAACTCTTGGTGACAGATTTCTTTGGTTTCTTTTTTTGTTGCTCCTGATGTTTCCTGATGTTATCTACAACTGTGTCTTCAGTGATGGCTTTACCTCCTACTACAGCGCTAAGAACTTTACGCTTCTTTGTTTGTTTAGTGTTCTCTGTCAGCACCGCTTCAGCTTTCCTGAAAAGTTGGTGCATCTGTCGGGAGTGTCATCAGCCGTAGGTTTCTCAGCTGCCATGACAGATGTGGAAGAAGTAGCTGAAATGTTCTCTGGACAATTAACTGTTGATGAAGTGAAAACTGTTGCTGGCAGAAAGCTTGATTGGTTCACAGAACATCGGTCAACTGGGTAGATGCCACACTTTCGGAATGATGCTTGCAGGTTATTTGGTGTAAGTGCACATGTATATGCCTTGCAAGCTATCTCACATAGGAGTACCTGTCAATTCCAGATGTTGCATGGTGCCGCATATGAGTGTGTCTCATACCATTGAGGATTTTTTCAAATGGTCCAAAACATCCAACGTCCATCGGCTGAAGAATATGTGAAGTGTGTGCTGGAAGTACAAATAGAATGATATTTCTCTCCCGTGCCCATTGAATAAGTGATAGTGACACATGAGACTTATGTCCATCATACAATATCAAGAGATGGTTATCTGATGTAGCTGGAATGGAGTATTTGCTGAAATGGTCTTCAAGGTATCTCTGAAAAATGTCTGAGTTAGACCAGCCCGAGTCACTGACTGCCCCTCCTGTACCAGCAGTACAACTGGACAAGAATTCCTTACGCATACGCTGTCCCTTGAATATGAAAAATGGGGGCAATGCCATACCAAGAGCATTCCCACATCCAATTACTGTTGTCGTAGATGATTTACCCATGGTTACTGCTGGAGGTACTTCTTGGCGTGAGGATACAATACACGGAGGTGTATGGTTCTCAACGATGCCCTTCTCATCAATATTGTAGATGGCCTGTGGTCGATCCTTCAGGTTATATTTCTTCAAAATGTGCTCCAGTTCGTCAAAGTATTTATTGACTGTCTCCAGAGAAGTAGGTTTAGCTCTCATTATCTCGAGTGATCTGGGTTTCTGCACCTTGAGTTCTGGCCAGCGTTTCATAAAGCTGTAAAACCACTGTAGTGAGAGAGGCTTATCTGACTTCTTTCTCTTTCCAAGGTGGATTGCCAAGTCAGTAGCAAGTGCTGTAACTTCAGTGCGAGTGTATCCATAGCCAAAGGAAGACATCAACTCAATGTGTGTTACTAGAGTTTGCTCCTCTTCCTGACTCAACAGGGGTTCAGGTCCAGACCTAGTAGTTTCCAATTTGGTTTTACCATTAATTCTGTCATGCAGCGTAGAATATGGAACAGAGAATGTCCTTGAAGCCTTTTTAATAGGGATTCCCTGACCAACTACAGCCTCATATGCATTATCAAGAGATTCTTGAGAATAACATCTGTAGCTGGCCTTCCCTTTATTGATCACAGTCTGCAGAAAATAAAAATAAATGGAAATATTGCCATTAAAAAAACATCGAATCTGTTCATAAAATTCAAAAATTAATTAATTTTTTGTTGTTGTCCTTACAGCATAAAATAAATAAATAAATAAAATAAAAGTAACTGTTCTATTTCCCCAATACAAAAAATTCATAGCATTCTGATTATCTGGCAACGTATGAATGGCCATGTGTGATTTTGGGAGAAAGGAACGTCATCTAGCCAATGAAGCTTTCATTTTTTTTAAATGTGGACAGATCATGTTTATCGGGCTCATCAGAAATGATCACAGTCTGCAGTAAAACAAAGAAGAATATAACAATGTAATTTCCACTTGAGATAAACTTAATTTTATTCCAATATTGGCACGCCATACAATCCCAAATAGCAACAACATCACGTGATCTATCGTGCTACTTTA
>CM055817.1:40045760-40067582 GCA_029582265.1 Zoroaster sp. YZ-2022 | reverse complement strand
GGGATTAAAACTATAAACATGGCTGGTAGAGATTTTGAAGCAGGATTTGAGCAAACCACAAGACTTTGGTAAACAAGAATTGAAAACCAGACTTCAGTGTACACTAGTTAGGGACCTGTGATGTTTGCTTTTACGACTCATCTGTGGAGTGTTTTATAAAGTTCGTCTTGACCGAGTGGAAGTGTCTGAGAGCTGAATTTAATTCCGGAAGAGACATTTTGTAGAACCCAAATCTACAGTTCAGTATTTTGGGATTTCTTCTTTTCCCATATTATTTTGTCACGGTAGTCGACTGCGTCCCCGTGAGCCCATCTATTTCCCGGCCGTTTGTTGGAGGTGAATTGCCCCCTAATGTCCAGCTCTCTATTTACACCGTGTCAGAGAACTGTTTTTGTGTCGCTTGCTGAGCTCTGTTTGTCCTTCGCCCGTAAGATCTTAGTTTAGTATAAGATCTTTTTCTTAATGTACACTTGTTTACCCTAATCATTGTAATGCTTGTTAAACCCATCGATATTTGGAAGCGGTTGATATTTTCATTATTAAATCACTTTTGTTTCTTTGTTCTTTTATATCAGTGTGACCTTGATTGATTTCTTTGTTGCATCTGAGAAAATTCAGGCTTTTTGAGTAATTTTGCATTCACGGATAGTTTGAAGAGATTTTCGATCGTAACAACAATTCTTCTCGGATTTTATTTTAAAAGCGTTCAAATAAAGTCATTTTTTGGGGTAAAAGCTAGACAGAAACTGACAAGAAGCTAACATGGAGGTATTCTTTGTCATATTTATTGCCCATGCACATGCTTTCCAACAGAGGTCTTTATTCTGCAGTGAAGACCAAGCATCAAACTTGATCCTATTAATAAATGCCATTATCTATTTCTTTTTCAGGTTTTCAATAAAAGGTTATTTTTATTGCAAAAAGAGGAAGAAAAAAAAGAAGTTATATAGAAACTGACAGATAGAAAGAACCATATGGAACAAAAACTCAGAGCATGAGCCAGTGTAATGTAACAATTTTTTACTGCTATTCTGCATCGCCAGAAGTCTATTACTACCTTCATAAAGTGTGCCATCCCCCTCCTGCTATAATCCATACCACAGCATTGTACTCCAAATGCTTGGTTAAGGGTTTTGCTCCCCTGGCCGGCCTGCCGTGGGGCATTATGGGATAGGCGCTCCACGTGAAACTAGTTCTCCAGAGAACTTGACGCAGGCAACCACTCAGTTGTGGGGTGAATAGCAAAGTAAGGTGTGCATACAGATGTTCTCTGTACATGCTTCGGATGGGTTAGTCTCCCAGACTGCAATTGCTTCCTTTTGGAGACCCCGAGCCGCCAGTCTGTGGAATATGTCATGAATAGCCCTAACCGTTAGTATCAGTGCAACAAGGTCGTGATTACAGTTACGCCCTTTGTTGGGTTGCACGTGATTTTGCTCAGTGGCACAAGCGTCGCGGTCTTTTTACAAAGTTCCAGGGACATTGAACAGGAAAACTCTCTGGAAGAAGATACAACATTGTTTCACCTCAATTGTTTTAATGTATGTAAATTTATCCAGTATTGCACATACGACCTTGTTACTTTTTTTTTTAGATACGCACTCAATGTAGTTTGAGTACTATAGAGTACTTTCTTTCACAGGATTATTAGAATTTTTATCTTCTTGGTCTCTCCACCATACCGGCCCCTTTTGCTGGCTTTCCATATTGGCAATCTCATATCTTACTGACAACCCTGAACTCCTTGCTTGTATTCCTCAATCTGCCCATCCAAAAAGAACTTTTTGTCCCTGATTTGGTCCTCCAGAAACCTTGATTTCTGCATTAACACAAAAGAAAACAATATGTGTTGAAATAATGTCAATCAACAGCAGCATTTATTAACTAATAGGGTGAAACCCTTCCGTGAACTGTGCCATACAGGTATTTCAGCAGTCAATAATTCAAATGAAATTGCATAAGATTTCACATTCAGAGTGAAGGAATGCTTTTAAACCCAGAGGTTTCACATAAAAATTAAACTTACTTTTTTTTAATCTTCTCATTGGTGAAGCGGCTTCTTACAAACACTGTAACCCATCTTGCGGTCCTAATACAATAGGTAAGTATAAAACATCAAAATAGATGCAACCAGGAACAGAATATGCTTATGAAGATGACAGATTTTCAGTGTCTTGTGATCAAACAGTGAAAAATAATTGAAACGAGATGGGGTAGGCATTAAAATCTTCCCCACCCCTAATCAAATCACCCCAAGCATACCTACTGAGAAAAAAAATTTGGGGATATCACACCCCCAAATCCCTTTGACTATGGCCTTGATAAAGTCCCTATCCCTAACCCTTACCCAAAACCCTAGCCCGGCCAATCAATATACTTGAATCTAGATCTCAATCGAATCAGGAGTTCAGAATCAAAACCTGACATGGAATCTGAATCAAATTAGAATCTGAATCTGAATCACAATAGTACTTTTGAAATTAAACCAGAGTTTGAATCTGAATGAATATAGAATCAAAATCTGATTCCTGGAAATCAGAATATGAATAGTTTTAAATCACATTCTGAACCACCGAACAGAATCAAAATCGCTAAATCAGAATGTAAATCTAAACAGGAATCTTAACAAGAATCCAAATTCTATCTAAAAGTAGAATCTGAGGAATGAAATCAAATTATAATCAGAATCTTAATTTGTATCAGAATCAATTGAGGATTATCAGGAATAAATTCTCCTGAAGACAATCAGAGCATATTGATCGAAACGTTGAGTTGTAACCTCCAGTTCTTTTCAGAACCAATTACTACTCAATAGAGAATTTCACATGGTGTCACCGAATTAGTCTTACTTATCCTCTTCACCATGCAAAGCTACAAGTTTTTACTTAAATCAGAATCAAATTTAGGAAAATAATCAAAATTAGAATCAATATAATTTAAATTAACCCTAACCCCTAGGTATTCTTTAGGAACCTCCGGAACCTCCAAAATCCATCAGTGCACTTTTGAAACATGCCCTTATCTTCAAAATGCACCATGTATTTTCGTTGATCTTTCATATTCAGCAATAATGGCCTGTACTTCCTGCCAGGGTAGTAATTTTGTCCCATTTGAAGAGGGTGAAAGTACCAGTTTCCCCCAACAGCAGTGCTAAATTTACCCCAAAAGGTGCCCCTTGGAGGATTTTGCAGGATTTGGGGTGGTTAGGAATTAACGCAAGGCAGAATTCCAATCGATCCAGCAATTTTGGCTGCACCAAATTGTTTCATAGCAAGAAAAAAGAAAAACTTAAAATTCTGACGGCAGGTCTGAGGCAATACGATGCGGAGATTTAGAAACCAGAGACTTTTTCTTTTGGCTGTTTAAAAGAATTTACCTGAAAAAATTTTTCAGGTAAGCAATTTATCTGCTAACAACTCCATGAAATTGGCTCCTGATATACAAAATTCACCCAAAAATTCAAACAAAAATAAAGACTGATCTTAGAAATGAGCTCACCATTTCCCTTGTTGTCTGGCTTCTTCTTTCTTAGTCTTTTTGTATTTTGGTGTAATCCTTGTAGTTGATGTACTTTTGGGAGCCTGAAACAATGTGATAAAGATGTCATCATATAATTATCAGTTTTCTATTTTTTTTTTAACCCTATAAACCAGTTCGAAAAAAATATTGTTGTATTGTGTTGCATTCAGTAGGGTGTCTGGGGAAAATGCCTGTGGGGCTAATGGTTTACTCATTCGGCCCACAGGTGGGCAAGGGTTAATGGTTTGCTGATAAAACTCCCAACATACCCAAACTACGTTTTGTGGTGGGCTTGTAAAAGAACATATATATTTTGGATGACAGATGTGTGAATCAATAAAGTGGAGCTTTTCATAGTTTGATGAAATTCTTCGTCGGGTAATAAACAATTGATTTTAATTTTGCCTACACCCACGTGCATAGTCTGTATACTCAGTGCTTTTCAAGTGTCTGTGGAGAAAAACTTCACAGGCGACTGGCGGATTCAAACCCACCTCTCCTGCCATTAGTGCAGATGTCTTAAAATAACCTCTCCTCCACCGAGCTTGCCCGATGTCGATTGGGCTTGCCAGAATCTATATACATGTAGCAGCAGGTGCCGCGACATTTAAGGAGCTTATTTAGAACATTTTTAGAAAAAAATCAGAGACATCAGGGCATACCATTTAAAAGATATTTTTTTGGATATGTTATGTCAAGATCTGACCTCACGTTGAGGGCTAGAGAGATAGCTACATGTAGCCACATAGCAACCAAGGTCAAAGTTGGGAAATTCCATGAAACTGAGAGGCCAGTATCTGGGGACTTTTCGCGAGCCTCAAGCGTGGTGACGAAATTCAGGCTAAAAAGCATTGGCGGATCCAGAATTTTTTGGGGGGCTGAGAATCAAAAACAATTATTTTTCAGTACCAAAAGGGTGCAGCCACTTCCCCATGTCGCAACGGATAGTACAGTACTGGCAGGTAGGGAATGGGGAGTCCCTCTCCCTCCCTCCCCTCTCTCTTTTCTCTCTTTTTTTTTCCAGCCCCTTAGCCCTCCTGGATCCGCCAATGAAAAGGGCATATTCTTGGCAAGTTTACTGGAAATTAAATACAACAAATTTTCTCAAATGTATGTATGAGAGGGCGAGATTTTACACACCCACCGAACACATGTTTTGGTCAACGGAACCTCAGCTTTGCAAAAGGTACATGCTGCACACTTTGGCAACTCATTTCAGAGGGCAGTTTGGGGACTTATGTTTTCTGCTGCTAAAAATGAGGGGCCAAACTTCTTCTTTGGGAAAGAGTGAGACACACTACATGTAGTTTCTCACCCACGCCCTAGGCCTCACTGCTTTCGGGTCTGCCTCGCCAGACTTTTCCTCGACCAAGGAGAAGTTCGATAGACCAAACTGCCTGACCTCATAGCGAAGGCCTTCTTCAGGTTGAAGTCTTCTGGATCTGAATCAGGTTGGTTTGGCTCTTTGACCTGGACAGAAAAAAGTTTGGATAAATGGCAGAGCTATAATAAATACTTAAAAGGAAATGTGGAAACATTGATATTTGGAAACGTCGTACATTTCAACCTCCCCAATTTCAAGAAATATAATATCACAAAACTAACCTGTGACAGATGCGCATATTTTTGGGAAAAGAACAAAAACATGTACACACATACGAAGTGTATTAGACTGGTCCCTGTATTTATCCTATCAAGGATAGATACAGGCTTTCAAGGACATCATTCAAGGGATTTCATTGGATACATTGTGCTGAAGATTAAAATCATGCCGAGACTCGTGCGCTAGCTACCAACCAAGGTCAAAGTTGAATCTCTGGGAAAACATGGTGGCACACCCAGTATCTGGCGTAATTCACGAGCCTCAAAGCGTGACGTCAGATCTTCAGGTTGCTATAGACTTATATGCATATTACTCAAACCAATTTAGGGAACACCGGGATTTTAACATCAAAAGGGTTTGAAATGTTCCATGAACCGGGATTTTATTTGCAACCCTCTCTCTTCAGTAGTCATGTCATGAAATGTGTACTACTACGCATCCTTTATCATCTGTTTCATTGTGCAGTTGTTTTTCATCAATTCTGTAAGAACATTGTGTTTATCTGAAATAAAATGATCATTGCTTTTTAACTGAGATTATTCCGGTGTTCCCTAAATTGTTTTTGAGTAGATGATGGACACAAAACTGAAGGATCCCCTCAACAGAGGAAAAAGTCATTGATTGGTTCATGTACAGTATGCATACACACACATGCACAGCACATACATGAATGAGGGGTTTCCCTTCAGTTGTGATGTCAATGGCTAAGGTCTATAAGTGTACATGCTTTGTTTTAAATGTTTTGGGCAACTTCCTTTTGCTTTTCTTAACCCTCCTACTGATAGACCTCACATTTGGGAAAATTCAAAATTTCCACTTTCAAAAATGCCCATTGGTTTTGTACAATACATGGTGATACCATTTGAACAGTGTTTGTAGCAAGCTTACTAGTACTACATTCAAATCCATTCAAATGCATAGGGTCCATTGATTCACCACTTAGAAGTATCCCAAACAAGGTTTTATATTAGCTGTACTAACCATTTGCAAAGATCCAAACAAGGTTTTGTATTAGCTGACCTACCATTCAAAACCATTTGGGAATCAATGCTGCACACAGTTATTTCACATTCATTCAAACCACAAAAAAGCTTAATGGTTTCAAATGGTGCATCAACTTGTATGAAAAAAGGTACCACCAAAAGTAGAAGTTTAATCTTCTACTATATGTAAAGTGGTTATATTCATTTCATTTTTTCTGTAAGAAAACCTTTAAATTAATTTAAAGGTTTTTCACATTTTGTTACAACTACAGTACTACAGTTTTAACCCCAACCATGCTACATGCATCAACTGTAAACAGTTGGTGCATCGTGTTGCCCTCAGCTGAGACCCAAAGAACCATAGGCCTAGCTGGAGGATCGTGTGGTCTTGAGCAGCCTGCACGATTCTGTTGTTGCATTTTGTTGCATTGGCAGGTGGGATCTTATCATCTTGTTGGGCAGACTGGGGCTGCACACTTTCCTGTGCTTTGAAATTCCTGTTGGGGGGGGGTTAGCTAATTAATAATGTGTACATTAAACTTTCTACTCACGCATTGTCTATCACACCTTTTCTTTTTTTCCTGCTTGGATCCTCAAACAAAATAACCCCTAGGTGGAGGTCTCTTCATTTTCCTTCTTCCCCTTTCCATTCCTCCTCTAATTCCTTTTGCTCTTTCTCTAACTGTTCCTCTTTAAAATAGTCTTAGCTCCTCAAAAATCGACAGCCTCTAGTCTTCTTATTTCTTTCCTCTGCAGTTCCTGTTGACTTGTTCTTCTTTCTTCTCGTTGTGGTGGACTTTCGGAAGTTGGTTAAGCCTTATTTGGGTGGTCGCTGCATTTGTCTGATGACTGGAGATTATTTTGGTTTGCTTTCTTTGTTTCTTATTCAATGTGGTTATCACCATCCAGTAAACCATCACCTGTGCTAAATTATATAAATTCAATCCAGAGAGAAACAGATCATATGTTAGCTGATGATGTAGCTTTGTCTTCATCACTACATTTTCTCATTTTTTTTCCTTTATAGGCATAGATATTTATTGCAGGAAATGTTATGACCATAATCACCATCAAAATTTAACATGTTTTTTTATGTGACACAACATCTAAAAAGAGACAAGCGGTTTTGTTCACTACCAAAACACATAAAAAACCGGGTATGATAATGTTCTAATTATACAAAGCCGGGGCCCAGATTACCCGATCGAAGGTCATTATCCAGTTCCATTTTTGGGTTCTTAAGTATCTTTGATTTTTGTTAAAATATGTGTGGGGAAATGGGATGCTATGTTGTTTTTGAATAGGAGGCATAAGTTTCCACACATTCCTTGTGACTCCAATGAAACAGGAGAAATTGTGTTAATATTGGCTATTTTATACATTTAGAAGTATTGGGTAGAAATGTCGTATCCAACCGTCACTTTTTCCTCATTAAATATAACCAATAATGTAATCTTATCTACCTATTAACCCTCCTATAGGTTTAACACTCAAAGACACTCAAAAATTTGTATGTCTCTCTTAACCCATTGACTTTGTGCAGTGCACTCCAGCATGCAAAGGCACATGTGGCTGGCATAGGAGGTCAAACCCCAAAGACGCTCAAAATTTTATGTAACTTCCCAACCCATTGACTTTTTGTGCACAAAGGTCAAACCAAAACCACTGACAGTACATACACAGCTCTGTGTGACTCTGTGGTTTGACCTACTAAATTAGGCAATGCAACCAAAAATACTCAAGTGAGGCCCTGTGGGTGCCGTGCTAACTGGGCCAAATTTCAGCCTGGGCATAGGAGGTTAAGGTGGAGAAAATATGGATGATGATGGACATACATCAAATTATTCCAGGATATTTATTTCATGAAAATTTGGCATTTTTGGGATACAATGACTTTTCAGTCATGTCAGTTTGATCTTGTCAACTCCTCTGTTAGTGACCAACACGGTCATTGTACATGCGCAGTGGCAACTATAATACAATCCTTCTATTTTCTGAAGGAGGAATTTTTAGAAGGGAAATAAAAGTCGAAAACCATCATGTGTGATTTTATTTTAAAATGGTTTAAGTTTTCTTTAAACCCCTAAAATCGATAGAATGATTTAACTGGTTAGTGGTTGCAAAAAAAAACCCCTTAAACATGGTGATTGGATACGACATTCTTTCCCAATGAAACAGGAGAAACTTGTGTTCATATTGGTTATTTTATACATTTGGAAGTAAAATTTGTTTTACAAATTGGGAGAATGTCGTATCCGACTGCCACTTTTAAGGGTTTTGGGCAAATTATTTTGCAGCCACTAACCAGCCAATGATTCCATCAATTTTTGGGGGAAAAGCAAAAACCATCTTAAAAACCACTTCAGGGAACCATTTAATCAAAAATTTTGCATAGCAGAAACTATGCAAAAAAATTGCATAGCAAAAATGTTTGTATAGCAATCTGTGAATTGTGTATAGCAAATTTAAAATGCTTAAAATTACAGTATGTAGTGTGCATAGGTAAAGGTGTTGTTTTTCGAGGCTTTACTGTCGCTTTTGTTCAATAGTATGAATGTCCAAATTTACCAGAAATAATCATCTTTAATGTCCGGAAATTGAGCCACAGGTGTTAAAAATTACATTTCTTTCTTCTAGGCCAATTTCTTCATTATTTTCGCCAAATTGCAGTCATTCATGAATGTTGAGTCCTCCGTCCATTTTCTTTTTGTTTACATTGTTATATTGATCGCAAACAGAGGTAATATCACGAAAACAAATTACGACTGTATGTGACATGTTCGGTGCTTTTCAAAGTGAACGTTACTTTGTGGTATGATCTGCTTGATTTTTGATTATTAAAATTTGTCAGGAAATGAGTGGCTCACCGTGGGTTGAAAAGTGCTATCATATTGTGTGGAAATTATTCTAAATCTCACCACTACATATATAAATGAATGCTCCTTTGTTAAATGTTCAAAAACTTTTATTATAAAATGAAGTTGTAACTTGGTTCTAGAGTTCCTTTCAATACGGCCGTGGTGATGTAGCAAGTAAAGCGCCGCGTGTGAACTGAACATGGTACTATTGTGTAAAGGGGTGGCTCAATTGCTCAATGTTCCAACCCAAAACTCAAGAGAGAAGAAGAAATAAACACATGCGGTTAAAAAAATGGGCGGTTGTTGCGTGTTTTCCATTTCGAATTTACCGTAGTTAATTCATCAGCAGAAAAATAATGCAAGCACATAGAATTGAGGCATTGTGGATAAAACTTACAGATTGTTCGGAAATAAAGTTGCATTTACGGATACACATAGGTAAAACCAGTGCACGTATTCACTATTGCATCAATACTGTCGCTGGCCGTGATGTCATCGTTGACCAGTACGCCACACGGACGCACTCGGCGTGGTCTGGACACACGGAAACAAACCAAGTCGAGACGATCCCTTGATCATTTTGGTCGAAATATACATAAACGTTATTTCGAAAGGTTTGTGAATATGATTTCAAAAATGTTTATTATTAAACCACAGTAGTGAAAAATCTTTCATAATTTGTATCGCAAAATCTGCGATGTATTGTTTGGAAATTCTATCGCAGATTGTCCAAATTACGTCGCATTTTGCGATGCGATACAGAAATCGTCACTGCTTTTATGATGGTTGTCGGACTTGATTTCCCTTCTAAAAAAATCCTCCCCACCAGAAAATAGAAGGATCCTATTATAGTTGCCACTGCGCATGTACAATGACCATGCATGTTGGTCACGAATGGGGGAGTTGACAAGATCAGACTGACATGACTGAGGAAGTCATCGTATACCAAAAATGCCTGATTTTTCATGAAATAAACATCCTGGAATAATTTGAAGTATATGTCCATCATCATCCATATGTTCTCCACTTTACTAGGTAGACCTGTAAGATTACATTATTGGCTATACTTAATGAGAAAAAGTGGCGGTCGGATATGACATTCTACCCCAAAATTGTTTTCGGGAACCCGGGTAGGCCTATCCAAAGATTTCCAATTTCGGGTATGCCCTATCTGGTTCCCAAAAATAACTGAAAACACACAACCTAGCTTGGCTTAGTTCTCAACATTTGCTTGCTAAAGCCCAGCCTTTATGGGCGGAGACTTTGGCTGTAACTGGAATAATGGATCGATGAAAATTTGTAAAATTTTGTGACTTGTGTAACGGTAACCAGACTATAATTACGTTATTAACGTGCATGCCAGTCAACTCGCCCCCCTGGCAATCTCGCCCCTTACAATCTCGCCCCTTACAATCTTGCCCCTTACAAACTCGCCCCCTGCATGTACAAACTCGCCCCCTAACAAACTCGCCCCTCACAAAGTCGCCCCCTGACAAACCTGCCCCTCGGCAAACTCGCCTCCCCGTCAAACTCGACCCCTGTAATTTTGTGACACATCTCACGCTATTGAGCCTGGTTTTTAATATAATTTGACAAAAATAAATATTACATGAAATAATTCAACAGTTACAACTAAAATAGAATACATAGAAAACTAGCTAAACAAAACAGTTATGATTTATACGATGTATACTCTATGTATTATGTATACTATGAAAAATTTACAAAGTTATTTTGTTTGATTTAATTCTGTATTTTGTATATAATTACTTATTTATTTTTATTTTTTCTTATTTATTTTACTCAGTATGACAGTATTTGTTTAGCTAGTTTCCTATTTATTCTATTAATTGTAACTGTGAGTGTCACTGTAAATGACTTTTTTCTTGTAATATTTGTTTTCGTTAAATAAAACGTCAATTGAAATGATGTTTGATTTACTCTCTTCTGTCTATTATTAACTAGCGCCAAGATGAAATAATTTACCACACAGTGAGTATTTTTAAGACTTAAAATTAATAATTGGATTCATTAAAATAATTATATCCCCATACATGCATCCTGCCTTTATTAACATGGAGGAAGGAATCTGTTTTCCATCCTCCATGATTATAATAACGTTTTATTTACTCTCTTATATTAATTTAATAATAATATGAACACAGTCTCAATAGTCAATAGACAATATAGCGTGAGATGCGTCAAAAAATTACAGGGGGCGAGTTTTCCGGGGGGCGAGTTTGCCGAGGGGCGAGTTTGTTAGGGGCGAGTTTGTACCAGCAGGGTGCGAGTTTGTCAGGGGTGAGATTGTAAGGGGCGAGTTTGCCAGGGGGCGAGTTGACTGGCATCCATTTACGTATGGGCAAGGAACAACTCATCCAGCTGAACCTGATGAAAATAAATAGAATTTCATCAAAATATGATTTTAACTTTTCACTTTTCAGCATAAATTACCATACTCGCTGAGTTTGCTCAGCAGACGTTTTTGAAGCTCATCGTCTCCTTCCATTCCAGCAGGATCGTCCTTAAACAACAACAAATTTCCAATCAATCACTGCATACATGTAATTTATCACATGTAAAAAACGTTAGTCGTTACGTACGTACACATAGCAATCGGTGCAATCGCTTTCCAAGCAATTATTCTATACAGCATGCTGAAGTCGCACGTGTGTATTACTATTGTACACGTACATACATGTAGTAGAGAATAGTTACTCGACCAATATTATAAAAGGCTCACTGCACTTTATCTATAGACGGTGGAACCAGTCTACCAAGATTTCTCAACCTCGTTGTTGCAGTGATCGATCCCGCTTGCGTTCGTGAATGGTCTTAGACCCTGGGGACGTGAGTGACCTTTTTGTAACTTTTTTGGCGTCAACTTTGAAGTCGTCTGCTAAATTGATCGTAACAATCTTTAAAATCCACTTTTATGATGGCTTTCCCTTCTTTATTTCCCTTCTAAAAACATCCTCCCCTTCAGAAAATAGAAGGATCCTATTAATATATTAAGTATTTATAGTTGCCGCTCCCACTGCACTGCACATGTACAATGACTGTGTTGGTCACTAACACTAGTAGTAGTAGTAACAGGGGAGTTGACAAGATCAGACTGACATGACTGAGCTGAGGAAGTCATTGTACTTGTAGTAGGCCTATACCAAAAATGCCTGATTTTTCATGAAATAAATATCCTGGAATAATTTGAAGTACATGTCCATCATATGTTCTCCACCTTAATACTAGGTACACTGTAGGTAAGATTACATTAATATTGGTTATATTGAATGAGAAAAAGTGGCGGTCGGATATGACATTCTACCCGTTTAGAAAATAGAAATGTTATTTTTCATCAAAACATTGCCATTTTCCTTGCAGAAGGGAAAACAAATTCAGTGATGGCAACGCGTGTTCTACATGTATAACCATGCCAAATTGTTTACCTAAGTTAACTGCAGTTAACTTAAGTAACTGTTAAACAATTTGGCCCCGTAAAAACATGGCACATACAATACATGTATTAACTGTTACAGTGTCAAGTGATAGGGTTTATTCATCCATTGGCACTGCCTTACTGAAAAAAAAATCAACTTTGGACAACTGAGCAGTCTAGTGTATCAGACTCAAGTTCTGGCCGGTCTCGACTCTTGTGTGGAGTGCCATGGTCGAGCGGTTTAGTGCATCAGATTTGTGTTCTGATGGCTGAGTCGTCAGAATGTGGGTTCGAATCCCAACTGCGACCGTGGTACTTGTGTCCTTGAGCAAGACACTTTACCATAAATGCTTCTCTCCACCCAGGAGTAAATGGGTACCTGTGAGGGCAGAGTTGGTTGTTGTGTTTGATTAGCCCATATGCGCCGAAATGGCAGCAATTGAGCTGTATACTCCCCAGGGAGCTGAGATGGTTTCTGGAATGATTTATGCGCCTGATGAGCAGGGGTAATAATGTACAGCGCTTTGATACCTTGTTTAAAAGCGCTTTAAAATGCCCGACATTATTATTATTATTATTATTATTATTATTATTGTGTCCCTAAGCAAGACACTTAATTGCTTCGTCCTTCGGATGGGATGTTAAGCCGTAGGTCCCGTGTACTAGATTAAGTAATGCACGTAAAAGAACCCAGAACACTTATCGTGGAATGGTTTACCCTGGTGTTTCTGGTTCACATAGCAAGCGTCCTTGTTTACAGGTTTCCTGGGTACCTTTGAAAAACAGTGTTTCACTGAAAGGTTTCCCCAGGTTAAATAAGAAATAAATAAATAAATACTACTACGAAAACAAGAAAATTTGATTTGGTTTTTAAATTTTTCATAGGATTTATAGTTTCATACTTCTTCATCGCTGCTGATGACAGTGATGGCTCCTCACCTGGAAACTTGACAGTATGAAGGTTGTGAGATGGACGGTGATCAAAATGGTCACTAGCATATCATTAGTTGGTCTTCTTCTTTGTCTCTCTGTGGGAGATATTCTGATTTTGCAAGGTACGATATTTTGATGTGTTTTTTTAATTATTTATAAATTTATTTTTGTGTGTGCAAACTAATGGTTATTGGCCTAACTTTTTTTGAACCTAGCAAAATGAATACAACCATACATGAACATAAGAGTGCCTTTGTTGAGAAAAAACCTGCTAGGTTCTAAACGTAATTAAGTCTAATCATTATTTTGCATTTATACTGCAGGTCATTTAGGTTGGCAGTTTGCAATAAAATCAGCTAATTCACTATTTAAAACTTAAGTCGTGTAAAAAAATGTTCTATATGAGTAGTAATTAGTTCTGCTAAGCAAAATCTCTGCTTTCTGGGCCAATGTTAGTTCAGTGCAAATTGCGTTGTTCGCCGACATATTTACCTGTATATCTAAAAATAGATTGGCATTGGAAGAAGCAGTGTTTGTGACGTCAGTGCTACATGTATATAGGCCTTTATTTTTACGCTGTGGCCATCTTTGTCAGGTTCCTTGTAATTATGATTATATTGCTTACTATCAATGCATATACAAGGGACCAGACTAATTTTCTTCCTGCCTCGGTTTGGTCACATGTATTTGTTTTGATGAAAATACTTTATCATGCTGTGGCCATCTTTGTCAGGTTCCGTGTATACACAATTATGATTATAGTGCTTACTGTCAATTACAAGGTACCAGACTATTTTCCTTCCTGCCCCGGTTTGGTCACATGTACATGTATTTGACGAAAATACTTTATCGTGCTGTGGCCATCTTTATCAGGTTCCATGTATACACAATTATAGCACTTACTATCAATGTATACAAGGGACCAGACTATTAGTCACATGTATAACATGAATTGAAGAAAAGAAAAATGGCTGTACTGTGATATTACGTATTTTATGACTGAACATTTTGTTTCTATTATAGAGGAGAATGAAATGGGAAATCACCATCCTGGGTTCATTTCAAGACACTTGATGGAGGCAGAAGAAACTGATGCCCCCAAAGACTACAGTCCAGTCCCTGTGGTAAATGCATAATAATGTATAATAATAATACAATACAAGCATTTATAAAGAGCATTTTTCCAAGGGTTGCACGTCAGATCTTCAGCACAATGCGTTAACATATCCAATGAAATCCTTTGAGTGGTACGCCTGGAGCTTGTCTATATCCTTGATCTATATCCTTCATGTACATGTATTTGCGGCTTTTGCACTGCACTTAATGGCACTCAAAGGCGAGGCTAGTTTATCTCAACTCATAAAGACATTATTTTGTTCTTTTATTCTTTTCACTTGTTTTCTTTAGCTGAATTTCTGGATCAGCGGTGACAGTGTTCCCCATCACATCGATGGAGGGAATGTTTTGATGTACAACTGGCATCTGACACACAAAGTAGAGCCAGAACACACAGCCATCAATGTTACATTTCAGGTATAATTGTGGCCATCCCAATTGTCATCATTTTCAAGGTATAGATTGATGAGGTCGAGTGGTAATTCCTAACCACCCCAAACCAGCGGCGTAGCCAGGACTTTTATAGTTGGGGGGGAGGGGGGGGGGGCATTGCTTTTCAGAAAGCTTACTTGATTTGAAGTTGGTAAATGTACCAAAATCACCCTGAAAATGCAAAGGCCCCCCCCCCCCCACCCCCAATTTTTTCAAAGACAATGCTTTTTCAGCTGTACAAAATTACATTAAAGATTAATGCTTGCCCCCCTTAAATTTAAGCTTGTCCCCCTCTTGCCCCCCCAATTTAACAGGTCTGGTGCCGCCGCTGAATTTGACATATAATTCCTTTTTTTTTTTCAAGACAATAATTAACAGGCCTGTGAGTTCTCAGGATTTTTTCTGATTTCAGAATTTTTTACAAATCTCCCTTTGCCCCAGATTTTCTTGAAAGAAGAGAAATAGGTAAGAGAGAGAAGTATTGTCCTGTGTCCAAACCTCTAGTTTCCTGTTTGTGGGGATGTGGAGAGTCATTTCAGGAGAGTCGGGGGGCTTTGTGTCCACTATACCAAAGGGAGACCCAGGCCTGCTACCCACAGGAGGTTGAGGGGGCTTTGTCCTCTAGACCAAAGGGAGACCCAGGGCTGCTATCCACAGGAGGTTGAGGGGGGCTTTGTCCTCTAGACTAAAGGGAGACCCAGGCCTGCTACCCACAGGAGGTTGAGGGGGCGTTGTCCTCTAGACCAAAGGGAGACCCAGGCCTGCTACCCACAGGAGGTTGAGGGGGCTTTGTCCTCTAGACCAAAGGGAGACCCAGGCCTGCTACCCACAGGAGGTTGAGGGGGCTTTGTCCTCTAGACCAAAGGGAGACCCAGGCCTGCTACCCACAGGAGGTTGAGGGGGCTTTGTCCTCTACAGGGTGTCCCCATAAAAAGTATACCGAGATAAAAATTACTGTAATGGCAAAACTACTTTATATATGGGAAAGAGAAATATATCTCTAGAAAGGGCAGAATGTCCTCTTTGCAATGGTATACAGCTTGTGATGTTATTGACACAGATGAGTGAACAAATTAGACAGATGTTAAGGGTACTGAAAGCAGGACTGTGACAAATTTGCATATTTGAATAACAAATCTCAACCATGCAAGTGTGCAGAATACCAAATGCCTTTGTTTTTTCAACACATTCTTGAAAACAAGGAATGTACCTAAAACAATGTAATCTGCTTTGTTTTCGCTTACTACCTCAAAAGTTTAATGTGCAGGTTTTTAAAATGCTTTTGGACCTTTGTTAATCAAATATGCAAACTTGTCACAGTCCTGCTTTCAGTACCCTTAACATCTGTCTAATTTGTTCACTCATCTGTGTCAATAACATCACAAGCTGTATACCATTGCAAAGAGGACATTCTGCCCTTTCTGGAGATATATTTCTCTTTCCCATATATAAAGTAGTTTTGCTATTACAGTAATTTTTATCTCGGTATACTTTTTATGGGGACACCCTGTAGACCAAAGGGAGACCCAGGCCTGCTACCCACAGGAGGTTGAGGGGGCTTTGTCCTCTAGACCAAAGGGAGACCCAGGCCTGCTACCCACAGGAGGTTGAGGGGGCTTTGTCCTCTAGACCAAAGGGAGACACAGGCCTGCTACCCACCGGAGGATCGGGGGGCTTTGTCCTATAGACCAAAGGGAGACCCAGGCCTGCTACCCACAGGAGGTTCAGGGTGCTTTGTCCTCTAGACCAAAGGGAGACCCAGGCCTGCTACCCACAGGAGGTTCAGGGGGCTTTGTCCTCTAGACCAAAGGGAGACCCAGGCCTGCTACCCATTTTTCAGGATGTTTTACTTTTGTCAAATTACACCCTGGATTAACCAACTTGAATACGACATAAAACACAATAAAGGGGGCCACTTTCCTACCGTCACGTTAGCAGTTTTTCTAATGGTTGTAATTTTTTTTTTAATATCTGAAACCATCCAAAAAGAATTTCAACATTTGAATAGACATGCATGCTTATCCTAAAGATAATTTTAGTTTATTATTACTATTATTTGTTTAATTACCTAAAATTTCCATCAACAAATGGACGGAAAAGTGAGTTAACTTTTCCGTCCAATTTTATGGAAATTTGAGGTAAAAAAATAAAAATAAAATAAATCAACTCAAATTAGTTCTAGTATAAGCCTACATGTCCATTCACATGTTGAAACACTTTTGGTCGGTTTCAGGTACTTAAAATAAATAACAACCATTGGCTTCTAACGTGATGGATGCAAAGTGGCCCCTTTATTGTAATTTTATGTCATACACAAGTATGCTATAAGATGATAATTCAATTGAGTATATTAAAACTAATGTAAAAAATTCTTTGACGGATTGATGGTTTTTGGATTCTAATTTTGTTTTATCTTTTGTCTTTTTACTCAGGTGGACTTTCCATTTCTGACTTTCAATGAGGACTCTGTCAACATCTCCCTGTCCAGTAACTCACTTGAAATTAATAGAAATGAGATGAACCCAATTGATGTCACCTGGATGGAAAAGGAAAACAAGGTAAAAATATGAAAAAAAGGAATAAGGAACATGGAAAAGAACTAGGTAATAAAGGTTTATTGGAATATTGATGTCACCTTGATGGAAAAGGAAAACAAGGTACAAATATGAAAAAAGGAATAAGGAACATGGTAAAGAACTAGGTAATAAAGGTTTATTGGAATCTTGATGTCACCTAGATGGAAAAGGAAAACAAGGTACAAATATGAAAAAAGGAATAAGGAACATGGAAAAGAACTAGGTAATAAAGGTTTATTGGAAATTGATGTCACCTAGATGGAAAAGGAAAACAAGGTACAAACACGAAAAAGAATTTTAAAAAAAGCATGGAAAAGAACTAGGCAATAATTAAAGGGATATTGGAAATATGGACAAGGATGTACACAGAAACAAGGTACAAACAGGAAAAAGGAATACAAAACATGGAAAAGAACTAGGTAATAATGGGTTGTTGGAAATAGGGACAGCAATAAACAAGGTACAAACAGTAAAGGAATACAAAACATGGGAAAGAACTAGGTAATAATGGGTTTATTTGGCAATTGGGACAGCAATAAGCTTGGGCGATAAGACGATAATATCAAATATCGCGATATCTTTTTTTATTCAATTACGGTATCGAGAACCTTTTGAGGTTATCGAGATATCGGCAAATCGCGATTAAAAATTTATTGCGAAAAAAATCGCCAATTTGAGTCAAGTCAGAAATTCCATGGAATAAAATTTGGACAGTCTTTTCAGCTTTTGGGAAGTGAGAAACAAAAGCGAACTACTTCATAAGTACATACAATGCAAACGAATTTATGATTTATTGTGATGCTTGTAGAGGGGTATATACCTGTGGTTATTTGCTCTAAACCAATCATGTGTTAATGTAAAAAAATAATCGCGATACTATCGAAAATCACGATATATGTTTGCCGATATATCGTGGATGAAAAAAATTGATATCGCCCAAGTTTAGACAGCAAGGAGATTCTCAATTGATATCACCTGGGTGGAATGGGAAAACAAGGTACATACAGGAAAAGGAATAAGGAACATGGTTTAGAACTAGGTATAATAAAGAGTTATTGGGAATAAAAAAAAGTACTAGGTACTCATAAACTGATGTCACCTGGATGAAGAAGGAAAACAAGGTACCAACAACAAGAAAAGGGAATAAGGAAAGACAATGGCTACCAACTTTAAACTGCTAGTTGGTAAACTGCCAGAATCGCCTGGGGTAACCCATAAATCATAATGAATCAAATAAAAAAGGTTCATATTTATAATTTATTTCAGATCTTTTTGTTTCTATTTTGAATGCAATGTATATCTTTGTTTCATTTGTGCATACGGAACCAACTTAAATATTTGATTTTCTTCTAGGTTCAAATTACCGTTGATATTGCAGAGCCATTGTGGATTAACTTAACAGAACCATGGCGGCTACCAGACTGCTGGTGGACACCTGGTCAGAAATGCTACAAGACAAATTATGAAGGTATGTTATTAACTACGTTGTCTTTTCATTGAAGGGAAGGGTTGTACCACAGTATGCTGTCAATGAGAATAATTGTCTCACATTGTTTCACAGCTTGGTTGTTTAATGTACATGTAAATACATTATTTTAAAAAAGTAAGAATACTTTTAGAAGCAAGTAAGACTTATTGCGGTGACACCATGTGAAATTCTCTATTGAGCAGTAATTAGTTCTGAAAAGAACTGGAGGTTACAACTCGACATTTCGATCAGTATGCTCTGATCGTCCTCAGGAGCAGTTTTGACAGCATGATCAATAGTGTATAATGGCTGATTTAAGGCTGATTTGGAAATGTTTGAAGATTATTTGGAAATTAGGGTAAAACTTGAGGCCAATAAAAACTACCAAAATGTTTCTGTCGAAATGTCAGACTTTTTCTTTGTTACTTCTGCAGACTGTGTTTTCTATGACACATCCGAAGAGCAAAACTGGGATCCCGCCTTCTGCTACCGTTTCAACATCTCCCAGTGCCTCCCGCACAACACCACCTCCCAGTGCTTCTTTGTACACCCCTATGAGTGCCTCTCTCGCCTCCTTACTGCCTCTGCCGAGGACCCCCATGAGCTTCTCTGCCCTATGCAGTCGAACACGTCTTGTGTTCAGGTGAATGACCGAGGACTGTTCTTTACACAGTATGACTGGACGGTACCAACGAAGACGCCGATTGTAGTGAGCTTCAATAAGGAGTTTTGCAATATGCCAACTGAGGAGATTTGGAGTAAGTACTAACATGGTTCCCTTCAACAATCATTCTTCAACACCGTACCTACCTTTTAATAGACCTTTATGCTTTGACGTCAAAAACTGACGGGCGCCCGTTCAGAGGCAAAAGTTGAAAACGTAAGGCCAACAACTACTATTTTTGATTTGTAAATCAACCTTGCCCCTTCAAGAATGAAATTTTAGGTCAGAAATTCCTTTTGTCTCAAGTGCTTTTTCTAATAAGAAAACAGGAATCGTTATGTCGAATTTATAACACAAAATTGCCAGATTGCAACTTTCTTTTAATAGACCTTTATGCATTGACGTCAAAAACTGAAGAGTGCCCCGTTCAGAGGCTGGGTTTCTCAAAGGCTTGGCTGTACCATGACTTTGGCCCTCCTCCCTTGGAGAGTCACAGGCAAAGCCTGGGCCTGGCCGGGCTTCTCAAAGGCTTGGCCGTACCATGACTTTGGCCCTCCTCCCTTGGAGAGTCACAGGCAAAGCCTGGGCCTGGCCGGGCTTCTCAAAGGCTTGGCCGTACCATGACTTTGGCCCTCCTCCCTTAGAGAGTCACAGGCAAAGCCTGGGCCTGGCTGGGTTTCTCAAAGGCTTGGTTGCACCATGACTTTGGCCCTCCTCCCTTGGAGAGTCACAGGCAAAGCCTGGGCCTGGCTGGGTTTCTCAAAGGCTTGGCTGTACCATGACTTTGGCCCTCCTCCCTTAGAGAGTCACAGGCAAAGCCTGGGCCTGGCTGGGTTTCTCAAAGGCTTGGCTGTACCAGGACTTTGGCCCTCCTCCCTACCATCAAGTGCACTTTTAGATAATAATTCATAAATTTGATAATCTCGGCCCAATTTCATAGCGCTACTTACACGTAAGAAAATTTTCCTGCTAACTTCAGCAGAAAAACCTGCTTAAGCATAAGCGTATTTCACAGGTTAGCAAGAACATTTCAGAGCATCACGTGCGCATTCACCATAGATTTGTACGGTCGCGTCACTCATTTGCAAGCAATAACGGCCAGTAAGTTAGCGTGCCTTTCTCTATGCTTAATGGGGGACTGTCGTGGATTTATATCAAACAGTTAAATATGTGATCGTTTTATTCTTTTATATCAGTAAAAGATCAATACAATTTTTGTTTTTGTGTTTTTATTGTTTTTGAGAGTGTTATTTTACCATTGTAAAAATGCCCCCCACTTTTACTAGTTGTTCCCGCCCTGCACGGAGGAGCTGTTTGTGACGTCATGTCGGGAAGAGAAACTCGGCTCAAAATGATCGCTGCACAAAACTGTGAGAGCCAATGGACCTGACCACTTTACTCTTGTCAGTCGAACTTTGTTCGTCCAAATACGGCGATATTTTGGGTCACTTGAGAACAGATGAAGGCTAACACCGTCTTTGGTGGTGTTGCTGCATCCTGCAGCAACACATCTTCCCGGCATTTTATTAGTTCCAGAAACAAAAATCACGGAAGAAATGGAATCGACGCTACGTGTGTGAAACATATGTATGTACATGTACATCATGTACACATCGGATCTTCCCGACCTAACGTCACATATCTTATGCAAATGAAGCTTCCTCCATGGGGCGGGGTTGCCTTCCCCAAACACTTCAAACATTGTTTTAAAATACTTGTACTCAGAAATCAATGATTAAATAGACACAGGTGGGTCTCAAAAACAATATTTTATTACAAAACGCCTTAAGTAAAGGATTTCAGTCCCCCTTTAACGGTTAGCGGCACTGTGAAATGAAAAACATACAGTAAGCAAAAAGTCGGCTGCTTAGCGGCTCTATGAAATTGGGCTCTGGTAATTACTATTGTTGTACACTCAGTTTAATATGTTTTTTTATATGTTTCACTAATGTCCTCAGCTTATGAAGAAGATCACAATGGAACTATCTACATGGTCGACATATTTGTCAGTGAGGATCTAGAACGTAATTGCCGCACCGTCATGATGAAGCTTAAGCCAGTACCTACCACACCAGAACCGACATACAACCCATATAGAGCGCTGCCGACGACCACAGACTATGTTGATGCCAAGGATTGTATAAATGTTAACACAACAGGCTTCTATTATCCGCCTCGAACCGATACGTTGGCAAGATTTCAACCTGACTGTATCCGTAACGGTGTGTCAACAG
>CM055817.1:40012000-40045260 GCA_029582265.1 Zoroaster sp. YZ-2022 | reverse complement strand
ACATATTTTGGATGACAGATGTGTAAATCAATAAAGTGGAGCTTTTTATAGTTTGATGAAATTCTTGCGTTGGGTAATAAACAATTGATTTTAATTTTGCCCTACACCCACGTGTGTATAGTCTGTATACTCAGTGCTTTCCGAGTGTCTGTGGAGAAAACTTCACAGGCGACTCGGGCGGGATTCAAACCCACGACCTCCTGCTTACTAGTGCAGACGTCTTAACCTCTCGACCACCGAGCTTGCCCGATGTCGATTGGATGGCTAGAATCCTATATAGCAGCAGGTGCCGCGATATTTAAGTGGAGCTTGTTAGAACATTTTTTAGAGAACAAAATCAGAGACATCAGGGCAACCATTTAGGGCTGTGCCGGGTATCCGGGTATCCGGATACCCGACCGAAACTGTCATTACCCGGTTCCGTTTTTCGGTTCCGAGTACCCATAAACGACTTTTTAAAATTGGGACTTACCATTTCAGCGGTGTGAACAGAAATCTTTGACTATTGAACAATGTAATGTTTACACTTTTAGGAGCAATTTTATTCAAGATAACGACTTTGTAGTATTTTATGGACATTTTCCATACACTTTTGTCCAACTGATACATTGTATCCAATCATTATGACTCAAATAGCTGGCTGTGGCATGCTACAAACAAGTATCAAACTAGCTGCTCAGGACGGAATGTTTGCCTATTGTTCACAGTAATTGGATTAGTGGGACAACAACTGCTGACCTGGAGTGTGCGCCATGATGTGTTAATAGAGGGGATTTTATTATAGGGGACGTCCACATTAATTGTTGTCCTAATAAAAAAGTGGTGTTGAAATTGGTTTTGTTGTGTAATTATTTTGATGTGCCACCAACCATCCCTCAGCATATCATCAACTTTTCTATTTATTTACCCACCGATACCGAGCTCTCTTAATTGTGTACATGTATTACATTTGTCGACAAGGTGACAATTTGTTTCAAAATAAAAAAATTAAAAGCGAGGTGTTAAGTCGGTCATTGTCTTTGAAACCAACAGTAGGATCCATAATCAGTCGGATTTGACTGAAAGGTATTTATTTATTGGTTGCGGGTTTGATCCTTTCAATTGGGCAGCTTATCTCCTATCAGTTGAAAAGACGTTTATGAGGGACGAAATGCGGTTGCTTATGATGAGCTGCGAATTATGGATCGTCAAACATTGATGGAGGGGACAAATTGGCTGAATAGTAATTAAAAAGTAGACAAAACTTACACCGATATGTTCTGTTAAGTTCAGTTATTTTTTGATGAGTGCGCATCCTCAATTTTAGACTCATTTCTTGACTGACCGATCAACACGATGTCACTTTCAACAGGGAATAGTCAAGTTTGGTCCCATTTTGAGAAAAAGGGGCCCAAATTGGTAAAATTCATTCTTTCAAGAAACAAGGTTTATTGACAGGTTTATTGACATTTAACTAAAGTTCATTGTGATAGAAACATATTAATATTCAAGTTATGATTTTAGATTCGTTAATATTTTGCAGTTTGTTAGTTTCATAATATTAAATATTATTTTAGTACGCAAAATCATGTCCTCAATCCAAAGCCAACATGTCGTACGGGATATCCTTATTTAGAAGGCAGGGGCGCGGGCAAGGCACATGAATATGGAATCGTTTTCCCACAACGGGTTAGTTCCGCCCACATCGCCTTTGACCAATGACATTATTCAACACGTGTTTTGTGACATGAACACTAAAGTCAACTTGCTATACACATGCGCCCTGATCCAAAGCCAACATGGCGTACGGGATATCCTTATTTAGAAGGCATGGGCGCGGCAAGGCGAAATATGAATTGTTTTCCCACAATGGGTTAGTTCCGCCCATCGCCTTTGATAGACCAATGACATTATTCAACACGTGTTTTGTGACATGAACATCAAAGTCAACTTGCTATACGCACGCTCTGATCACGCCGCGTCTTCTGATATGATGATGGTAGTCACTCCCCTGACACAGTCACGCGTGTGGAGGCCGCTGTAGCTGTGTGGTGCACCGGCAAAGCGTCTTGTAGCGATCATTTGGGCTTTCTTTTTGTAAATTGGGTTATTAAAGACACTTCTGTAGCAATTTTTACGGTTTTATTTCAGAAATAACTTTCCGTAAATACAATATTTTGTCACCAAGATGTTATACTTTAATTAATAAAGATCGAATTAAATATGGTATCCTCTGTATTATAAAGGTCAATTTTGTTAACGTTTACATGTATTTGTACACCAAAGGAGCTGAGGCATGTTTTCAACAAAAATGAAAATGGGTATCCGGGTATCCGAACTTTCCTGATTTCGGGTATCCGGATCCAAAAATATCCGAAAACGCACAGCCCTAATACCATTCAAGAGATTTCATTGGATGTTATGCCGAAGATCTGACCTCACGTTTTAAGGCTCGTGAGATAGCTACATGTACATGTAGCAACCAAGGTCAAAGTTAAATCTCCATGAAACTGAGAGGCCAGTATCTGGCGAAACTTTCGCGAGCCTCGAAGCGTGATGTCAGATCTTCAGGCTAAAAGGGCGTATTCTTGGCAAAATTACTGCAATTGAATTCATACAACAAATACAAGAAATTTTTCTTAAATGTATGTATGAGAGGGCGTTACTACACACCACTCGAACACATGTGTTTTGGTCAAACGTGAACCTCAGCTTTGCAAAAAGGTACATGCTGCATACTTTGCAACTCATTTCAGAGGGCAGTTTGGGGACTTATGTTTTCTGCTAAAATGGGGGCAAACATCTTCTTTGCAAAGAGTGAGACACACTACATGTAGTTTCTCACCCACGCTCCTAGGCTCACTGCTCGGTCTGCCTCGCACTTCTCTCGATCTTCGAAGGAGAAGCCCGATAGACCAAACTGCCTGACCTCATAGCGAGCCTTCTTCAGGTTGAAGTCTTCTGGATCTGAATCAGGTTGGTTTGGCTCTTTGACCTGGACAGAAAAAAAGTTTGGATAAATGGCAGAGCTATAATGAGTCACTTAAAGGGAATGTGAAACATTGATATTTGGAAACGTACGTACAGTGTACATTTCAACCCTCTCAATTTCAAGAAATATAATATCATAAACTAACCTGTGACAGATGTGCACATTTTTGGAAAAACAACAAAAAACATGTACACACATACGTAAGTGTACCAGACTGGTCCCCTGTATTTATCCTATCAAGGATAGATACAGGCTTCTGGCGTATCATTCAAGGGATTTCATTGGATACATTGTGCTGAAGATCTAAAATCATGCTTCGAGACTCGTGCGCTAGCTAACAACCAAGGTCAAAGTTGAATCTCTGGGAAAACATGGTGGCCGCACACCCAGTATCTGGCGTAATTCACGAGCCTCATAGCGTGACGTCAGATCTTCAGGCTATAGACCTTATGCATATATACTACTCAAAACAATTTAGGGAACACCGGATTTTTAACATCAAATAGGTTTGAAATGTTCCATGAACCGGGATTTTCATTTGCAACCCTCTCTCTCTTTCAGTAGTCATGTCATGAAATGTGTAATCACTACATGCATCCTTTATCATCTGTTTCATTGTGCAGTTGTTTCTCATCAATTCTGTGAAACATTGTGTTTATCTTAAATAAATGATCATTGCTTTAACCGAGATTATTCCGGTGTTCCCTAAATTGTTTTGAGTAGTATATGATGACACAAACTGAAGGACGCCCTCGGTCAGAGGATAGAGAAAGTCATTGATTGGTTCATGTACAGTATGCATGCTGCGCATACACACATGCACAGCGCGCATACATGAATGAGGGCGCCCTTCAGTTGTGATGTCAATGCATAAGGTCTATAAGTGTACATGCTTTGTTTTAAATATTTGCGGGCAACTCTTTTGCATTTCTTAACCCTCCTACTGATAGACCATTTGAAACCATTCAAAATTTCCACTTTCAAAAATGCCCATTGGTTTTGTACACACATGGTGATACCATTTGAACAGTGTTGGTAGCAAGCTTTACTACCATTCAAATCCATTTAAATGCATAGAGGGTCCATTGATTCACCACTTAGAAGTATCCAAACAAGGTTTTGTATTAGCTGTACTACCATTTGGAAAGATCCAAACAAGGTTTTGTATTAGCTGACCTACCATTCAAAACCATTTGGGGGAATCAATGCTGTACACAGTTATTTCACCATTCAAAACCACAAAAGCGAATGGTTTCAAATGGTGCATCAACTTGTATGAAAAAGGTACCAAAAGTAGGAGGGTTAATCTTCTACTATATGTAAGTAGTTATATTCATTTCACATTTTGGTCTGTAAGAAAACCTTTAAATTAATTTAATGGTTTTCTTACATTTGTTACAATCGACAGTACTACAGTTTTTAACCCCAACCATGCTCCATGCAACAAATGTAAAAAGTTGTTGCATCTTGTTGCCCTCAGCTGAGAACAAAAGAACCATAGTCCTAGCTGGTGGATCTTGTTGTATTGAGCAGCCTGCACTTTTCTGTTGTTGCATTTTGTTGCATTTAGCAGGGTGGATCTTATCATCTTGTTGCGTTGGGCAGACTGGGGCTGCACACTTTCCTGTGCCTGTGAAATTCCTGTTGGGGGGGGGGGGGGTTAACTAGGGTTAATGTGTACATTAAACTTTCTACTTCCGCATTGTCTATCACACCTTTTTCTTTTTTCGCCTGCTTGGATCCTCAAACAAAATAACCTCTGGTGGAGGTCTCTTCATCTTTCCTTCTTCCTTCCGTCGCTCCTCCTCTAATTCCCTTTGCTCTTTCTCTAACTGTTCCTCTTTAAATAGTCTTAGCTCCTCCTCAAAATCGACAGCCTCTCTGGTCTTCTTATTTCTTTCCTCTGCAGTTCCTGTTGACTTGTTCTTCTTCTTTCTTCTCGTTGTGGCGGACTTTCTCGATGAAGTTGGTTGCGTCTTATTTGGGTGGTCGCTGCATTTGTCTGATGACTGGAGATTATTTTTGGTTTGCTTTCTTTGTTTCTTCGTACCAATGTAGTCTTCATCATCCAGTAAACTATCACCTGTGAGCAAAAATATATAAATTCAATCCAGGAGAAACAGATCATGTGTTAGCTACGATGATGTAGCTTTTGTCTTTATCACTACATTTTCCTCTATTTTTTTCCTTTATAGGCATAGATATTTATTGCAGGAAATGCTATGATCGCCATAATCGACCATCAAAATTTAACATGTTTTTTGATGTGACACAACATCTAAAAAGTATATATATTGGCAACGGTTTTGTTCCACTAACAAAACACATTAAAAAACTGGGGGTATGATAATGTTCTCAATAAGGCTGTCATTGGCAGATCCAGGGGGGGCTAAGGTGGCTGTAGCCCCCCTAAAATCGTTTAACAAAAAAAAATTTTAATAAAAAAAAGAGAGAGAAAAAGAGAGGGGGAGGGGAGGGGAGAACGCACTCCCATTCCCACAGTGTGCGGGATAAACATAATGAGGTGACCTACTTAGTACTGTACTGAAAAATAATTGTTTTTGATTCTCAGCCCCCCCTAAAAAATGTTCTGGATCCGCCCATGGCTGTGCCGGGTACCCAGATACCCGATCGAGGTCATTATCCGGTTCCATTTTTGGGTTCCAATTACCCGTCTTTTTAAAACTTTGAACATTTAAGCCACATTTTTTGTTAACAAAATGTGTGTGGGGAATGGGGATGCTACAAGTTGTTTTGAATAGAGAGGCATGAAGTTATTACAGTAGGTCCACACATTCCTTGTGACTCCAATGAAACAGGAGAAACTTGTGTTAACCCTAACCTTCCAAATTCAACCAAAATCAACCGGAGGTTTTGGTTGATTTTGGCAGGTTAGAAAATTTTTCTTGGTTGATTTTGGAGGAGTTTGGCAGGTTAGGAAATTTTTCTTGGTTGATTTTGAAGGAGTTTGGCAGGATGGCCCAATGTAACGTTGGTTGATTTTGGAGGAGTTTGGCAGGTTAGAAAATTTGTCTTGGTTGATTTTGGAGGAGTTTGGCAGGTTAGAAAAATTTTCTTGGTTGATTTTGGAGGAGTTCAATGGCAGGTTAGACAAATTTTCTTGGTTGATTTCACCATATACTGGCACCTTTTGTTTTAACAGTTCTACGGTCAGAAAGTCTCTGGTTACTTCCACTTAGCTTAGCCCTAACCCTGCCAGACGCAGCACAGTGCATCAGGTGGAAAAGTCTGGTGCACTTTGATGCAAAATGCAACCACTAACTGCTGTGAACTTTGTAGCAATACTGATGGAAATTGAGGTCAAACCAGCTAAGTGCTGGGGAATTGGGCAAACCACTTTGGGTCCCTGGTCTGAAGGGTACAGTGTATGTCTCGGGTTTCACTCTACTTTCATAGTGCAGTCTGGGATAATGCATTGTACAGTTGTGTACATGTATGGCCCAATGGATTATTTCAAAGGTAAATTTGAGTTCAATAGCAGAAAACCCAGAAAAGAATGTAAACAAAAGGAAAACATAAAAAAGAACAGGCAGTGATGATATTTTGTTTCAAATATTCAAAGCCAAACAAAACCTTCCCAGCAACTAAATTCCCAGCAACCAAGAAAACCTACTACCCTCCCAGCAACTTTTGATGCATCTACGGGTGCATACTGATGGAATTTGCATGGTACTTGTACCACCACTGATATACACTATACACCCTTGACTGCCACACGCAGCAAAATGCACTGGTTGATTTTGTAGGATTTAGGCAGTGGGCACCACACAAAATAGAACACCGGTTGATTTTGTAGGATTTAGGCAGTGGGCACCATGCAAAATAGAACACCGGTTGATTTTGGAGGAATTTGGAAGGTTTCTAGAAAATGAGCCTAGGGGGTTAGGGTTAATATTGGTTATTTTATACATTTAGAAGTATTGGGTAGAATGTCGTATCCGACCGCCACTTTTTCTCATTAAATATAACCAATAATGTAATCTTACCTACCTACATTGTATTAACCCTCCTATGCCCAGACTGAAATTTGGCCCAGTAAGCACCGCACCCACAGACAGTCACTTGAGTATTTTTGGTTGCATTGCCAATTGATCACACATGTGTATTTTTCTCTAAGAGTGCTGGAGTTAGTGGCAGTCAACCACACGTGTGTATAAGTTATATGCTGAGTCACACAGAGCTGTGTACAGTATGTACAGCAGACTCATATACAGTTGAGTGGTTTTGGTTTGACCTCCTACCATACCTTGCATTTATTTGAGTGCACTGCACAAAGTCAATGGGTTGGGAGGTACATGGAAATTTTGAGTGTCTTTGATTGTTAAACCTATAGGAGGGTTAAGGTGGAGAAAATATGGATGATGATGGACATACATCAAATTATTCCATAATATTTATTTCATGAAAAATCAGGCATTTTTGGGATACGATGACTTCCTCAGTCATGTCAGTTTGATCTTGTCAACTCCCCTGTTAGTGACCAACACGGTCATTGTACATGCGCAGTGGCAACTATAATACAATCCTTCTATTTTCTGAAGGGGAGGATTTTTTTAGAAGGGAAATAAAGTGCGAAAACCATCATAAAAGTGGATTTTAATTTTAAAGATAGTTTTCGCTTTCTGTACCCCCAAAAATCGATAGAATGATTTTTTAACTGGTTAGTGATTGCAAAAAAAACACCTTAAAACGTGGTGGTTGGATACGACATTCTTTCCCAATGAAACAGGAGAAACTTGTGTTCATATTGGTTATTCTATACATTTGGAAGTAAAATTTGTTTTTACAAAATTGGGAAAGAATGTCATATCCGACTGCCACTTTTTATGGGTTTTTGGGGAATTATTTTGCAACCACTAACCAGTTAATGATTCCATCAATTTTTGGGGGTACAGAAAGCGAAAACTATCTTTAAAATCCACTTTTATGATGGTTGTCGGACTTGATTTCCCTTCTAAAAAAATCCTCCCCTCCAGAAAATAGAAGGACCCTATTATAGTTGCCACTGCGCATGAACAATGACCATGTTGGTCACTAATGGGGGGGTTGACAAGATCAGACTGACAATGACATGACTGAGGAAGTCATCGTATACCAAAAATGCCTGATTTTTCATGAAATAAACATCCTGGATTCCTGGAATAATTTGAAGTATATGTCCATCATCATCAATATGTTCTTCACTTTACTAGGTAGACCTGTAAGATTACATACTTAATGAGATAAAGTGGCGGTCGGATACGACATTCTACCCCAAAATTGTTTTCGGGAACCCGGGTATAGGCCTATCCAAAGATTTCCAATTTCGGGTAGGCCCTATCTCATCTGGTTCCCAAAAATAACTGAAAACACACAACCTGGCTTGGCTTAGTTCTCAACATTTGCTTGCTAAGGCCCAGCCTTTATGGGCGGAGACTTTGGCTGTAACTGGAATAACGGATCGAAGAAAATTTGTAAAATGTTGTGACTTGTGTAAACTGTAATGCTAGTAATAGTACTAGCCTATATTACGTTATTTACGTATGGGCAAGGAACAACTCATCCAGCTGAACCTGATGAAAATAAATAGAATTTCATCATTCAAAATATGATTTTAACTTTTAAGCATAAATTACCATACTCGCTGAGTTTGCTCAGCAGACGTTTTTGAAGCTCATTGTCTCCTTCCATTCCAGCACTAGCAGGATCGTCCTTAAATAACAACAAATTTCCAATCAATCAATGCATAATTATCACATGTAAAAACCGTTACATAGCATTAGCAATAGCAATCGGTGCAATCGCTTTCCAAGCAATTCTATACAGCATGCTGAAGTCGCACGTGTGTATTACTATTGTACACGTACATACATGTAGTAGAGAATAGTTACTCGACCAATATTATAATAGGCTCACTGCACTTTATCTATAGACGGTGGAACCAGTCTACCAAGATTTCTCAACCTCGTTGTTGCAGTGATCGATCCCGCTTGCAGTTCGGGAATGGTCTTAGACCCTGGGGACGTCAGTGACCTTTTTGTAACTTTTTGTAACTTTTTTGGCGTCAACTTTGAAGTCGTCTGCTAGTGCTAAATTGATCGTATTCGTAGCGAAAGTTATATTTGTTTATAATTCCGTTTTACCTATGTGGACTTTCCTGTTTTTGGAGTGTGGGCGTGCTGTGATATTTGAATAGTTTATCAGGAAAAGTGACACAGTGAGGTTGAAGTTATTGCTGATTTTTTGAAAATGATTTTTGCTAAATTTTACAAGAAAAAATCGTTCCCATGTGTCGGAAATAGACGTCCCTGATTGTTAGCTATGTCATTCTGTAGCACAGTGTAGGCCTATGCCTATGGCTAGCCTATGTTTCAATGTTTTCAACTTCTTTATAAAAATAACGTTGACGTTTAGCATGATGCATTTTTAATAAGTTATATTATTGTATATTACTGTATTAAATAATAGGCCTGTGTTTTTGGCTACTTTAACGGCAATTTCTAACGTTTAGAAGGAAAGAATGTCGTATTTGACCACCACTTTTATTTTTTTTTAAAGGTTTTGGGGGAAATTTTTTGCAGCCACTAACTAGGCCTAGTTAAAAATTATTCTATCGATTTTTCGGGGTACAGAAAGCGAAAACAATCTTTAAAATCCACTTTTATGATGGCTTTCCCTTCTTTATTTCCCTTCTAAAAACATCCTCCCCTTCAGAAAATAGAAGGATCCTATATTAAGTATAGTTGCCACTCCCTCACCATGCAAAGCTACAAGTTCTACCAATTTGAATACACAAGTATGCTATAAGATGATAATTCAATTGAGTATAAGTAAGACTAATTGCGGTGACACCATGTGGAATCTCAATTGAGTAGTAATTAGTTCTGAAAAGAACTGGTGGTACAACTCGACGTTTCGATCAGTATGCTCTGATCGTCCTCAGGAGAATGCCGGACTCTGGAAAATGCTGCTGCTTAAGTAGACTGCTGGAGGATCATCCCATGAATGGATGCTGCAGGATTAGTTCGTTGAGGCGGGAACTGTTGAGACTAGGATCCTTGGGGTTGGGGGAGAGGAGTGTGTGCTCACTAAACTGAATCAGTTGTTGACAAGCACAGGGGGATGGAGGGTGGTTGACTTAGGATGTAGGAGATCCCTCAGTCTGGGGTGGGTTTTGGACTTAGGATATAGAAGATCCTTCAGTCTGGAGTATATTAAATTGAGTATATTAAATTGAGTATATTAAAACTAATGTAAAATTCTTTGACGGATTGATGGTTTTGCGGATTCTAATTTTGTTTTATCTTTTGTCTTTTTACTCAGGTGGACTTTCCATTTCTGACTTTCAGTGAGGACTCTGTCAACATCTCCCTGTCCAGTAACTCACTTGAAATTAATAGAAATGAGGTGAACCCAATTGATGTCACATGGATGGAAAAGGAAAACAAGGTACAAATATGAAAAAAAGGAATAAGGAACATGGAAAAGAACTAGGTAATAAAGGTTTATTGGAATATTGATGTCACCTTGATGGAAAAGGAAAACAAGGTACAAATATGAAAAAAGGAATAAGGAACATGGTAAAGAACTAGGTAATAAAGGTTTATTGGAATCTTGATGTCACCTAGATGGAAAAGGAAAACAAGGTACAAATATGAAAAAAGGAATAAGGAACATGGAAAAGAACTAGGTAATAAAGGTTTATTGGAAATTGATGTCACCTAGATGGAAAAGGAAAACAAGGTACAAACACGAAAAAGAATTTTAAAAAAAGCATGGAAAAGAACTAGGCAATAATTAAAGGGATATTGGAAATATGGACAAGGATGTACACAGAAACAAGGTACAAACAGGAAAAGGAATACAAAACATGGAAAAGAACTAGGTAATAATGGGTTATTTGGAAATAGGGACAGCAATAAACAAGGTACAAACAGTAAAAGGAATACAAAACATGGAAAAGAACTAGGTAATAATGGGTTATTTGGGAATAGGGACAGCAATAAGCTTGGGCGATAAGACGATAATATCAAATATCGCGATATCTTTTTTGTATTCAATTACGGTATCGAGAACCTTTTGAGGTTATCGAGATATCGGCAAATCGCGATTAAAAATTTATTGCGAAAAAAATCGCCAATTTGAGTCAAGTCAGAAATTCCATGGAAACAAAATTTGGACAGTCTTTTCAGCTTTTGGAAGTGAGAAACAAAAGCGAACTACTTCATAAGTACATACAATGCAAACGAATTTATGATTTATTGTGATGCTTGTAGAGGGGTATATACCTGTGGTTATTTGCTCTAAACCAATCATGTGTTAATGTAAAAAAATAATCGCGATACTATCGAAAATCACGATATATGTTTGCCGATATATCGTGGATGAAAAAAATTGATATCGCCCAAGTTTAGACAGCAAGGAGATTCTCAATTGATATCACCTGGGTGGAATGGGAAAACAAGGTACATACAGGAAAAGGAATAAGGAACATGGTTTAGAACTAGGTATAATAAAGAGTTATTGGGAATAAAAAAAAGTACTAGGTACTCTTAAACTGATGTCACCTGGATGAAGAAGGAAAACAAGGTACCAACAACAAGAAAAGGGAATAAGGAAAGACAATGGCTACCAACTTTAAACTGCTAGTTGGTAAACTGCCAGAATCGCCTGGGGTAACCCATAAATCATAATGAATCAAATAAAAAAGGTTCATATTTATAATTTATTTCAGATCTTTTTGTTTCTATTTTGAATGCAATGTATATCTTTGTTTCATTTGTGCATACGGAACCAACTTAAATATTTGATTTTCTTCTAGGTTCAAATTACCGTTGATATTGCAGAGCCATTGTGGATTAACTTAACAGAACCATGGCGGCTACCAGACTGCTGGTGGACACCTGGTCAGAAATGCTACAAGACAAATTATGAAGGTATGTTATTAACTACGTTGTCTTTTCATTGAAGGGGAAGGGTTGTACCACAGTATGCTGCCAATGAGAGTAATTGTCTCACATTGTTTCACAGCTTGGTTGTTTAATGTACATGTAAATACCTAAGTAAGAATACTTTTAGAAGCAAGTAAGACTTATTGCGGTGACACCATGTGAAATTCTCTGTTGAGTAGTAATTAGTTCTGAAAAGAACTGGAGGTTACAACTCGACGTTTCGATCAGTATGCTCTGATCGTCCTCAGGAGCAGTTTTGACAGCATGATCAATAATGTATAATGGCTGATTTAAGGCTGATTTGGAAATGTTTGAAGATTATTTGGAAATTAGGGTAAAACTTGAGGCCAATAAAAACTACCAAAATGTTTCTGTCGAAATGTCAGACTTTTTCTTTGTTACTTCTGCAGACTGTGTTTTCTATGACACATCCGAAGAGCAAACCTGGGATCCCGCCTTCTGCTACTGTTTCAACATCTCCCAGTGCCTCCCGCACAACACCACCTCCCAGTGCTTCTTCGTACACCCCTATGAGTGCCTCTCTCGCCTCCTTGCTGCCTCTGCCGAGGACCCCCATGAGCTTCTCTGCCCTATGCAGCCGAACACGTCTTGTGTTCAGGTGAATGACCGAGGACTGTTCTTTACACAGTATGACTGGACGGTACCAACGAAGACGCCGATTGTAGTGAGCTTCAATAAGGAGTTTTGCAATATGCCAACTGAGGAGATTTGGAGTAAGTACTAACATGGTTCCCTTCAACAATCATTCTTCAACACCTACCTTTTAATAGACCTTTATGCTTTGACGTCAAAAACTGACGGGCACCCGTTCAGAGGCAAAAGTTGAAAACGTAAGGCCAACAACTACTATTTTTGATTTGTAAATCAACCTTGCCCCTTCAGGAATGAAATTTTAGGTCAGAAATTCCTTTTGTCTCAAGTGCTTTTTCTAATGAGAAAACAGGAATCGTTATGTCGAATTTACAACACAAAATTGCCAGATTGCAACTTTCTTTTAATAGACCTTTATGCATTGACGTCAAAAACTGAAGAGTGCCCCGTTCAGAGGCAAAAGTTGAAAATGTAAGGCCAATAACTACTATTTTTGATTTGTAAATAACCCTTGCCCCTACAAGAATTAAATTTTAGGTCGGAAATTCCTTTTGTTTCAAGTGCTTTTTCAAATATAGGCCCCTATACCTGGGCAAAGCCTGGGCCTGGCTGGGTTTCTCAAAGGCTTGGTTGTACCATGACTTTGGCCCTCCTCCCTTGGAGAGTCACAGGCAAAGCCTGGGCTGGCTGGGTTTCTCAAAGGCTTGGCTGTACCAGGACTTTGGCCCTCCTCCCTTAGAGAGTCACAGGCAAAGCCTGGGCCTGGCTGGGTTTCTCAAAGGCTTGGCTGTACCAGGACTTTGGCCCTCCTCCCTTAGAGAGTCACAGGCAAAGCCTGGGCCTGGCTGGGTTTCTCAAAGGCTTGGCTGTACCAGGACTTTGGCCCTCCTCCCTACCATCAAGTGCACTTTTAGATAATAATTCATAAATTTGATAATCTCGGCCCAATTTCATAGCGCTACTTACACGTAAGAAAATTTTCCTGCTAACTTCAGCAGAAAAACCTGCTTAAGCATAAGCGTATTTCACAGGTTAGCAAGAACATTTCAGAGCATCACGTGCGCATTCACCATGGATTTGTACGGTCGCGTCACTCATTTGCAAGCAATAACGGCCAGTAAGTTAGCGTGCCTTTCTCTATGCTTAAAGGGGGGACTTTCGTGGATTTAAATCAAACAGTTAAATATGTGATCGTTTTATTCTTTTATATCAGTAAAAGATCAATACAATTTTTGTTTTGTGTTTTTATTGTTTTTGAGAGTGTTATTGTAAAAATTCCCCCCACTTTTACTAGTTGTTCCCGCCCTGCACGGAGGAGCTGTTCGTGACGTCATGTCGGGAAGAGAAATTCGGCTCAAAACTCAGCTCAAAATGATCGCTGCACAAAACTGTGAGAGCCAATGGACCTGGCCACTTTACTCTTGTCAGTCAAACTTGTTTGTCCAAATATGGCGATATTTTGGGTCACTTGGGAACAGATGAAGGCTAACACCGTCTTTGGTGGTGTTGCTGCATCCTGCAGCAACACATCTTCCCGGCATTTTATTAGTTCCGGAAACAAAAATCACGGAAGAAATGGAATCGACGCTACGTGTGTGAAACATATGTATGTACATGTACATCATGGAGTGTCGTGGCCGAGCGGTCTAGCGCACCGAACTCAAGTTCTGGTGTTGCCAGCAGCAGGGTGTGGGTTCGAGCCCCGGTCGTGACACTTGTATCCTTGAGCAAGGTACTTAACCATAATTGCTTCGTCCTTCGGATGGGACGTAAAGCCGTAGGTCCCGTGTGTTGTATAATGCACGTGAAGTGGATTGTCGTGGCTGAGCGGTCTAGCGCACTGAACTCAAGTTCTGGTGTTGCCAGCAGCAGAGTGTGGGTTCGAGCCCCAGCCGTGACACCTGTGTCCTTGAGCAAGACACTTAACCATAATTGCTTCTCTCCACCCAGGGGTTAAATGGGTACCTGTGAAGGCAGAGATGGTTTGCTCTCTATGCGCTAGAAATGGCAGCAATTGAGCTGTATACTCCCCAGGGAGCTGAGATGGTTTCAGGAATGATTTATGAGCCTTATGAGCCTTATGAGCAGGGATAATAATATAATGCGCCTTGAGCGCCACTTAGTTGGTGGATACGTGCGCTATATAAATCTATACATTATTATTATTATTATTATGTACACATCGGATCTTCCCGACCTAACACTTCCCCAAACACTTCAAACATTGTTTTAAAATACTTGTACTCAGAAATCAATGATTAAATAGACACAGGTGGGTCTCAAAAACAATATTTTATTACAAAACGCCTTAAGTAAAGGATTTCAGTCCCCCTTTAACGGTTAGCGGCACTGTGAAATGAAAAACATACAGTAAGCAAAAAGTCGGCTGCTTAGCGGCTCTATGAAATTGGGTCCTGGTAATAATTACTATTGTTGTACACTCAGTTTAATATGTTTTTTTATATGTTTCACTAATGTCCTCAGCTTATGAAGAAGATCACAATGGAACTATCTACATGGTCGACATATTTGTCAGTGAGGATCTAGAACGTAATTGCCGCACCGTCATGATGAAGCTTAAGCCAGTACCTACCACACCAGAACCGACATACAACCCATATAGAGCGCTGCCGACGACCACAGACTATGTTGATGCCAAGGATTGTATCAATGTTAACACAACAGGCTTCTATTATCCACCCCCGGAACCGATACATTGGCAAGATTTCAACCTGACTGTATCCGTAACAGGTGTGTCAAACAGGAATGTTAACCAATAAATAAGGGAGGAGGGCCAAAGTCATGGTACAGCCAAGCCTTTGAGAAGCCTAGCCATGCCCAGGCTACCTGGCCTCCTAATCTGTCTTTTGTGAGTCCTAATCCTGTAACAATACAGGACCTGCCAATCAGCATAACCTGGGCTCCTGGACGGCTTAGCCCCCAGCTAAGTAGAGCTTATGATGCTAGCTGAAATTGCAACCAAAAGACAGCCGAGTTGTCAGTCGCGTCTATGTTTAACAATAAGAGCTATTTGAGATCTTTTCATTAGTAAAGGGTCTTTGTGCTCAGCTAGAGGATTATATAGACCCCTTGGCCTGGCCAGGCTTCTCAAAAGCTTGCCTGTACCAAAACTTTGGCCCCCCTCCCTAAGTAATTTACAGGTTATCAAAGAGACAAATTATTATTTATTCAGAAACAGTTTAAAGTTTGTTCATTTATCATTCATCTTGTGAATTTCATTATGAGCTGTGTAGAACATGTCATTCTGTCATTTGCTTTTTGAATTTTTAAAATTCATGCAATACTTGTTGAGATATTGTAAAAAATATTAGGGGGAACTTAGAAGTTGTGATGGGTGTAGATTGATGGGGTAAACTCTAATTGAATATTGCAGGTGAATTAAGTAACTTTGTGGAGGTTAATCAGAAGTTTATACCGGTGCTTGCAACAACCATCAGCCAGCCCACCAAGTCTATTGGGGAGCAGCTTACTTCAATAAACGGTAATATTTCTACTGATAGTATTTTTTTTAAATTTTAATCACATAAGGATTTAATAACTTGGATTATGGTCCCATCACCAAAAAATCACATTTGTTTATAGAAAAAAATTAAGAAATCTCTGCCATAAAATCACAATTCCAAAAGTTAAAAGAAAAATGAAATAAAATGCTTGCAGGTTACCAGCTGTCTTTTGAATGTGTATGCAGCGCATACTTCCATTAGTGTATTGCATTTACCTTGCTGCACTGTAACTCGCTTCTCCCTTATTACCTGCAAATTTTCATGTGGTACAACAACAACAAAATGTCTGGTTTCCAAACAACTATTTCACATGGGGTATGAACGTTTGTCCGATTTGTATCATGACGAATCCGCCCTTTTAAAACCAACCCGAGTAGCCCTTCAGTTCACTCGGGTTGGAAAACATCCTTTTCAGAAAGAAGGCCGGGGAGATTAAGATTGTTATCACTGCTAATCCTATTATTAGCATCGGTGGAAGGTGGAAAATGGTCCTGCCTAAAGAATTCAGTCTTATTTTCTAAAGCTTAATTTCACCAACTGAGTTAAAAGCATTGGTAAAATAATAACCTGAGAAAATTGTTACCTTATTTTCTTTTTTGAACTGTGAAAATTGACCAAAAAACGGCCGAGAACGATCTTTTCCGTGGTTTTTGTTTTTGACGTCCGGTGCAAACCTTACGTGCGCATTGATAACTATAGGCCCCAATAGGCCTATAAGATGTAGTCCCCCAATGGTCAATTTAGAAAACTGTGGTCCTAACTAACTGTTGATGCAGACTTCAAGCTTTTAAAAATAAAGATACAAAAGAAAACGAATTGGTTGACAGAAATTACGATCTTTTAAGTTATTATTGTTGATTTGTTATTTCGGCTAGACAGTACGGCAATGGTCATACACTTGGCGGACTGTTATTGGTGTGATGAGTCTAGAGCGCGTACTTCAGTCATCCCGTTTATCGGCACCTCATTCACTTCCTTCGTTTTCTACTATTGTAAGGACAGTAAAACAGAAATGCGTTGCTAAGTTTTATAAGGAAAATGACGGGGAAAATCGGTGTCGGTAGCCGTGTTCAAGCAGTGGATGAGCTGGGGAGATGGTGCAATGGGAAAGTGATTGGTATAGACAACGATGGTAAATTATCGGTAAAGTTTCCCGGTTATTGACTGCCTGAATATCCCGCTGCGTGATCGTACCCATTGATCTCCATATATACTGTGCTGGGAAATAGTGAGCGAACTCATTGGAACGAGGTCGCTGCACAACTGCATTATTTTCAGTCTTATGTCGAGTTAACCTATCAAAAATGGAATCGCCCAACTCCACACATTACGCGTTGTGTAAGCTGACCATGTGACTGCTATTTTATAGGGGTAGTTTGTGTGGTATCTCCCAGTGTACACAAATGACACATGTTTACCTGCACTATACACTTAACAAGTCAGGCCAACGCAACGACCATCGATGATTTCGCACAGTGTATTCGTGTCAAAATATATTTCCCAACACCTGAAAATGAGGTTTAGATCATGGACATTATACAGATTTTTTTTTTGTGGATAATCACAGTCAAATTCTCCGAGTAGCACATCATAAAGTTTGATGGACAGAAGCGTCGGAAACAGACGGTCAGTGTCATGAAAAATTTTCCATTCCAATACTAAGGCAATAGCACTCCGCACTAATGCTAAAAATAGAAGCAAGTAAAAGGTTGCCTTTTTCTACATGCTACATGTATTATCAGTCATGTTTAATATGTTGAACAGGGAGGTTTCGAAACCATGTTAAAACAAGTGCACATTATGTACTGTGTACATGAAAATGCCTTGAAATAATTCCGGCAAAAATCAAGCTGGCTAGGTGATTGTTTATTTACTGGATTAGGGGGATTATCTCTGTGGGACAGAGGAAGTGTGTTTACTCAAAGACTCCCCACAGAGGTTAAAAAGGATGTGTAAAATGTTTAAAGGGCTGGATTCGTCATGGGCCTCTCTTAGCCACCATACTTTGTGTACATGGGAAATTGGTCTCGTTCCACACAAAAAAAACACAAAAAAACAAAAAAAAATAACGTGTCACTGCACTGATTTTGAGGCCGACCTAGGACCAGAACCTGGAGACTTTTGGTTTTGGCCTCATGTAAAAGCAATAATAATTTTTTCTTTCTTGAGAATATCAGTAATTATTATTTGTTAATACAAATTTTGTCTGACAGTAATGAGAGGAAAAAGTCTACATCTTAAATTGAAGTTTATAATGAATTTTTTTCTGTCTCTGTCGTTTCCAGCATCTTTGGAATACACAGTGAGAAAGCCAGGCCTCTACTTCCTCCCCATCCCATCTTTCTCTGAGAAAGACTTCGCCCTGAAGCATGAACAGATTTTCTACCAATTGGTGCTCACACATCCTGAAGCATTGAATCATGGGGTTGACGTCACGGTGTCATTCCCGGCCATCAGCGGAGAAGTACGGATGACATTCATTAACGAGACTCCGTGGTGGAAGGTTGGGAGCAACTTGGTGGCCACGACACATGGAGCCATGTTCAATGAGACGAACGATGAAGCCGGTCATCTCGTTACCATGGAAACTTTGCAGGCGGTGATGGCAAGTGTGAGCACACCCGGCGTCGTCGCCAGGTTCTCATCGACCGACCAGATTTCAGATGTCATCGACCAGTTGGTTATTCACATTGACCCCTTCATCAACATGCAGGACCAGACGAACAATGGCGCTGACACTATGAACATCTCCTCCGTGAATGCACCGTTAAAGCTCGGTGAATTGCACTTTTTCCGTGAATTTCACGGCGCTCGTTCCCATTTCACGGTGTAGTCACGGCGTGAGAGCACCGTGACTGCGACGTAAAACCACCGTTAAACAAATCTTTTGTTTGGTCCTCGGTGAAAGCTGGGTGAAAACGCGGTGAACCTCGAAAGCTCAGTTGAGACCGGCTCATTAACTACATCAAAGGAAGTTATCCTCTTGCCCATTGTTGACGCTTTTGTGCATGTGATAATCCCTCTTGGATGGAAGGTAAACACACTAAACATAACGGTACTGTTGGATTTGGGCAAGGTTGGGTTCTGTATTTGGTCGAGTTATAGGTTGCTTTAAAAATTCTGCTACGACTTGACGGGCAGGTTACATTTTCGGCATTGCAATTTGCGTGCGCTGATCGTTTGCAACGATACAGGGGCCCCATTGCTTTTTGTTTGGCTTTCTTTAGCAGTAGAGGAAAATACAGTAAACCTTCGATGTCCGTTAACAATAAATGTAACTGTGAAATGATTAAATTCGCTGCCAAGGCTCATAGAAAACACAATTCTGGCAGCTACAACAATCCTCTTTAACCCCGGCAGGACTTTGGCCGAAGGGCGGTCTCGTTTTTTGTATGTTTGCTAATTTATTTATGTTATTGTTTATGAACCCGGTGAGGTTTATAGTTTTGCGATATGACTCGATTAACGAACGTCGTTTTATTCACGTATCGTACCCGTGACTTGTATAGTGTGAGAGCCCGCGAAACTGTTGTTGCAATCATTCACCAGGGTTTTCCCTTAACTTTTTTTTTCACTCGCCGGCCGGGCTATAGTAAACCAAACTTTTCACTAGCCCGCAAGCCTTTTCACTCGCCCGTATGTTTAAAAAAAAATACTTTTAATCAAATCACTGTTTTTAGTAATTTAGTAATTTAGGCATTTTGCATCAGAACGTGCATTATAAACAACAGTTGTCAGTTACCTTATTATTATGTGCATATTTGTTTTTGAGTTCAATGTGATAATGAGGATGCAAGTTTAACCGAGTATAACACGTACCGGTACAACTTGCACACAAGAGGCGATAAAGAGATTAAAAACACTTACGAAGTGTCTGTAAATTTCCAATCTAAAAAACACTGGTACTGGTAGTGGTATACAACGGCCGGGGGACATGCACGCAATTTGCTCAGAATACCACTGACCTTGCCCATATGAGAATAGGTGTCTGTGCTGAGAATGGGTTGGCGATGGCGTGCTGTGATAGGCGTACGTGATAGGTGTATATTTAGGTATAGGCCTACTTGTTAATCTGTTTTTCATCGGAAAGGGGATACGTTTAGAATAATATATATCATATTCCAGAGTGTAATTAGGAAATGGACAATAATTATAATGCATTGATTACCGAACTGAGGTATGTTGCGGGCCAAACAGATACTAACAATTGGACTTAAAATAACAATTCATCCATCGGGGTTCCTAATTATCATGGGTTGTTTTAATAATCGTTGCCGAAGAACAAGGATACGAGGACCAGTAAACGTAAGCCTCGACTGTCGGGATAAATTGACCCGCTCTGGGGCTCAAAAACGGATGATTTTATAAAACCGCGGTTTTATTTTTTGAAACCGGTATTTCGGCGGTATTTCGTATAAATCCTGCACTTTATTATTATTAAAAAGTAACTATGAATATAAGTAAATAAATAAATAGATATCATGCATCCTACTTTTCTTTAAATGTTTTGGTCAGATGATGTACGTGTACCTGTAATTTAGATCTTTGCGTGTAAAATACTGATTGTCACCAAACAAATTATCGTCCAACTGGAATTACATTCTCATTTTGATCCAGTCATTGGAAGGCACTCAGGGTATGTACGAGTTAGCACGTGTGCAATGCCCTATGCATAGCGCGTAACAATTTGTTCTATTGGCCAACGAGAACAATACGTCATCATAATAACCAATATAAATATTCGTTACGCGCTGTGTACAATGCCTATAGCGCGTAAAACGTTTTCTTATTGGTCGAACGAGAACACATACCTTGTCATGCAATAGAAATATTTGTTAAGCGATTTGGATCATGTTACTCACAAAAAGGCCTCGATATCATGACTTTTTGTTTTTAAGTTGAAAACAAGCGTAAACCAAGGCTATGAGAGTATTGAAAGAGGTAGACGGAATGAAGGATGAAGTTAAGCATATTGATCAACACCCGGCATCCACCCAGCCAGTACGGTTGCAATGTACAATGTGTAATTATGTACTCTGTACATGTACATTGTACATGTACTGACATTAGTCGGGTGCCAGTGTGATGAACGAGTTCACCACTGTACCATTAGCCTGAGTTGGGCCCGGTTAAAAAGCTTGCCTTGTCGGCACACTGGTGATGCGCGTGATTCACTCGAACTCGTAGATGTGCAAGGCTTTGTACCTTTTTTTCTCCATAACAATTAATTTTGTGCATGTACCACGTTGAAATTTTCAGACATGATGTGAACTCCTGTCGCGATATCATGACTTTTTGGTTTTTAGGTTGAAAACAAGCGTAATCATTTTTGGGTCAAAAATACTGAAAATAGGATTGCCACCTACTCCACAGAGTATAATTCTTAATTTTTTTCAATTTTCTCCATAATAATTTATTTTGTGCATGTACCACGTTGAAATTTTCAGACATGATGTGAACTCCTGTCGCGATATCATGACTTTTTGGTTTTTAAGTTGAAAACAAGCGTAATCATTTTGGGTCAAAAATACTGAAAATAGGATTGCCACCTACTCCACAGAGTATAATTCTTAATTTTTTCAATTTTCTCCATAATAATTTATTTGTGCATGTACCACGTTGAAATGTTCAGACATGATGTGAACTCCTGTCGCGATATCATGACTTTTTGGTTTTAAGTTGAAAACAAAGCGTAATCATTTTTGGGTCAAAAATACTGAAAATAGGATTGCCACCTACTCCACAGAGTATAATTCTTAATTTTTTTCAATTTTCTCCATAATAATTTATTTTGTGCATGTACCACGTTGAAATGTTCAGACATGATGTGAACTCCTGTCGCGATATCATGACTTTTGGTTTTAGGTTGAAAACAAGCGTAATCATTTTGGGTCAAAAATACTGAAAATAGGATTGCCACCTACTCCAAGACCATAGAGTATAATTCTTAATTTTTTTCAATTTTCTCCATAATAATTTATTTTGTGCATGTACCACGTTGAAATTTTCAGACATGATGTGAACTCCTGTCGCGATATCATGACTTTTTGGTTTTAAGTTTGAAAAAAAGCGTATTCATTTTGGGTCAAAAATACTGAAAATAGGATTGCCAATTGCCACCAGAGTATAATTCTTAATTTTTTCAATTTTCTCCATAATAATTTATTTTGTGCATGTACCACGTTGAAATGTTCAGACATGATGTGAACTCCTGTCAGCGATATCATGACTTTTGGTTTTTAGGTTGAAAACAAGCGTAATCATTTTGGGTCAAAATACTGAAAATAGGATTGCCACCTACTCCAAGACCATAGAGTATAATTCTTAATTTTTCAATTTTCTCCATAATAATTTATTTTGTGCATGTACCACGTTGAAATTTTCAGACATGATGTGAACTCCTGTCAGCGATATCATGACTTTTTGGTTTTAGGTTGAAAACAAGCGTAATCATTTTTGGGTCAAAAATACTGAAAATAGGATTGCCACCTACTCCAAGACCATATAGTATATTTCTTAATTTTTTTCAATTTTCTCCATAATAATTTATTTTGTGCATGTACCACGTTGAAATTTTCAGACATGATGTGAACTCCTGTCGCGATATCATGACTTTTGGTTTTAAGTTGAAAACAAAGCGTATTCATTTTTGGGTCAAAATACTGAAAATAGGATTGCCACCTACTCCACAGAGTATAATTCTTAATTTTTTCAATTTTCTCCATAATAATTTATTTTGTGCATGTACCACGTTGAAATGTTCAGACATGATGTGAACTCCTGTCGCGATATCATGACTTTTGGTTTTAGGTTGAAAACAAGCGTAATCATTTTTGGGTCAAAAATACTGAAAATAGGATTGCCACCTACTCCAAGACCATAGAGTATAATTCTTAATTTTTTCATATTTCTCCATAATAATTTATTTTGTGCATGTACCACGTTGAAATTTTCAGACATGATGTGAACTCCTGTCGCGATATCATGACTTTTGGTTTTAAGTTGAAAACAAAAGCGTAATCATTTTTGGGTCAAAATACTGAAAATAGGATTGCCACCTACTCCACAGAGTATAATTCTTAATTTTTCAATTTTCTCCATAATAATTTATTTTGTGCATGTACCACGTTGAAATGTTCAGACATGATGTGAACTCCTGTCGCGATATCATGACTTTTGGTTTTAAGTTGAAAACAAGCCGTAATCATTTTGGGTCAAAATACTGAAAATAGGATTGCCACCTACTCCACAGAGTATAATTCTTAATTTTTTCAATTTTCTCCATAATAATTTATTTTGCATGTACCACGTTGAAATGTTCAGACATGATGTGAACTCCTGTCGCGATATCATGACTTTTTGGTTTTAGGTTGAAAACAAGCGTAATCATTTTTGGGTCAAAAATACTGAAAATAGGATTGCCACCTACTCCAAGACCATATGAGTATAATTCTTAATTTTTTCAATTTTCCATAATAATTTATTTTGTGCATGTACCACGTTGAAATTTTCAGACATGATGTGAACTCCTGTCGCGACAATGACTTTTGTTTTAGGTTGAAAACAAAGCGTAATCATTTTTGGGTCAAAAATACTGAAAATAGGATAGCCACCTACTCCACAGAGTATAATACTAAAAATTTATAAATTTACTCCAAAATAATATAAATTGTGCATGTACAACGTAGAAAAGTTCAGACATGATGTGAACTCCTGTCGCGATATCATGACTTTTTGGTTTTTAGGTTGAAAACAAAGCGTAATCATTTTGGGTCAAAAATACTGAAAATAGGATTGCCACCTACTCCAAGACCATAGAGTATAATTCTTAATTTTTTCAATTTTCTCCATAATAATTTATTTTGTGCATGTACCACGTTGAAATTTTCAGACATGATGTGAACTCCTGTCGCGATATCATGACTTTTGGTTTTTAAGTTGAAAACAAGCGTATTCATTTTTGGGTCAAAAATACTGAAAATAGGATTGCCACCTACTCCACAGAGTATAGTTCTGAATTTTTTCAATTTTCCATCCAATTTATTTTGTGCATGTACCACGTTGAAATTTTCAGACATGATGTGAACTCCTGTCGCGATATCATGACTTTTTGGTTTTAGGTTGAAAACAAGCGTAATCATTTTGGGTCAAAAATACTGAAAATAGGATTGCCACCTACTCCACAGAGTATAATTCTTAATTTTTTCAATTTTCTCCATAATAATTTATTTTGTGCATGTACCACGTTGAAATGTTCAGACATGATGTGAACTCCTGTCGCGATATCATGACTTTTGGTTTTTAGGTTGAAAACAAAGCGTAATCATTTTGGGTCAAAATACTGAAAATAGGATTGCCACCTACTCCAAGACCATAGAGTATAATTCTTAATTTTTCAATTTTCTCCATAATAATTTATTTTGTGCATGTACCACGTTGAAATTTTCAGACATGATGTGAACTCCTGTCGCGATATCATGACTTTTTGGTTTTAGGTTGAAAACAAGCGTAATCATTTTTGGGTCAAAATACTGAAAATAGGATTGCCACCTACTCCAAGACCATAGAGTATAATTCTTATTTTTTCAATTTTCTCCATAATAATTTATTTTGTGCATGTACCACGTTGAAATTTTTCAGACATGATGTGAACTCCTGTCGCGATATCATGACTTTTGGTTTTAAGTTGAAAACAAGCGTATTCATTTTGGGTCAAAAAATACTGAAAATAGGATTGCCACCTACTCCACAGAGTATAATTCTTAATTTTTTCAATTTTCTCCATAATAATTTATTTTGTGCATGTACCACGTTGAAATGTTCAGACATGATGTGAACTCCTGTCGCGATATCATGACTTTTTGGTTTTTAGGTTGAAACAAGCGTATTCATTTTGGGTCAAAATACTGAAAATAGGATTGCCACCTACTCCACAGAGTATAATTCTTAATTTTTTTCAATTTTCTCCATAATAATTTATTTTGTGCATGTACCACGTTGAAATTTTCAGACATGATGTGAACTCCTGTCGCGATATCATGACTTTTGGTTTTAGGTTGAAAACAAGCGTAATCATTTTTGGGTCAAAATACTGAAAATAGGATTGCCACCTACTCCAAGACCATAGAGTATAATTCTTAATTTTTTCAATTTTCTCCATAATAATTTATTTTGTGCATGTACCACGTTGAAATTTTCAGACATGATGTGAACTCCTGTCGCGATATCATGACTTTTGGTTTTAGGTTGAAAACAAGCGTAATCATTTTTGGGTCAAAAATACTGAAAATAGGATTGCCACCTACTCCAAGACCATAGAGTATAATTCTTAATTTTTTCAATTTTCCATAATAATTTATTTTGTGCATGTACCACGTTGAAATTTTCAGACATGATGTGAACTCCTGTCGCGATATCATGACTTTTGGTTTTAAGTTGAAAACAAAGCGTATTCATTTTTGAGTCAAAAATACTGAAAATAGGATTGCCACCTACTCCACAGAGTATAATTCTTAATTTTTTCAATTTTCTCCATAATAATTTATTTTGTGCATGTACCACGTTGAAAATGTTCAGACATGATGAACTCCTGTCGCGATATCATGACTTTTTGGTTTTAGGTTGAAAACAAGCGTAATCATTTTGGGTCAAAATACTGAAAATAGGATTGCCACAGTGTTAACACACTCCATTCAGCACATGCCAATAAGACTAAAGTTTCCTTTATCTGTCTCCGTTTGGGTTTATTACATTTAGGCCTACATGAAAACAGTATTGCAACACTTACAGTTTATGTCACCAATTTAAAATAAATAAAAAACACAATGTTAACCTGAAAACATCAAGTTTTATGCATTTGGATGTGGCAATTCAGTTCACCTTTTTTTATTTGCTTAAGTCGACCCGGCCTTTGACAGCATGTTGACGACCACCAAAAGCCCTGGCCACGTAATGTACATACATGTACATGTAGGTACGGTACAGCGACACGACGAAGCATGGAGGAAGAATTTTCTTCCTCCCTGGGTACAGCGACACGACGATCGATGCGTCGATGCTATTATCCGATGCACACGCTGCATGCATGTCTATGTACAGACTCGGCATGTATTATTTACGTTGCATGCGCCCCAACGCCGCGCCATGCTATTTTTAGCTGGTACCCGCGAATGTCTGGCGTAGTGTTTATGTCGTGGGTACTGTTGACACCAACCAAAGTATTAGCAAGGGCCAAGTTCGTACAACGACCAAGCGGCCGCTATTGCCTGGTAAACCGCTATATCATTTTGGTCATGAGTACCAGGTAATTTTGACTATTTTGTTCCCAAATGGTCGTTGCGTGAACTTGGTCTAAGCAGCGCAGCCACCGGTCGCGCAATCGAGCGTGGCGGTGATATATTTTTTCCGTGAGAATGTACATGTACTGTATGTACGTAGTAAATACTATGTGTAAACAAGTGGGCACAACGACAATGCAGGGAAAAAGCACAGCAACTCGTTGCCGTGAAAAGTGGCATCACGGCAGAGGGTGAGGGAATTGCCGTCGATGCCGTCGTGTAATTTCAGGCCTGTATATAGGCCAATCGGTGACAATATTTTGACTCGCCCAGCGGGCTACTGAAGGAAGGGGGTTTTGACTCGCCCGCCGCCGTTTTCACTCGCATTTGGCGAGCGGGCGACCGCTATGTCGAACCCTGTTCACGGTGACCTCTAGTGCAAGTTCAAAATGGAAAAAGGGACATCAATAAAATAATAATCATGAAGTTAAATTATCAAAACCGTAAGAAGATGATAGTCCATAATAAATTGGTTTAACACACAGCAGCTGCTTCCGCAGGTCATGTCCCCTGACGTGCTGATACAATTACGTGGGTAGTACACTTGGAAGGAGCCAGGCTGAAGTGCGCCCTCTTTGTTCAATAATTGTTTTCTTTTAAAAAAAATGTTTTCATTCCCAACAATTCACAACGATTAAACTTCACAAAATTGTGTTATGATAGCTGAGTTCAAAATCGAATCATGTCTTGAATTTTCAATAACGTACATGAAGCCGCTAAGAAATAATGAGCAAATTTGTTGACAAATGTAAGAATTCACAAATGATATTTGTATGTTATCTTTTTTGTTCGATCATTGTGAAGCCCAGGATAATGGCAATATTAAAACTGTAGGTAGGTGGCAATCCTATTTTCAGTATTTTTGACCCAAAAATGATTACGCTTGTTTTCAACCTAAAAACCAAAAAGTCATGATATCGCGACAGGAGTTCACATCATGTCTGAACATTTCAACGTGGTACATGCACAAAATAAATTATTATGGAGAAAATTGAAAAAATTAAGAATTATACCTGTGGAGTAGGTGGCAATCCTATTTTCAGTATTTTTGACCCAAAATGATTACGCTTTGTTTTCAACTTAAAAACCAAAAAGTCATGATATCGCGACAGGAGTTCACATCCTGTCTGAAAGTTTCAACGTGGTACATGCACAAAATAAATTATTATGGAGAAAATTGAAAATATGTAAGACGTATACTCGGTGGGGTAGGTGGCAATCCTATTTTCAGTATTTTTGACCCAAAATGATTACGCTTTGTTTTCAACCTAAAAACCAAAAAGTCATGATATCGCGACAGGAGTTCACATCATGTCTGAACATTTTAACGTGGTACATGCACAAAATAAATTATTATGGAGAAAATTGAAAAAAAATTAAGAATTATACTCTGTGGAGTAGGTGGCAATCCTATTTTCAGTATTTTTGACCCAAAAATGATTACGCTTGTTTTCAACTTAAAAACCAAAAAGTCATGATATCGCGACAGGAGTTCACATCATGTCTGAAAATTTCAACGTGTACATGCACAAAATAAATTATTATGGAGAAAATTGAAAAATTAAGAATTATACTCTGTGGAGTAGGTGGCAATCCTATTTCAGTATTTTTTGACCCAAAATGATTACGCTTTGTTTTCAAACCCAAAACCAAAAGTCATGATATCGCGACAGGAGTTCACATCATGTCTGAAAATTTCAACGTGGTACATGCACAAAATAAATTATTATGGAGAAAATTGAAAAATTAAGAATTATACTCTGTGGAGTAGGTGGCAATCCTATTTTCAGTATTTTTGACCCAAAATGAATACGCTTTTGTTTTCAACTTAAAACCAAAAAGTCATGATATCGCTGACAGGAGTTCACATCATGTCTGAAAATTTCAACGTGGTACATGCACAAAATAAATTATTATGGAGAAAATTGAAAAAATTAAGAATTATACTCTATGGTCTTGGAGTAGGTGGCAATCCTATTTTCAGTATTTTGACCCAAAATGATTACGCTTGTTTTCAACCTAAAACCAAAAAGTCATGATATCGCGACAGGAGTTCACATCATGTCTGAACATTTCAACGTGGTACATGCACAAAATAAATTATTATGGAGAAAATTGAAAAAATTAAGAATTATACTCTGTGGAGTAGGTGGCAATCCTATTTTCAGTATTTTTGACCCAAAATGATTACGCTTGTTTTCAACCTAAAACCAAAAGTCATGATATCGCGACAGGAGTTCACATCATGTCTGAAAATTTCAACGTGGTACATGCACAAAAATAAATTATTATGGAGAAAATTGAAAAAATTAAGAATTATACTCTGTGGAGTAGGTGGCAATCCCATTTTCAGTATTTTTTGACCCAAAATGAATACGCTTGTTTTCAACTTAAAACCAAAAGTCATGATATCGCCGACAGGAGTTCACATCATGTCTGAAAATTTCAACGTGGTACATGCACAAAATAAATTATTATGGAGAAAAATTGAAAAAAATTAAGAATTATACTCTGTGGAGTACATGGTGGTGGCAATCCTATTTTCAGTATTTTTGACCCAAAATGAATACGCTTTGTTTTCAACCTAAAACCAAAAGTCATGATATCGCGACAGGAGTTCACATCATGTCTGAACATTTCAACGCAGTACATGCACACAAAATAAATTATTATGGAGAAAATTGAAAAAATTAAGAATTATACTCTATGGTCTTGGAGTAGGTGGCAATCCTATTTTCAGTATTTTTGACCCAAAATGATTACGCTTTGTTTTCAACCTAAAACCAAAAAGTCATGATATCGCTGACAGGAGTTCACATCATGTCTGAAAATTTCAACGTGGTACATGCACAAAATAATTATTATGGAGAAAATTGAAAAATTAAGAATTATACTGGGAGTAGGTGGCAATCCTATTTTCAGTATTTTTGACCCAAAAATGATTACGCTTTGTTTTCAACCTAAAACCAAAAAGTCATGATATCGCGACAGGAGTTCACATCATGTCTGAAAATTTCAACGTGGTACATGCACAAAATAAATTATTATGAGAAAATTGAAAAAAATTAAGAATTATACCTGTGTGAGTAGGTGGCAATCCTATTTTCAGTATTTTTGACCCAAAATGAATACGCTTTGTTTTCAACTTAAAACCAAAAGTCATGATATCGCTGACAGGAGTTCACATCATGTCTGAAAATTTCAACGTGGTACATGCACAAAATAAATTATTATGGAGAAATTGAAAAAATTAAGAATTATACTCTATGGTCTTGGAGTAGGTGGCAATCCTATTTTTCAGTATTTTTGACCCAAAAATGATTACGCTTGTTTTCAACCTAAAACCAAAAAGTCATGATATCGCGACAGGAGTTCACATCATGTCTGGAACATTTCAACGTGGGTACATGCACAAAATAAATTATTACAGAAAATTGAAAATTAAGAATTATACCTGTGGAGTAGGTGGCAATCCTATTTTCAGTATTTTTGACCCAAAAATGATTACGCTTTGTTTTCAACCTAAAAACCAAAAGTCATGATATCGCCTGACAGGAGTTCACATCATGTCTGAAAATTTCAACGTGGTACATGCACAAAATAAATTATTATGGAGAAAATTGAAAAAATTAAGAATTATACCTCATGGTCTTGGAGTAGGTGGCAATCCTATTTTCAGTATTTTTGACCCAAAAATGATTACGCTTTGTTTTCAACCTAAAACCAAAAAGTCATGATATCGCTGACAGGAGTTCACATCATGTCTGAACATTTCAACGTGGTACATGCACAAATAAATTATTATGGAGAAAATTGAAAAAATTAAGAATTATACCTGTCTTGGAGTAGGTGGCAATCCTATTTTCAGTATTTTGACCCAAAATGATTACGCTTTGTTTTCAACCTAAAAACCAAAAGTCATGATATCGCGACAGGAGTTCACATCATGTCTGGAACATTTCAACGTGGTACATGCACAAAATAAATTATTGCGGAGAAAATTGAAAAAATTAAGAATTATACTCTATGGTCTTGAGTGGTAGGTGGCAATCCTATTTTCAGTATTTTTTGACCCAAAATGATTACGCTTTGTTTTCAACCTAAAACCAAAAAGTCATGATATCGCGACAGGAGTTCACATCATGTCTGAAAATTTCAACGTGGTACATGCACAAAATAAATTATTATGGAGAAAATTGAAAAAATTAAGAATTATACTCTGTGGAGTAGGTGGCAATCCTATTTTCAGTATTTTTGACCCAAAAATGATTACGCTTTTGTTTTCAACTTAAAAAACCAAAAAGTCATGATATCGCGACAGGAGTTCACATCATGTCTGAAAATTTCAACGTGGTACATGCACAAAATAAATTATTATGGAGAAAATTGAAAAAAATTAAGAATTATACTCTGTGGAGTAGGTGGCAATCCTATTTTCAGTATTTTTGACCCAAAATGATTACGCTTTGTTTTCAACTTAAAACCAAAAAGTCATGATATCGCCGACAGGAGTTCACATCATGTCTGAAAATTTCAACGTGGTACATGCACAAAAATAAATTATTATGGAGAAAATTGAAAAATTAAGAATTATACTCTGTGAGTAGGTGGTAATCCTATTTTCAGTATTTTTGACCCAAAAATGATTACGCTTGTTTTCAACCTAAAAACCAAAAAGTCATGATATCGCGACAGGAGTTCACATCATGTCTGAAAATTTCAACGTGGTACATGCACAAAATTAATTGTTATGGAGAAAAAAAGGTACAAAGCCTTGCACATCTACGAGTTCGAGTGAATCACGCGCATCACCAGTGTGCCGACAAGGCAAGCTTTTTAACCGGGCCCAACTCAGGCTAATGGTACAGTGGTGAACTCGTTCATCACACTGGCACCCGACTATCGTCAGTACATGTACAATGTACATGTACAGAGTACATAATTACACATTGTACATTGCAACCGTACTGGCTGGGTGGATGCCGGGTGTTGATCAATATGCTTAACTTCATCCTTCATTCCGTCTACCTTTTCAATACTCTCATAGCCTTGGTTTACGCTTTGTTTTCAACTTAAAACCAAAAGTCATGATATCGAGGCCTTTGTTCACATTTTGTGAGTAACATGATCCAAATCGCTTAACAAATATTTCTATTGCATGACAAGGTATGTGTTCTCGTTCGACCAATAAGAAAACGTTTTACGCGCTATAGGCATTGTACACAGCGCGTAACGAATATTTATATTGGTTATTATGATGACGTATTGTTCTCGTTGGCCAATAGAACAAATTGTTACGTTACGCGCTATGCATAGGGCATTGCACACGTGCTAACTCGTACATACCCTGAGTGCCTTCCAATGACTGGATCAAAATGAGAATGTAATTCCAGTTGGACGATAATTTGTTTGGTGACAATCAGTATTTTACACGCAAAGATCTAAATTACAGGTACACGTACATCATCTGACCAAAAACATTTAAAGAAAAGTAGGATGCATGATATCTATTTATTTATTTACTTATATTCATAGTTACTTTTTAATAATAATAAAGTGCAGGATTTATACCTGAAATACCGCCGAAATACTGAGTTTCGAAATAAAACCGCGGTTTTATAAAATCATCCATTTTTGAGCCCCAGAGCGGGTCAATTTATCCCGACAGTCGAGGCTTACGTTTACTGGTCCTCATCGTATCCTTGTTCTTCGGCAACGATTATTAAAACAACCTATGATAATTAGGGAACCCCCCTGATGGATGAATTGTTATTTTAAGTCCAATTAGTTAGTAATTCTGTTTGGCCCGCAACATGTACCCTCAGTTCGGTAATCAATGCATGACATAATTATTGTCCATATTTCCATTACACTCTTGGAATATGATATATATATTATTCTAAACGTATCCCTTCCGATGAAAAACAGATTAACAAGTAGGCTTATACCCAAATATACACCTATCACGTACGCCTATCACAGCACGCCAATCGCCAACCCATTCTCAGCACAGCAGACACCCTATTCTCATATGGGCAAGGTCAGTGTATTCTGAGCAACGGTGCATGTCCCCCGGGCTGTTGTATACTCAACTACCAGTACCAGTGTGTTTTTTAGATTGGAAATTTACAGGACACTTCGTAAGTGTTTTTAATCTCTTTATCGTTTTCTTGTGTGTAAGTTAAACTGGTACGTGTTATACCTGGTTAAACTTGCATCCTCATTATCACATACTGAACTCAAAACAAATATGCACATAATAATAAGTTATAACTGACAACTGTTGTTTATAATGCACGTTCTGATGCAAAATGCCCAAATTACTACTAAATTACTAAAAACAGTGATTTGATTAAAAGTATTAAAAAAAACATACGGGCGAGTGAAAAGGCTTGCGGGCATAGTGAAAAAGTTTGGTTTACCAGGCTCCGGCCAGAGTGAAAAAAAAAAGTTAAGGAAAAACCCTGAATTCTGCTGATTATTCGCAGGAAATGGCTATAGATTAGCGCGAACGCCCGTCCCCACACCAGCCGTGTTGATATAGGCTCTGATGACTGGTGAATTATAATCGACGGCCGTGTACGCACACGTCGTGGAGCACGATCTCCATGCGGATCAACGCGGAATTCCAGTCTGTGTTGTGTGTCGGTCCACGAATCTTCAGTCCCTCAAGATTTGTTTACTTGATAGGAACCAAAACATGTGTATTTTGATTAGACTAATCCATTCATCCAAGATAAGGGCACAATGGAGAGGTTATTAGTACCAAGCTTGCAAACCATGCCTTGCTTTTTGTGTCAGCACACAGATTAAAGCCATCTGTATAACGATAGGAGACATACACTCGGTGAATACTGGTAAAAAC
>CM055817.1:39918721-40011500 GCA_029582265.1 Zoroaster sp. YZ-2022 | reverse complement strand
GGCCGGTTACTTCAACTTTTTATAGGCCAATCAGCGCCTATCTCATATCCAGAGGCGCGTTTTCGCTTTGGGCTTTGGTCACTGGTTAAGCGTTTTCGGGATTTCGGTTGTGCTGCGATGACGTCATTGCTTGGTTTTAAGATGGTGGATTGTAAAATGTATTGTCAATTATTTGTTCAAACATGATAAAATTATTCTTTGTATGCCAGTATATCTTTCAAGTTTATTACTAGCACTTACGAGTAAGTTCAATTTTGCAAACATTTTTATTTACACCGTATATTTTGATAAACGTTGATGATTGAACACGTCGCAAACTAAAATAATTTTCTGGTTACGTTCGCCTTTTCGCGTAGCTACGCCGTCTTGTTTCTGGTCAAGAATATAACGTCAGAAACAAGTTTCTGGTTAGGGTCACGAAAACACGCCCCAGTTAATATAGAGATCAGTGGGTAGTCCCTGGGGATGCAGTTGAGCTTATGGCGGTGTAAGTTAATGAGCGCCCTAAAGAGGTGAAACATAGATTTACCGCATTCCTTCTCGTCATCTCCTTGAGGGCAGTCTTCGTGTCCGTCGCAAACCTTAGATAGATACTTACATTCACTGGATTTCTTACAGTGATAAAACTCGGGACATGTGATTTCGTCTGTGTAAATAAGGAGGAAAGAAAGAAAGTTTCAGACGACAGTACATAAACATAATGTCATTGTCACAATAAGGTTTTCCTGATCGAGACTCGATCGCTATTATCATCATTGTTCAAATCAAGATACAAACATCCATAAAATCCTAAACATGGCAGAGTAGTTGTTTTGTTGACAACGAAAAGTTTGCAAGCACGGGGTGCTTCAAGCACTGAATCATGATACAAACATTCCCAAAATCCCAAATATGGCAGAATTGGTTTTTTGACAAAGAAAAGTTTCAAGATTGGACAGGGCCAATTGATGTTCATATTTGAAAATTGTGTTCCAATTCATTACACGATTTACAACCGTGACAGGACTAAACGTATGGAAGTGTATGATCCGGAAATAAAATAGATCTGGAAATGTAATCGATGAGAGTGGGCCTTTAATTAAAATCCTCAAAACATGGTGTCTTACCACAAAGCTGTTCGTCTATTCCTTTTCCTTGACAGTCTTTAAACCCATCACATCTGGCGCTGGCTTGTAAGCATAAACCATCACCGCAGTCTAGACCGTTGAGACAATGATCTGTATCTGTATACAAAATGGAGGTTGTTACCCTAGCCCAGGTTAGACTTTCACCTTCAGTGTATACATAGTACACATTTGGGCTAATTGGTACCATATCAGGCATGAATTCTTCGACCTGTATGTGTTACTTATCAAACACCAAGTCGCAAATCACGAAAACGCATCCAAACAAAATTTATTCCTATAACGAATGCTAATGTGTCGAACATTCCTAACTATAATTTGAGACCCCTCAGGCAAATCACAAAAGTCAAATTTAATTTCTGCTTCTCATTAGTAAATGCATAATTATATGAAAGGCAGATTTGTGCATGTTATAATTAAAATGCGGTGACACCATGAGAAATTCTCAATGGAGTAGTAATTAGTTCTGAAAGTTCTGAATTAGTTCTGGTTACAACTCGACATTTCGATCAGTATTCTCTGATCGTCCTCAGGAGAAATTCAAATGTTGGGGTTTATTGTCACTGTTAACGAGTTATTAAACCCAAAACACAATCTTAGTAATCTGATCTACTGGAATTCCATGTTTAGCAATACAAGAGTTTATGTTCGGTTGCTTATTTAACGGTATTTGTTACTACATTTTCATTCGGATAAGATAACATTTACCATTGTCAACACCAACGTGTGTCAGTCTGAGATGAAAACCTCTGTACTCCACAGTAGAATCCCCAGTAAATGAAACATTAACCTCGTAAGCCTCCAATAATAATGAACGCACTTTTGTCGCTCCGTGTAACACAAACGACTTATTTTCCTGGCCATACGAATTGATATGTAAGAAGTCGCGTCCTGTCTCCGTTAGGAAAGAAACCACTTCGATGGATATATTAGAAGCAATGTATATGAAAGAAAGGTAGACTCGCCACCAGCATCTAACATTTGCTGGGTAGTTTGAAGGGTAGTAGGGAGAGCTCAGATCGGATGAAAGAGCAGTCCTTTCCATGTCGATTGTACTCCCACCGCATAATGCTGAAACAAAATATTAACTTTATTCAATATTTAAGATAATCACAGACCACGTTAAGAGCATACGGTGTTATCTTTAAAAAGGACAAACTGAGCAATGTCACGGTATTTACACGCACTTATGAAATGCTTCCATTTTGTTTTTGAGACAAGTGTGTCTTTTGCTCAATAAAGGTATCTTCGTCAGGTTTGTACTAACAATAATTTGTCAATAGATAGCGCCCCAGTTTAAAAGATCTGTTGAGCACCAGTCACGTTCTCTTGCAGACAGCGGGGAAAGGGCTTTCAGGAACTATAAAATTGGTCACCCCTAAACATTAATTTTTAGTGTGTTATAATCCTCGTTCCCATACCCTTTTAGCGGTGCGTTTGTTGACTTAGTCTGTTTTAAACCTTTATCTACATCTTGGTAAACAAACCTGAAGGAAAGCAGAAGGGTAGTCTTCTTCCAGACGTGTTATTTTGGACGCAGACCAGATTAGATGTGTTACAAGTTAATTCATCCTCTCCGCAGCTAACTGCAACAATTTAATTTAAAGCAAAATTATGAACTTACTTTGCTCCTATCAATAAATTGTTATCCCGGCACAGCCCAATTTCTACCCCTGGGATTGTCAAGTTAAATCCACAGTGTTGGAAAGGGAAAAAAATATTCAAGTTTTCACATGATCAAAATCACCTTATTTTTGCTTCAAAATAAACAAGCAACCTCTTGTTTTTGGAACAAAATAACCCAAAATATTGCTTATAGCGCACTCTAGCGGTGATATAAATGTCACCACATTGTTGCTTGTACTAAAAACAACATTTGTGCCAAATGGCTAACAGATAACAATTAAGAAAGTTATGGGGAAAATACTATTTTTACCAAAAATGAGGACAAATTAGTAGAGCGCCCCTTACGGTGACTTATGAAAGTTTTCATGGCCTCATCCGATAGATCGCGTCAAACATGCCTACCAAGGTTCATGAAAATCGGCTGTTGAATAAAGAAAATACGGACGACGGCACAATGTGCCCCTCCCCAGGTTTGAGAGCGAAAAAACCTAGGCTTGAGAGGTAAAACTTGAAGCTTTGCATGGTGAAGAGGATAAGTAAAAACTAGTTCCGGTGACACCATGTGAAAATTCTTAATTTAGGAGTAATTAGTTCTGACAAGAACTGGAGGTTACAACTCGACGGTTCGATCAGTATGCTCCGATCGTCTTCAGGAGAAAGGTTGAAAGGGTTAATCTCTCGACCATTTAGTTTGTCTGATAAGCGACAGGCCGGCTAGATATATAGCTAGATTCCTTTTGCTAGATTCCAATAGCTTGATTCCTATTACTTTGATAACATTCTTGCGTTGGGTGATAAACAATTGATTTGATTTATTTATTCATTGCCCTACACAGACGTTTTTTTTATTCTGATTGGTTTTACATTAAAATTCCATTTGGTAATATATAATATCAATGTTATACCCTATCTTTAAATATTTGTTGCATTGTTGTTGTAAACAAACAAATACACAAACACATTTACCTTCTCGCATCTGTTTAACCTCAAGAATGAATCCTTTTTTCTCTATTGAAGAATCTGATCTGAAAATCATAAACAGTTCGTTTTGTGTCGAGGCGGTTTTCAGTTGGTATTGAAATCTGAAAAACAATCATAAAAACATGTTTTCAACAATATTATTGCAAACAAGTAAATTCTTCGCATATTGCTGTGAAACACTTAAAAACAGCAAAACTTACCCTGTAAGGTTCAAATATGGATTCTGAAACATGCGTCCGTTTCCAATATTCAGATAATCGAAGCCTTGTTCCAGATAAAACTCAAGGAAAGTAATGACAACATGGTATCCCACTTCTGCCACCACCAGCCACCGACACCGAGTGCGTGCAGGGTACCGTAGAGGCCAATATGGTGTTGAAATCATTGTTGTACTATTACCGTTGATTTCAACCTGACCATTTCTACACAGTCCTTGAAATAAAAAGTATACAAATAGATAGACCTTTGTCATCTTTGTTCGATACCCTGTATACGCAAGCACGAGTATAACGCTACTTATCAAAACCTAAAAGAGACCAGACTATTTCCCTTCCATCCTCGGCTTGATACTTTATCTTAAGTATTGAACGCAACGTTTGCATTGTGTCTATGGTGGTAATTGTTTGTTTTCTGTGCTAATATTATATGGGGTCTACTGTTTAATTGTTTACTGTTTATCCACTTATTGTTATTCTTTGTAATGTTTTATGTGTCAGGGCATGCCTACCACAAACGTTGCCTGTTTTGTTATGCTCCCACTCTACTGTTCTCTATAACTGTTCATTTATTGTTAACATTGTAAATTATTGTCGGAATATATGGGAGAAAACAAAGATAGCTGCAAATTCACCATGAAGATTCGGTAATTAAATTTGTTATATACAATGTTAAAGACACAGAATTATTCCACTATGAGAAATGTGTTTTCTTTTGAACTGCTTCGTTTTTGGTTCCCTACGGTTATGAACGAGAAAAAATTATAAGTTAAAATAAAACAATAAATAAAACATAATTAACGAGAAAAAATACTATGAAGCTATTCGTCCTACAATAAGTAACTATTATTTACCAATAATTTACCAAAATTACGGCAGCCAAATTCATCAGAAAGATCACTGCAGTCATTTATGCCATCACAAAGGGAAGATTTGAAGAAACAGCCTGTCCCAGAACGACAAGAATATTGACTTTCCATACACTTTCCTGATATTGAGAAGACAAAAAAAAAAAAATTACAAGGGGCCGGCTATGAATGAAATAATGACAAAGACTTGCTTTAAATGAATAGGCAAAATACTTGTTAAAATTAAACCAGTACTGTTTGAGCTATTAACATAAATCTCTGTTGACTCCACAATTAATTACACTATGTTTCCCCTCTGACAACTTTTAAGGTTAAAAATAAATACATTCCCTGTTAGAATGTTTGCTTTCGGTCAGACAATAAATTAAACGCCCACCACTTTCTCAGAAAAATTACAGTAAAAAAGGAAGTAAATAAGTGTGACATCACGTTCCCAATCAATTATGATATTGATTGAATAAATTGATGTAGGTAATTGAAATTAAACATTCCCTTTTTATAAAGGTTATTCAAGAAATATAAACTTTAGTAACCTGCATTTATTTGGTAGCCTATGTCTGACATTAAGTGTAATATTTAACCTGAACAAAGTTTGGTAGCAATATATTTTATATATAACTCATCACTGCTGTAGATTTCCCTACCACACCCTAATTCATCCTGGTAAGCGTTACAGTCGCGTCGTCCGTCACAGATAGACGATGTATGAAGGCATTGAAGACCAGATGGGCATGCAACCTGATCGTCATCACACTCTCAAATTATGATCAAGAAAATGAGAAATTCGAATTTAAGCCATTAAGATTAAAAATTATTTTGTAAAATAATACAGAACACAATTATATTACAAATCAATTCAATACAGCCCTAATCTATGATATATCTCTAATAACGGTACCTAATTCTCCCAGTCTCCTAGGTTCAATTGTTTGTTTCTTTTAACAGTTTTCTTTATTTTAATTAAAGGTATAAGTTAAACATTTTTAATTTCATTAGCTGAAAAACACTTAAGTCCGACGGAGTTTTACAGATACCGTTTTGAAATGAACCTACCAGTCATATTATAAACCGTCAGCACAATTCTCAGTCTATAATCTGATCCATACAGCAACTTCGATTCCAGCACTATCCAGACTCCCGAATCAACAGACAACACCTCCATCGGGTACAGTGTATTCCTGTCCAATACTGCAATCTGCTCTCCGTCAGTAGGATTGACTCCATTTCCAACTTTCAACATATTATTATAACCTACAAATTCAACAACCTCTATTCGAATTCGACTTCCCGGTGGCTCAGTGAATTTCCAAACACACAATAGCCCAGTATATTGATAGTCGATTAAAGAGACATTAGTACTAGGTAACGATGCTGACGTTCCCGAATACACGACAAAGTGAGGTACGCGATTTCCGTTTGGTTGAAAGGCAGAATGTCCCAGAATTGTAAGGGCTTCTCCAAATCGCAGGTGATTATTTGAAGTACTGGTACCGCATACGTCTGGACAACAAATCAAAGGAAGTAACACAGCTTCGTTATTCACAAAAAAACGTTGATGCAACTGCTATTTAAAGGTGATATATTTAACATGTATTATGCGATAATTGGAGAATAGGTTTGCGGTAATAATCTCTATTGACGTTTCGGTCGGTGAAGCGTTAAGACAAGAATACTAAATATTGTGATGATACTATTTAAAAAGGTGATACATTTATCATTGTTTTAAATAAAAATTAATGACTAAATGATACATAGGCCAAAACAGTTTCCGGTTTCTGGTCTCCGCGGGCGTCGTCTCAGTCTCGTGCGATTTTTATTAATTTTTTTGCTATGAAACAATGTCTAATTGCATCCACAATTGCTGGATTGATTGGAATTCTGCCATGCTGTGTTTCAAACGACTTTTTCACAAAGGGGTATGAACGTTTGCCTGATTTGTGAGGCCTCTCTTAGCCACCATACTGTGTATATGGGAAATTTGTTCCCCGCATATACATTATCTCACGTATTAATTTAAAGTGCGGTTATAGCGATTACGTAAAGGGGAAAGAAGAAGATATATTATATAAAACAAGTCCTATTGGTTCGAAATTAAATATTACTTCAACATTATCTGTTTGTTTACACTGGTAAAAAACCGACAAACCCAGCATTTGTCTTGACGCACTCCGAGCCCATAACGAAAACGTATACATTATGATAATTATATGCATGTGACCCCAAAAACGTCATAAACAGGACTCGACGAAAATCACGTGACGCGAAGTAACATTGCCAGATGCTAGCTACATACAATGTGCTGATATGTACTGTTTACGCTCTATCTGATTTCTCCTGCTTTTATTCGATTCGAGTATCATTATTATAAGATTTGGCTATCAAAGTTCAGTGTTGATGCTGCAAAATGCCAGTATCGTGTGTTGTAGGTGGATGCACACGCAATAAGGCGAAAAATCCCGAGGTATTTTGGTTGACGTTTCCCAAAGATGTTGCAACACAGCGAGCATGGGTTCGCTTCGTCAACAACACACGTTCCGACTTCAGACCGACTACTGCATCTATAATTTGCTCGGCACACTTTAGCGATGATTGTGTGGATGAAACTGTTTCCATGAAACGAAGTCTTGGCTTTCCATTTCGGTTTAAACTTATAGTTGGGTCTGTCCCAAGTATCAAGGCACCGACAGTGTCAGTCGTGACACAACGTCCGACAACTTCAACCACCGCCGCGCAGCTTAAGTCGGATGGGCCCAGCTGCAGCACAAGCCAGGCTGTAGGCACAGATATGTCACCCCCGGTAGCCGAGAAAACAGGGAGCGATCCTCGCAAGCGCTCTAGGGGAACATACCTCAAAAGGGAAAGAGCTTAATAATAATAATACAAACTTCAAAAAGTGGTCATTCTAAGAAACCTTTCTATTCACTGCTCACACCATACTATGTCCTTGTTTTTCACCTGAATCTGATATTAATGAAGTGTGGGATAAATTTAAAGATCTTTTATTTGCAACTGTTAGTGATATTGTTCCTGTGGCTAAACAAAAAGGTAAAAAGAGACATCCTTGGATTTCAGCGGAAATTATCACTCTTAGTAAGAAAAACACCGTGCTTTTAGAGCAGCTAAACGTAATCCTGCAAACATTAATTTATGGACCAAATATAAAACACTACGTAATAAGGTAAAGTATATCACTACACAATCATATTTTTCTTATGTTCAACAATTGGCTCAGAATTCCGTATCTAATCCAAAACAGTTTTGGTCATTTGTTAGTAGTCAACGCAAGAAAAACACTATCTCCAATTTTCGGACAGCCTCTGGCACTATACTAAGTGACCATCTTGACATTGCCAATAATTTCAACTCTGTTTTTCAAAGTAATTTCACTGTTGACACAACTGATTTTAATAGTACTTTATGTAGCCACTCTTCCTCAGAAATTAGATTATGTGATATTACTACTAGTGCTAACGAAGTTAAGAAATTATTAAAGGATATTAATATGTATAAATCTGCCGGCCCTGACAATGTATCTCCAATGCTGCTTAACTTAGCCAGTAATAGCTTAGCTGAACCATTATCTAAGCTATTTAACCTTTCACTTTCATCTGGCACTGTGCCTACTGAGTGGAAACGTGCTAATGTTGTGTACCTTTGCTGAAATCCGGTGACCCCCATGACATCTCAAATTACAGACCGATTTCGCTTTGTTCAGCGGTTGGCAAAATTCTTGAGAAGATTGTTAGCAGACACATTGTCAATCATATGTACAGAGGCGGCATTATATCCGATGTTCAACATGGGTTCTTTCCGAAACGTTCATGTGTAACTCAATTGTCAACATTATACCATCATTGGTCAGAAATACTAGATAAAACTAAACCACCTCGAATTGATGTCATTTTTTTAGATTGGTCGAAAGCATTTGATCGTGTGAGTCATCAGATACTGTTAAACAAGTTACATAAGTATGGCATTTGTGGATCTATTCTTGACTGGTTTAATTCTTATTTAAACAACAGATCTCAAAGGGTACTTTTTCAGGGGTCTCAATCTAACTGGGCAGCAGTTCACTCTGGTGTACCTCAAGGGTCAGTTCTGCACCTTTGTTATTTAACATCTTTGCTTTTGACCTTCCATTTTGTGTTCAATCCAGTCTGAGACAATATGCTGACGATACTGTTCTGTTTAGGGCTATTAGACACGATACTGATTCCGTTGTACTCCAGAGTGACCTGCATAATATAATAACATGGTGTAATCTAAATCGTATGTCTCTAAATATAAACAAATGTAAACTTATGACAATAACACGTTCTAAATCTCCTCCTCGCCCCCTTTATACAATTGGTTCTGACACTCTAGAAATTGTCAATAATTATAAATATCTTGGTGTTACTATTACTAGTGATCTTAGCTGGAAACAACATATAAACAATATTGTGTCAAAAACAACTAAATTGTTAGGTTTCATTAGAAGAATTGTAAAGTGTCGGGATCCAGGTACCATTGTTAAACTTTACTGTTCACTTTGTAGACCCATTTTAGAGTATGCTTCCACTGTTTGGTGTCCTTGCCTCGTAACCCAACAAGACACATTAGAGAAAGTTCAGAGACGACTCACCGCTCTTGCCTTGGACTCCCAAGAAGAGCTAGTTTAAATTTGTAATGAAATTGACTATTTCACTAGGTGCGCTCAATTAGGATTGCCATTGTTAATTAATAGACTTCACTTTCTTTCAATATCATTTGTTGTTAAATGTTTGTATAATAGTTTTGATGTTAACATAAGTAATTACATTCAAATTAATACTAGACATACTGACACTGTCAAATTTCATCATCAGAGTTCAAGGACAAATGCTTTTCATCACTCACTTTTTATTAGGTTTCCTAGAATATGGGATAGTTTACCTGTAGATGTCAAGAACAGATTATTGTTGGTTTTAAACTGTTCATAAATGCTTTAAGAAAGCATCTTCTAACTCCTGGAGTAAGTATTGTTTTGCCAAAATAGCGTCAAATTTATATGTTTAACACTGTCTTACAATTTTTTATATATACAGATTTATCTTCAATGTTTAATTTGTTTCTGCTGGCAGTACTTTAAGGAGATCCACTTGATTGTGATTCAGTTCGCATTTGGTAATCCTACAGGGTGTACTGTCAACTGGTTTTAATTTGTATTATTTTGTCTTGTGTAATCATTGTATCATTTGATCATATTTGTTTTTTTAATGTCTTTTTTGTACCCTGTGAAATAATAAATGAAATGAAATGAAATGAAAGAAAAGTAACACAAAGGATGAGGATGTGTGTCCAAAGGATTAATCCATTAATTCCAGCTCAATAGACTCCAAAACCTGCACAATCCTGTGGAGCTCATTAGGTATTCAAATCCTATTTCACAACTTTAGAACTGACAATGGTGTAAACATGGAGGAAGAACTTCCTCCATGGTGTAACCAGTGTAACTATATTTTGCATTGGGGGGGGGGGGGGTTACTGGGGTAAAGGAAATAATTTGGGTACGCCTTGGATACTAAAGCAAATCAAAGAGGTGTTCTTACATACTTTGATCATGGAGGAATGAAAAGACACAATAAACATTCAATCATTTTCAATGCCACCATTTACTAACACAATTCAATATATCTAAATACACATGGCCCAAGTAGTGGTGCTGAAACTTTATCCAAACTAAAATAATCAACATTATGAACCTTCACCAAACTTTCCTACTTCTTTCTCACTTCCAGGAAACTTAGTAAAACTTGCTATAAATGATTGAAGTTACTAAAATTAGTCAAAAACCAAATCATCTAAACTAACTATCAGAATGTCCTTACATAATAGTAGTATCACAAATAATGGAAAATATAAGTATTAGAGGGAAAATGGTTTATCTTGTCCTTGTCATTTTATAACTAGGCCAACAATAAAAATGACAACTTCAAAGGGTAATTTACCTTTAACAAATTGATCAATTCAAGTCATCAATTGTCTACACTCCAAGTATGATAATGTGAACAATGGAAATAAAGAATTGGAACCTATGTAAAAAGAAAGAAATTAGTACACACCTATTGGGCAACGACAAATCACTTTGCCATAATAATGTGAAAGTGAACAGACACACTCACACATAGGCATAAACAACAATTACATAGGCAATAATTCTTGCTACTTATTTGTTTAATTTAATGTAACAGACTGAGTGTATGGTGGATTTATAATAAACATTGCTATAACAAACAATTTTAGAAAATAAACAAAGGCATATAATAATAATATGCCGTGTAATACACAGGTTTTTGGGCTATCCTTGGCTTTGTAATCAGTTTATTTTTATGTATCTCTTTGTAATGTTTGTTTATTTGCCATAATAATAATAATAATAATAATATTGCCTTCAGCTACAAGTTGTTTATTTTGTAACTTTACATTTCATCTAGGTCTGGATATCTGAACCCTTCATAGTTGCCGTCTGCATCCGCGAATGTTGTTCTTGATTTTTGCATGATGCATGACGGGAGGCGCACTCGGTTGTGTCTACCAAGGTATCCATAGCACCATCTTATCACCTGCCGATAGGATACATGTCTGTACTTCCTGTGAAATAAAATAAATAATGTTTTGTTTTAAGATCAACATACTGTATACTTGTCTGTTGTTAGTTTAATAAACCAGTGGAATTATTTTTACAACTTGCCAGTCTGAATGGGAAGGAATGGGCTTACACAAAGGAATTACAGCTAGAGGTATTTCTTAAGAAAGTCTATTTCCATTTAAATTTGCAACCATGAAATGCACCTTTTATTGGAAAAGGGGGGGACATCAAATACATGAAAGATATAAGTACATGTACTTAAAAAATTATAAATAAAATAGCTAGGTTCTGACGTGAATCTTTTTGGTTTTCAAAAGGACACTCTCAGAATTTGATTTATTTTCTTCACATGGCCCATAATTATGCAAGTTACAAAATTATGTTCAATCTTACCTTGTAAGGTCACCTTCAATGGCTCTAGCACCGTACTGTTGCTTGTAGGCATAGTAGGCCGTCTCAAGTGTACCAGGGTTGAGACACGTAACCTCATACCAGGGATGGTCCGTGAAGCAGTTAAAGCCATCAGGGTTGACTCCGGTGTGCCGGATTTTCTCCTGAATGGCCTCGACCTCTTTGCAGCACAAGCAGTTGTGTATAAACTCCATAACCACGCATTTGTCACAGGAACACCTTTACACATAGCACGAGAAAAATATGCATGGGAAAATTTTAGAGAACTGGGGGAAAAATATAATTCTATCAAACTGAAAAACTATAATTTTTTTCAGATTAAAAAAAAAAGGTTCTTAAAATTAGTGAGCAAACATTAACAGAAAACCAGTCACAGGCAAAAGGAACAAATGAAAATTCAAATTATCATATTTTAAATATTTTTTGTAAACATTTTTTTGCTATTAGTATTAAAGCAAGAATTTTCTCGGCTTAGCAAATATTATGTGTGCATGGAATTGACCCTAGGAAATTCAGGTTTAAGTACATGTACATTCAATCACGGATAGTCTCAGATCCACAAAGACCTACAATCCCGGCCAAATCTCGCTGGGCCCCCCCCCCCCGGCCCCCTGACAATGTTGGCTCTCATTGCACGGTCTGTGCTCCGGCTGGAGATAACAACATTGGTGGGGGGAGCGGGGGACATGGGAGAGTATGTTTATTGCCATGTGTCCCAACTATTTTGGCCGGGATTGTAGCTAACAAAGACCATAATGCTTACACATTATTTTCAGAATGTCATCGTTCAGTATAGACTTTACAATGGTACAAATCTACAAGCAATATCCAATATCTTTACATGGGTAAAATACCCAGTACATGTACATGTAAATGGAGGATTCACTGTACAATCATACTCCATGGTACAATGTGCACACAGTGTCCGTGTCACTGACCATGGCAGTGACCAGGCAGGCTCGTGTTTTGCTTTCTCACAATCTCGTGAAAAATATTGCGGAAACCTAAACTGGTTATGTAAATTCAGTGTAATACATATGTATTTATAATGATTAAGAAATTAAAATTACCAGTCAGTATTATTTAAACGATCGTTGGCAGCTGGTCGTATATTCGCGTCCTGTTCTTCGTCTTCGTCGCCAGCAGCCTCGTCATCCTGTTGCACGCGGCGTGGTCTCGCTAGTGGCTCGAACCTGTAAGGCTCAGCTCCGCGATTCACCTCTTCTTCATCGTCAGGCTCAACATTGTCGCTGTCTTCACCTGATGAATTTCCAGATGAATTTTCCGATATATCACTAAACCCATCAGAATCTACGCTGATTTCCTCCCAATTTTCGTCACCGGAGTTTTCGGAGTCGGACATGCTTGCTGGCTTGATCAACGAATAATCAGCGGGCAATGCGTGTGCGTGTTCAATGCCAGCGTGGCGTACGTGAGTTGTTGTTGTTGTTGTTGTTGTTGGTTTTGTTGGCACTTTGGCAAACTATGTGCCCTTTGTGCCATCAACAATATAAATTAAAACTGAGCCTGAAGAAAAGTGAAGCGAAAATATTATAGAAGAAAGGTATACAAAAGGGAGGCGGCTGACTGATCCACTAAGCACAATGCAACTAAAGTTGTGATGAGCCCTGCGAGGCCGGATCGTGTACCGGCAATTTAAGTGCCCGGGCACCGCCAGCTGTTTTGCAGATCCGCAACACCTCCAGGGGGGAGAGAAGTTGCAATGCCCAGTCAATCGTCAGCTTTCTCCCAAACAGATAGGCATTAATCTTAAACAATCGCAGAGATCACACTGTATGAAATTAATAGGTACATCTAATTATGAAGAAATGTTTATGAAGAATAAAAAAAGGAAAAGAAAAATAATGTAATACAAAGGTAAAGAGGGCGATGTCGGTTATATATTGATGTTCCTTTTTTGATGAAATTTATTATTTCACAAACATTTTGTTTTTCTCCCAATAATTTTTTTAAGGTCATTTGGGCGTTTGAGTATCCTAGATTTTTTTGTAATGTGTCCCTGTTTTGTTGGTATTTTTTGCAGTTAATTAGAAGATGTTTAACATTATCATAAGAGTTGCAAGTATCGCATAAACCATCTGGATGTTTCCCCATCTTATGGAGGAAACTATTTAAGTTTCTGCATACTCCAAGCCTGAGTCTGTGAAGGATAACTTCTTTCCATCGTGGAAGGCCCCATGTGTTAAAATATAATTTTGCCTGCTGAAAAGTTTTTAAATTGGAAGATTTTGTTTCTCTCCATGTTTTTTGCCATTTTTCTTCAAGATTGAATTTCAATATATGTTTAATTTCTGTATCAGAGAGAGGGATATTGACATCAATTTTATTTTTGTAAGTAGCCAGTTTTGCTTGTTTGTCTGCTTCCTCATTTCCTTTAATTCCACAGTGTCCGGGGACCCATTCAAAAATAACTATATTGATTTGGTTTTGAATATTAAGTAAGATATGACGAATATCACAAATTAATTTATTTTCTGGGATAGGATCCGAGATAGCTTGGAGAGCACTTAAACAGTCACTAAGTATACATTTGTGCATGGGTTTTACTTGTTCAACCCATTCTAATGCAAGGAAGATAGCAAAGAGCTCTGCAGTAAAAATAGATGTTTCATTATTAAGACGAACATTTTTCGTGTATTTAAGTTGGGGGATGAAGAAGCTACATCCTGTTGTGTTTAAGCTTGGGTTAACAGATCCATCAGTGTAAATTCTAAGTGAATTAATCCATCTTGTGTTTATGATTTCTGTGGCTATAGAATGTTTGATGCTATTATCAATTATGTGTTCCGTGTGAGTGTAGATCTCTTTTGAAATGACAGGTGAGTTGTAATGCCAAAAAGGAAAGGGGTTGTGTAAAGGAAAAATTTGTATTGGAATTTGTTCATATCTTCCTTCATAAGGAGTCCGGTACTGTGTATTAGACCATTTTGTTGCATAATATTGTTTTTGCCAATTATCTTCTTGTAAGTTTTTATTAGGATGTAAGTGGTGAGTATTGACTTTAATTCCATGTAAGTTACATAATAATTGGCGACGCAAATGTAAAGGGGGGTCACCACATTCTGTTTGAAGGTGAGTCAGTGCTGTAGAAAGAATGGCTCCTGTACATGTTTTCAGTGCTTGGTATTGAATACTATCAAGTTTCGCTTTGAGGGAGGTGGCTGCTGAATCAAAGGCTTCACATCCATATTCTAGAATCGGTTTGATCAAAGAAGTGTAAAGTTGGAAAAGTGTTTTACAGTCAGCTCCCCATTCATTTCCACTAATACACCTCAAAATGTTAAGTTTAGTTTTACATTTGTTAATGACAGATTCTATATGTTGTCTCCATGTTAGTTTGTGGTCAAAAGTGACTCCAAGAAATTTGGCCGTTTTATTCAAATTAATGTTAATATTGTTTATATCAAGTTTGATGTTTGTATTAATTTTGTTGGAAAAAAGAACTGCAACCGTTTTGGAGGTAGATATTTTAAAACCCCATTTATCACACCAACATTTAATAGTATTTAGGTTTTGTTGAATTTTCTTTTCTAAAAATTTAAGATTTCTGTGTGACTTCCAAATGGCAATATCGTCTGCATATTGGGAGATTTGAATATCTGCAATATTTTTAGGTAAATCGTTAATAGCAATATTGAAAAGGACCGGGCTAATGACACTGCCTTGTGGAACACCGTTTTGAAGATCTCGTGGGTCGGAGAGAGTTCCATTAATTTTAACTTGAATTTTTCTGTTTTGAAGAAAGTTGTCGATCCATAGGGTGATTCGACCATATATACCAAGAGCTTGTAATTTAGTAATAATACCTTTGCGCCAGAGCATGTCGTAAGCTTTTTCCATATCTAAGAAAACAGCAAGAGTGCTTTCCTTGTTAACGAAGGCTTTGTTAATGGATGATTCCAGATGAATAATGTGGTCTTTGGTATTGCGACCCTTACGAAAACCACTCTGATGACAATCTAAAAGGTTGTGATTTTCAAGATACCATATTAATCTGCTATTTACCATTCGTTCCATAAGTTTACATAAAGTGGATGTGAGGGCAATAGGTCTATATGAAAGTGGATCCGAGTTTTTTTTCCTGGTTTTGGTATTGGCATGATGATAGCTTCTTTCCAACTACTTGGACATTGGTAAGAAAACCAAATTAGATTAAAAATAATGAGTAAACAATCACGAGTTTTATTGGGAAAATGTTTGATAATATCATTGCTAATTTTATCTTTACCAGGTGCAGTGCACTTACTCTTATCAATGGCCATATTTAGTTCATTTATTGTAAAAGGTTCGTTGATAACATTGTCATTATTGTTAATAATAGACATGTTTTCTTCTGTTTCCTTTTTAATTTTAAGAAATTTAGAGTTGTGATTTTTATCACTGGAAACATTTGCAAAACCGTCTGCAAGGTAATCAGCTTTCTGTTTATCAGTAATAATGTCAGTGTCATTATTTTTAAGGATGGGAATATTACGGTTTGATTGTATTTTGTTAATGCGTTTGATTTTATTCCAAATTATTTTTGAAGGGGTGTGGCAGTTAATTTCATTGCAAAATTTTTCCCAGTCTTTCTTTTTAGCAGTTTTAATAGTCTTTCGTGCTATGGCACTGGCTTTTTTATATGCTATCCAGTCAGCAGGAAGAGATGATTTTGTTTAGAGTTTTAAGCGCCTTTTTCTTATTATGTATGGCTTTTTTGCATTTTTCGTTCCACCAGGATGTAGTACTTTTGTAATTTCTTTTGTGTTTAGTTTTAGGGATAGCATCATTTATGACATAGATTAGTTGGTTTATGAAAGTATTGTATATTTCTTCAATGTTGTCGGTTTTATTAGGTTCTGTGATTATATTGTCGCAGGTATTTTCAAATTTATCCCAATCAGCTTTCTTTATAGACCAACGTGGAGTTTGATTAATAGGGGTGGTGTAACATGATCGATCGTATTTAAGTAAAATAGGATAGTGATCGCTGCCCCAAGTATCGTCAAAAACCCTCCACGTACATTTAGCTGCTATGCATGGTGAGGTGATAGTTAAGTCAATACATGAGAGAGTGCCATTAATTGGATTTACTCTAGTACCATCTCCATTATTAACGCAGACCAAATTGTGTTTAATCATAAAATCTTCGATAGTATTTCCATTTTTATCTATGTTTTTGCTACCCCAGAGAGGGTTATGACCATTTAAGTCGCCACATATAACAAAATCTTTTTCCATTTTTTCCATGATAGCGTTAAGGTGAGATTCTTCTAGAGTAAGACAAGGATTATAAACGTTAACTATGTTCCATTTTTTGTTGTTGGTGTCATAAACTTCAATAATTTGGAATTCTATAGGAGTATTTTTATTGTAAGTATAGTTAACAGCATGACCTTTCCTAGTCAAGATGGTGGTACCGCCACCTTGTTTCTTGGAGACACTGGGAGTTCTGTCATTTCTATAAATGTCATATCCAGGTATGTTAAAATTTCTTTCTTTTTTGAGCCATGTTTCTTGAATGCATATAATGTCTGGTTTTTCGGTAAAATTATTTAAAGCATTCTTAAATTCATTTCCATGTGCAGTAAGTGATTGTGCATTCCATTGAAGAATAAGAACCATTATGAGAAGAAAGATCATGTAGACGTTTTTCTACTTCTTCCTTTTGGAGTGTGATTTGTATTTTTAGTTGATGCGTACGTGAGTTTGGAATGGCAGAACATGTTATTCTGGGTAATAGACTTAGTCAGTCGTACTGTTTTCCTTTTTATGACGTCACGTAGATAAAGTCAACAAACTTCGTGACCTCTGCCTTTTCAGATTCGCGACGCGCGGGCTATTCAAAAAATTGATTTATTTTTGCTTTTGTAAATTTGTAAAATTAACCGTAAATACTGGCATGTTACATTTGATATGTCAGCTACTAGATTTCACAAGCAGATTAAATGGGAATAGCTCGCTATAACCGCACTTTAAAACACATTTTTAAAAAGATGTATGGGGAAAAAAAAAAAAAAAAGACAAGAAAAAACGCGTCACCGCACCGATTTTGAAGCCGACTGATGACCAGAAACCGGAGTCTTTTTTGGCTTTAAGCATCCACCCCATTCCCCACTCCATGGTCATCGTGGAAACGGTCACAGTAGCGCCTCTTTTCGAACTGTTAATGTGTGCACATTGTGCAAACGTTCTAGAAACGTTTTAACAGCTTCATTAACCATTATGTACTGTATCGTGTATAGGCTAACGTTTGTGCTTGGACAACAATAAAGATAAGGTTCTGTTCATTTGTCAAAAATTTCACTAAATTCAATCCGAATATACCATGTATTTGACGTTGTGAGGTTTTGGCCTAGACCCAAAACAAATCAAACCAAAGCAAAACATGCATTGCGTGCTTAATCATGGTTGTTGGTGGGGGCCTTGTCCGAATTCAACATGTCGGTATTGTTGGATAGAAACACGCTGAAGTTCGATCACAAGCCGACAGCACTTCTAAACAATCTGAAAACGGTCATTGTGTGTCCTCGTCGGCTAAATGAGCCATGGAGGACAACAGCCAAACACTTTTTGTTTTTCTGGTACTACTTCTGAATAAGTGGCGATTTAATGGCTGTCAAAGATTAATTCACATCTGGTGTAGCATGTAATGTTTGTCAACGTGCGTTAAAAGGCCAACAATAATGGGTTAAAAAGGCATGGTAGCAAACGATGAAAACCTTTGTTTGTTTTGTTTTCTGCCCAGGTGTACGTCACGAATAGCGCCACCTCGCGTCATGCAAAATTCAAATAAAACATCCACTCATGACACAAAACAAACTTAAAATTGTTTTGTATTCATATGAACTGATAAAATAACAACAACAAATAAATTAAGACAAAACACACTTTATAGACCCTTTAAGAACACACAAGTACAACATAAATGTTGACACTCACCACAGTTTATTTCATCCGTGTAATCTGGGCAATCCACGGCGCCATTGCAAGCAGCTCTTATTGGTAGACACTTTCTAGACGGCTCACAGTGTAACCGCTCAACATTGCAAACACCTAAAAAAGGGATGTTTTATTCATTTTTTGATTTTTTTTTACTCAGCATGAACAATATTTATTAGCATGAACAATAGGGTTAGTGATAGCTAAGCTGGTAGAGCGATAATCTGGATCTAACTGGTTCAAGTAAATTAGTTCACATACAAGATTGTATTTATGAAGAAACCAGTTTTCCTTGTGATTTATTTGATTTTTTTTACTCAGTCGCAAATTTATGATCATGGCATGTATCCTGCATTCTCTATGATTTTAATTCCCTTCTTATGACGTTCAGACCTATATTTTAGTAAGAGTTTAACAGGATACTTTTTACATAATATGCATATGCTTGAAAAAAATACATTATGGGTCACTTTAGGGATAACATTATGGTAATGATAACATTAACAGCCACATTTGGTAGACGTAATGGTCTGGATAACATCATGAGCTTATTCTTCTGGGTAATATATTGAATATCCATTATTTTTGGTATTATGGTCTGGTGACAATTGTTGATGTAACGTTATGGTCTGGATAACATTACGATCCACTTTTTACCTTCATCATCCTCAGATCGTAAGATCATTCTCAATGAGGGCGCAGTTCCGTCATATAAGGGGGATGAAAAGAATATTGTAATGTTGTTCCCGCTGAAATAGAAGGAAGTTCCGTTCGGCGGTGTCGTGTCCAACGTGAATTCATCTATAAGAGTTGTCTCGTTACCAATTACCCACCCAAATGATAACTTCTGATGATTTGAAATATTGATGCGGACAATATCTACGTAAATGAATGTGTCCAAGGGGCTTGTAACAAACCAACGGCATTCAAAGATCCGAAATGTAGGTATATCGAGAGTGAAGGGAACTGGTTGGGTTATGTTGATGTTGGTTTGACCACAAATGTCTCCTGTAAAATAAGGTAATGTATTATAAAATACCGCAACTAACGGAGGGTAAGAACAGTACGCAGGGCACGTACATGATATTTGTACGCCCCCGTACGAGCAGTATTTGTGTCAGGGTTAAATCTCGCTTAAAATGTACTAAGTACATTATAAATTTGATAAATATAATAAATTTTAAGGGAGTGTACATTATCCGAATTATAATCTAAAGCTTGATGATAAAAGTTGATGAGGGTAATAAACATCCTACTAAATTATTCCCTCTCACATACTGTCATTTTTGAGAAATTACACATTTGAAATAGATCATGGCCGTGATAAATTTTCCATATTGGATTAAATATGAACAAATCTGAATACATTTTTCGCAATTTTTAGTGACAAAGTGATGAGTCTGTACATCTCTCTCGATGTTTATATTTAAGTGTTTATGCATTGACAGACATTTTTACCAATGTTGTACACTTCATTTAATATTAATACGTACCCGAGCCGCCATCTGGAACTACAGTCAAGTTACATGTCATGGAAAGTCCTTGGACATCACCGAAATAGGAGGAATTAGGCAAGATGATCATTTGTAGTGATTCATTGGGAGAAAGGATATCAGCTGGAAGTGGATTTGAGACATAATCAGCTAAATATCTTGCAAAGTGGTTTGTGTACAGCTTTAACCAATAGTTAGATGGCTCAGTGACGTTGTACTGACACAGTGCTCTGATCAACATCCCAGAATACACTTTGACATCCCAGCAGTAGTATTTGCTGGGAGCGACGTGCCAGATTCCTTGGCTTTCGAGCGGTTCAAAAGTCGTCGTTGAAATAACAGCAGATGAGTTGGAGCCAGTTAGTGTTACATTGTAGCATGTTTCATGGAGGCCTGAGTGGAGAAAATATGTTGTAAATGTTAACTTGTCCAGTTCGGTTCCTCTTTAGTGTCTCGGACCTGAGTCAAATTTGAGTTTCGATGTACATCGTACAATGACTAGTAATCGGAATTGACCCTTGTCAAAAGTGTCCACCCTTGTTGGGACTGTGACTCAGGAATCGACCCTTGATATTTGGTGATGGAATTGACACTTGATAATCGGTGGAGGAATCGACCCTTGGGACTGTTTGTGATGTGCCTTTATACTCGACTAAAATGATCAATCTAATATTTATTGTGTTTGGATCCAGGGAGGAGCTAGATCCAGGAAGGTTGCGGCTGATGTACATGCCTCCCTGTGTTTGCTCCCTTTAGCCCATCTCTCTTTACCCAATTAGCCCTCTTCATATTTTCATGTATACTTAAGCTCCAAGCTCCTGTAGCCAGACTCAAGATTCAAGGTTCTTATCAATAATTTATGAATAACATCATTAATTACAAATATTACAAGTATACACCCATCACAACTTCTAAGTTTCCCCTAATATTTTTTAGAATATCTCAACAAGTATTGCATGAATTTTAAAAATTCAAAAAGCAAATGACAGAATGACATGTTCTACACAGCTCGTAATGAAATGGTTGAAATTCAATCATGCATGCACAATTGACAGTGATTTGAATGAAAATTCAGCTGAATAAAAAGTTGCAGTACAAAGCATTGCTTCAATGGTATGTTACACATGTAGTTTTCTGTAAGAACTCATGCATCAATAACAATGGTATTGATGGCTCTTTCATAATAAGAAAATAATATTCAAAGAGCAACATGTAACATGCATGTCCATTGTTTTAGAAGGGTAGAGCAAGAGTTTAATATGGAATTGGTCCTCCATTATTTTCCATAACTGAGAGGCACGGGGGGCACAGAACTTTGCTGGGGGCCCACGTGATCCCTGTATTTACGCCACTGCCAGCCAGCTGCGCTGTCGTCCAGCCAGCCAGTGAGGCTGCGTGGCGGGCAGGCAGGGTACTGAGCAAGATGACTCTAAATGTACGGGTCGCAAAGGTGCACGGTGACGTATTTGTTTCGTTCGTTGTTTTTGACAAATTAAATGGAATAAATAATTTCTCCCAAATATTGGTTATTTACGATTAACCTTTAATTAGTGAAATTTAATTTACCATTTTTGGGTGAATTTTAGTTCAACCAAACGTTTGTTATAATTGTTGGTTATATTCGTATTACACAATTGTTGGGTAAATTAAATTACACTAAGAATTGGTCGTTAACTTGTTCTACATCATTTGGTGAAATAATAACCAGTTGATGGTCTTTAATTGTACTCTTTATATTGGATTTATTATTTAATAAAACAGCGATTAATGGACACAATTCACTCAGAGATGATGAATTTTTATTTGTTTATAAAACCATTCAAAGGACGAATCTTTACTAATGGCTGGTGACTTCTATCTACTAATAAATGCTGTCAAATACCAATCAATGGGCAAACATTTTAAAATACGTAAACCAATTAATGGTCTTTTTAATGCACGTTGACATGCTGTCATGCAGAAGTGAATAAATATTTCAGAGTCTATTAGTCTGTCCTACATTAAGGACGCAGTGCATGCCTTAATTCAGTGTCAGTTTGTTTTTGGTTTAGTTTAGGTCTATTTTGTAAAATGAACATCACCTTATCTTTATTATTGTCCAATCATTCGCAAAACATTTCCACAATGGGACCTATTCATAAAACAGTACATGTTAATGGTTAATCGAGTTGTTAAAATGTTTCTAGAACGTTTACACAATGCATAACTTTAATGTAACACTTTGTGTATGCACAATATGATACTTCCAAAGATGCATAGAAAGTGCGCGATAAAACTGGTACTGGCCATGGATGCCCTCCAAAAGAACCCCGTACACAGGTGGTATTGTGACCGTTTCCATGATGAGCATGGAGTGGGAATGGCGTGGTAGTTGGGTGGGATGATTACAGACCAATGCATCAGTTAGTCATGAACTCATATATAAAACAATGAACAGCAGTAGGCTGATGTTTGACCTAATGCTGACTGGTATTTAGCTTACGGGAAATATATACCACAAACGCTTTCGATAGGCCTACTACAAACGCTTCTTAATGCTGCACAATCATAATGGCGTTTAAAACAATTTGAGTGTTTGATGTTGGTTTGTAATATTACCGATAACTTGGAGTACAACTGACTGTTTTTTTAAATATGTTTTATTATTATTTTTGTTTTATAGGTTGGTGAAATTTATGATTTATTTTTGCCCTAAACCGACGTGTGGTTTTGGTCATAACAAAATTGCAAATTATTTTCACAAAGAGATGGGTGCAAGGTTAAAGTAAAATCCAAACCAACAGTGAAAACGTAACCAAATGGATTGGACTAGCCATGCTGCTGCCCAATTGTTAGATTCAATTGAACCAGCAAATGGTAACACCGATTTTAGTTAATACATTTGAACAATATCATGATGAACAACATACCATTGGCAGTGGCATTGGCATTGGCATTGGCAGGGGGGGCACGTGGGCCCCCAGCAAAGTTCTGTGCCCCCCGTGCCCCTCCCCTCATTCAGAATTTTGAAAACAAATTGGTTCCTCATCACTGTACGCAGGACGAAGGCCCTGAGCTTTAGCAATATTGAGAAATAAATCGAACGTTGTTTAACGTCCGCAATAAACGTATTCAGAACTGGTGCACTGTAAAAACGTTGGGTAAGTATTGATCACTTTGTTGGTACAATTTGAAAATATTTACCCAACTCATATGCGTTGAGTTGGTCAATTCTTAAATACAATTTGCTGGGCAAAGCTAACCTATTATTTGGGTAGCTGCATTAAGTCCAATCCAGATAGTCAAATTTTCCCTGTTAGTTGTAATTTTACACACATCTCTTGGTGAAAATAAATGGAGATTGGGTAATGACCAAGAAATGGTCTGCTGTTCACCATATTATTGTTCAAATGTATTAACCAAAATCGGTGCATATTAACTGCCATTTGTTGGTTCAATTGAATCTAACAATTGGGCAGCCACATGGCTAGTCTAACCCATTTAGTTAAGTTTTCACTGTTGGTTTGGATTTTACTTTAACCTTGCACCCAGTTTAGGGCAAAAATATATCAAGAATTTCACCAACCTATAAAAATAAGAAAAAACAGTCTGTTGTACTCCAAATTATTGGTAATATTACAAACCAACATCAAATACTCAAAGTGTTTTAAACGACATTATGATTCCGGAGCATTAAGAAGCGTTTGTGGTATCGGAAGCGTTTGTTGTATATATTTCCCGTAAGCTAAATACCAGTCAGCATTTGGTCAAACATCAGCCTACTGCTGTTCATTGTTTTATAAATTAGTTCATAAATCAGCCTTATAAATCAGTTTAGAAATCAGCCTACTGCTGTTCATTGTTTTATAAATTAGTTCATGACTAACTGATGCATTGGTCTGTAATCATCCCACCCAACTTCCACGCCATTCCCCACTCCATGCTCATCATGGAAACGGTCACAGTACCACCTGTGTACGGTGTTCTTTTCGAGGGCATCCATGGCCAGTACCAATTTTATCGCGCGCTTTCCATACATCTTTGGAAGTATCATATTGTGCATACACAAATTTATGCAATGTGTAAACGTTCTAGAAACGTTTTAACAACTCGACTAACCATTATGTAATGTTTCATGCATAGGTCCCATTGTGGAAACGTTTTGCGAAGTGATTGGACAATAATAAAGATAAGGTGATGTTCATTTTACAAAATAGACCAAAACTAAACCAAAAACAAACTGACACTGAATTAAGGCATGCACTGCGTCCTTAATGTAGGACAGACTAATAGACTCTGAAATATTTATTCACTTCTGCATGACAGCATGTCAACGTGCATTAAAAAGACCATTAATTGGTTTACGTATTTTAAAATGTTTGCCCATTGATTGGTATTTGACAGCATTTATTAGTAGATAGAAGTCACCAGTCATTAGTAAAGATTCGTCCTTTGAATGATTTCATAAACAAATATCGTTAATTGGTTAAAAAAAAAAAAAAAAATCATCATCTCTGAGTGAATTGTGTCCATTAATCGCTGTTTTATTAATAAATCCAATATAAAGAGTACAATTAAAGACCATCAATTGGCTATTATTTCACCAAATAATGTAGAACATGTTAACGACCAATTCTTAGTGTAATTTAATTTACCTAACAATTGTGTAATACGAATATAACCAAAAATTATAACAAACTTTTGATTGAACTAAAATTCCCCCCAAAATGGTAAATTAAATTTCACTAATTAAAGGTTAATCGTAAATAACCAATATTTGGGAGAAATTATTTATTCCAAATAATTTGTCAAAAACAACGAACGAAACATAAATACGTCACCGTGCACCGTTGCGACCCGTACATTTAGAGTCATCTTGCTCAGTACCCTGCCTGCCCGCAACGCAGCCTCACTGGCTGGCTGGACGACAGCGCAGCCGGCTGGCAGGACGACAGAGCAGCCGGCCGGCAGTGGCGTAAATACAGGGGGGGTGGGGCACGTGGGCCCCCAGCAAAGTTCTGTGCCCCTCCCCTCATTCAGAATTTTGAAAACAAATTGGTTCCTCATCACTGTACGCAGGACGAAGGCCCTGAGCTTTAGCAATATTGAGAAATAAATCGAACGTTGTTTAACGTCCGCAATAAACGTATTCAAAGAACTGGTGCACTGTAAAAACGTTGGGTAAGTATTGATCACTTTGTTGGTACAATTTGAAAATATTTACCCAACTCATATGCGCTGAGTTGGTCAATTCTTAAATACAATTTGCTGGGCAAAGTTAATCTATTATTGGGTAGCTGCATTAAGCCCAACCCAGATAGTCAACGTTTCCCTATTAGTTGTAATTTTACACACATCTCTTGGTGAAAATAATTGGAGATTGGGTAATGACCAAGAAATGGTCTTTTGTTCACCATATTATTGTTCAAATGTGTTATCCGAAATCGGTGCATATTAGCTACCATTTGTTGGTTCAATTGAATCTGACAATTAGGCAGCCACATGGCTAGTCCAACCTACTGTTGGTTTGGATTTTACTTTAACCTTGCACCCATCTCTTTGTGAAAATAATTTGGAATTTTTATGACCAAAAACACACGTCAGTTTAGGGCAAAAATATATCAAGAATTTCACCAACCTAAAAAAAGAATTTAAAAAAAACCCCAGTCTGTTGTACTCCAAATTATCGGTAATAATACAAACCAACATCAAATACTCAAATTGTTTTAAACGACATTATGATTCCGCAGCATTAAGAAGCGTTTGTGGTATCGAAAGCGTTAGTGGTATATATTTCCCGTAAACTAAATACCAGTCAGCATTAGGTCAAATATCAGCCTACTGCTGTTCATTGTTTTATATATGAGTTCATGACTAACTGATGCATTGATCTGTAATCATCCCACCCAACTTCCACGCCATTCCCCACTCCATGCTCATCATGGAAACGGTCACAGTACCACCTGTGTACGGGGTTCTTTTCGAGGGCATCCATGGCCAGTACCAGTTTTATCGCGCACTTTCCATACATCTTTGGAAGTATCATATTGTGCATACACAAAGTGTTACATTAAAGTTATGCACTGTGTAAACGTTCTAGAAACGTTTTAAAAACTCGATTAACCATTATGTACTGTTTCATGAATAGGTCCCATTGTGGAAACGTTTTCCCGAAGTGATTGGACAAAAATAAAGATAAGGTGATGTTTATTTTACAAAATAGACCAAAACTAAACCAAAAACAAACTGACACTGAATTAAGGCATGCACTGCGTCATTAATGTAGGACAGACTAATAGACTCTGAAATATTTATTCACATCTGCCTTGTAGCATGTGATGTTTGTCAACGTGCATTAAAAAGGCCATTAATTGGTTTACGTATTTTAAAATCTTTGCCCATTGATTGGTATTTGACAGCATTTATTAGTAGATATAAGTCACCAGCCATTAGTAAAGATTCGTCCATTGAATGGTTTTATAAACAAATATCGTTAATTGGTAAAAATATTTGGGAGAAATTATTTGACTAAATTGATGTAAAAAGGTAACACCCATCTTCGATGGGTAACCAAAGACCAATTGCGTGGGAAGTTGGGTTACAAGTTGGTGATTCATGCCCAATTTTGTTAGAGTGTGTATTTAATTCAAGTTTCTAACGTATATACTACAACACTCTAGGGGTGCACCCCACTAAATAAACCCCCAGCAACCAATGCTAAATACAACATATTAAACAAATATTAAAAAAATACTGAGAAGTTCTTATTTGTTTTTAAATTTACAACCCAAAACATTTATGTGTGTATATATATATGTATATATATATATATATATATATATATATATATATATATATATATATATAGGGGACTCTGCGGTCTCGTCACACACACACATATATATATATATATATATATATATATATATATATATTTACTTGTAGTAAAACTAGTCGAACGCTGGTAGTTGTAACTCCGAGTTTCACGCGTTATGCGATCATCATATATATATATATATATATATTTAAAACTTACTCATTGTGCCTTGTATTTATATATTTTTGTTTTTCTCAAAATCACAACGGGTAAGCCTTGTATTTATATATTTTTGTTTTTATCAAAAGCACAATGGGTAATTCTTGTATTTAGATAGTTTTCCCCTCAAAATCACAAGAAGTAAGCCTTGTATGTATATATTTTTATTTTTCTCAAAATCACAAGGAGTAAGCCTTGTATTTATATATTTTTATTTTTCTCAAAATCACAAGGAGTAAGCCTTGTATTTATATATTTTTGTTTTTCTCAAAATCACAAGGGGTAAGCCTTGTATTTATATATTTAGATTTTTCTAAAAATCACAAGGAGTAAGCCTAGTATTTGTATATTTTTTTAAATCAAAATCACAAGGCGTAGTAGGCCTTGTATTTATATATTTTTGTTTTTCTCAAAATCACAAGGGGTAAGCCTTGTATTTATATTTTATTGTTTTTATCAAAATCACAAGGAGTAAGCCTTGTATTTATATATTTTTATTTTTCTCAAAATCACAAGGAGTAAGCCTTGTATTTATATATTTTGATTTTTCTAAAAATCACAAGGAGTAAGCCTAGTATTTGTATATTTTTTAAAATCAAAATCACAAGGCGTAGAAGGCCTTGTATTTATATATTGTTGTTTTTCTCAAAATCACAAGGGGTAAGCCTTGTATTTAATTTTTTTTTTTTTTTCTCAAAATCACAACGGGTAAGCTTTGTATTTATATATTTTGATTTTTCTAAAAATCACAAGGAGGAAGCCTAGTATTTGTATATTTTTAAAAATCAAAATCACAAGGCATGTTCAAGTCATTGTAGGCTGTAACCTGACTTTATCTCAAACTCTTTCACAAATCTTGTGTTTCTTTCAAGTCTGTTTTTAACTCTGTTCAAGTCATTGTTATGCGCTTTTGATCATCTCCATGTAAAGAGCGCAATATAAAATGTTTAATTATTATTATTTATTATTATTAGTAGGCCTTGTATTTATAAATATTTTTGTTTCCATAACAAAAACAAGGGGTAAGCCTTGTATTTATATATTTTTATTTTTCTCAAAATCACAAAGAGTAAGCCTTGTATTTGTATCTTTTTGTTTTTATCAAAATCACAAGGGGTAAGCCTTGTATTTATATATTTTTGCGGTGTTACCTGTCTTGTGGCTAAGAGAAAAAGAGGACGCCAACGTGGTGTGCATGTCGCAGGGCATTGTGGGTAGGACACCGGAGGGCGCTATTGTGTGTGTGTGTGTAAAATTCTTAGCAATATTGCCTGCCGGCATAGGGATTATGCAAATGTAGTATTCGCTCTGCAGGTAAGTAGAGTGATGTAGACAATGTCACTTAACGTTTTGTCCCTTATTAACATACAGCTGTTTTATTGCATTCCCCCACAAATATTGACAAACTACTACACGGCTTACCTCTTGTGATGTTGATGATATATATATATATATATATGTATATATATATATGTATATATATATATATATATGTATATATATATATATATATATATATATATATATATATATATATATATATATATATATATATATATATATATATATTTAAAACTTACTCATTGTGCCTTGTATTGATATATTTTTGTTTTTATCAAAATCACAAGGGGTAATTCTTGTATTTAGATAGTTTTCCCCTCAAAATCACAAGAAGTAAGCATTGTATGTATATTTGTTTGTTTTTATCAAAATCACAAGGGTAAGCCTTGAGTTTATATACTTTTATTTTTCTCAGAATCACAAGGAGTAAGCCTTGTATTTATATATTTTTGTTTTTCTCAAAATCACAAGGGGTAAACCTTGTATTTATATATATTTGTTTTTCTGAAAATGACATTGTATTTATATATCTCTTTTCCTCAAAATCACAAGGAGTAAGCCTTGTATGTATATATTTTTTGTTTTTCTCAAAATCACAAGGGTAAGCCTTGTATTTATATATTTTGTTTTCTCAAAATCACAAGGGTAATTCTTGTATTATTGTTTTCCTCAAAATCACAAGGAGTAAGACTTGTTTGTATATTTCTTTGTTTTTATCAAAATCACAAAGGTAAACCTTGTATTTATATATTTTTATTTTTCCAAAATCACAAGGAGTAAGCCTTGTATTTATATATTTTTGTTTTATCAAAATCACAAGGGTAAGCCTTATATTTATATATTTTTATTTTCTCAAAATCACAAGGGGTAAGCCTTGTATTTATATATATATTTGTTTTCTCAAAATAACAAGGGGTACGCATTGTATTTATATATTTTTTGTTTTATTAAAATCACAAAGGGGTAAGCCTTGTATTTATATATTTAGATTTTCTAAAAATCACAAGGAGTAAGCCTAGTATTTGTATATTTTTAAAATCAAAATCACAAGGCGTAGTAGGCCTTGTATTTATATAACTATTTTGTTTCCATAAAAAACAAGGGGTAAGCCTTGTATTTATATATTTTTGTTTTCTCAAAATCACAACGGGTAAGCCTTGTATTTATATATTTTATTTTTGTCAAAATCACAAAGAGTAAGCCTTGTATTTGTATCTTTTGTTTTTCTCAAAATCACAACAGGTAAGCCTTGTATTGATATATTTTTGTTTTATTAAAATCACAAGGGGTAAGTAAGCCTTGTATTTATGTATTTTTGTTTTCTCAAAATCACAAGGTAAACCTTGTATTTATATATTTTATTTTTTCTCAAAATCACAAAGAGTAAGCCTTGTATTTGTATCTTTTTGTTTTTCTCAAAATCACAAGGGGTAATTCTTGTATTTAGATGGCTTTCCCCTCAAAATCACAAGAAGTAAGCCTTGTATGTATATTTTTGTTTTTTTATCAAAATCACAAGGGTAAGTCTTGTATTTATATATTTTTATTTTTCTCAAAATCACAAGGAGTAAGCCTTGTATTTATATATTTTTGTTTTTCTCAAAATCACAAGGGGTAAACCTTATATTTATATATATTTGTTTTTCTCAAAATGACAAGGGGTAATTCTTGTATTTATATATTTTTCCCCTCAAAATCACAAGAAGTAAGACTTGTATGTATATTTCTTTGTTTTTATCAAAATCACAAGGGTAAGCCTTGTATTTATATATTTTTATTTTTCTCAAAATCACAAGGAGTAAGCCTTATATTTATATTTTTTAGTTTTTCTCAAAATCACAACGGGTAAGCGTTGTATTTATATATTTTTGTTTTTATCTAAATCACAAGGAGTAAGCCTTGTATTTATATATTTGTTTTCCTCAAAATCACAAAGGGTAAACCTTGTATTTATATATATTTTGTTTCCATAAAAAAACAAGGGGTAAGCCTTGTATTTATATATTTTTGTTTTTATCAAAATCACAAGGGGTAAGCCTTGTATTTATATATTTTTATTTTTCTCAAAATCACAAAGAGTAAGCCTTGTATTTATATTTTTTTGTTTTTCTCAAAATCACAACGGGTAAGCCTTGTATTTATATATTTTTGTTTTTATTAAAATCACAAGGGGTAAGTAAGCCTTGTATTTATGTATTTTTGTTTTTCTCAAAATCACAAGGGGTAAACCTTGTATTTATATATTTTGTTTTTCTCAAAATCACAAGGGGTAAGCCTTGTATTTATATTTTTTTGTTTTTCTCAAAATCACAACGGGTAAGCCTTGTATTTATATATTTTTGTTTTTATCAAAATCACAAGGGGTAAGCCTTGTATTTATATATTTTGATTTTTCTAAAAATCACAAGGAGTAAGCCTAGTATTTATATATTTTTTTAAATCAAAATCACAAGGCGTAGTAGGCCTTGTATTTATAAATATTTTTGTTTCCATAAAAAAACAAGGGGTAAGCCATGTATTTATATATTTTTGTTTTTCTCAAAATCACAAGGGGTAAGCCTTGTATTTATATATTTTTGTTTTTATCAAAATCACTAGGAGTAAGCCTTGTATTTATATATTTTTGTTTTTATCAAAATCACAAGGGGTAAGCCTTGTATTTATATATTTTTGTTTTTATCAAAATCACAAGGGGTAAGCCTTGTATTTATATATTTTATTTTTCTCAAAATCACAAGGGGTAAGCCTTGTATTTATATATATATATTTGTTTTTCTCAAAATCACAACGGGTAAGCCTTGTATTGATATATATTTTTTTAATCAAAATCACAAGAGGTAAGCTTTGTATTTATATATTTAAGGAGTAAGCCTATAGTATTTGTATATTTTTTAAAATCAAAATCACAAGGCGTAGTAGGCCTTGTATTTATAACTATTTTTGTTTCCATAAAAAAACAAGGGGTAAGCCTTGTATTTATATATTTTTGTTTTTCTCAAAATCACAAGGGGTAAGCCTTGTATTTATATATTTTTATTTTTGTCAAAATCACAAAGAGTAAGCCTTGTATTTGTATCTTTTTGTTTTTCTCAAAATCACAACGGGTAAGCCTTGTATTGATATATTTTTGTTTTTATTAAAATCACAAGGGTTAGTAAGCGTTGTATTTATGTATATTTTGTTTTCTCAAAATCACAAGGGTAAACCTTGTATTTATATATTTTTATTTTCTCAAAATCACAAAGAGTAAGCCTTGTATTTGTATATTTTTGTTTTCTCAAAATCACAAGGGTAATTCTTGTATTTAGATAGCTTTCTCAAAATCACAAGAAGTAAGCCTTGTATGTATATTTTTGTTTTTTTATCAAAATCACAAGGGTAAGCCTTGTATTTATATATTTTTATTTTTCTCAAAATCACAAGGAGTAAGCCTTGTATTTATATATTTTTGTTTTTCTCAAAATCACAAGGGGTAAACCTTGTATTTATATATATTTGTTTTTCTCAAAATGACAAGGGGTAATTCTTGTATTTATATAGTTTTCCCCTAGGCAAAATCACAAGAAGTAAGACTTGTATGTATATTTCTTTGTTTTTATCAAAATCACAAGGATAAGCCTTGTATTTATATATTTTTATTTTTCTCAAAATCACAAAGAGTAAGCCTTGTATTTGTATATTTTGTTTTTCAAAATCACAAGGGGTAATTCTTGTATTTAGATAGCTTTCCTCAAAATCACAAGAAGTAAGCCTTGTATGTATATTTTTGTTTTTATCAAAATCACAAGGGCTAAGCCTTGTATGTTTTATTTTTATTTTCTCAAAATCACAAGGAGTAAGCCTTGTATTTATATTTTTGTTTTTTCAAAATCACAAGGGTAAACCTTGTATTTATATATATTTGTTTTCTCAAAATGACAAGGTAATCTTGTATTTATATTCCTCGGCAAAATCACAAGAAGTAAGACTTGTATGTATATTTCTTTGTTTTATCAAAATCACAAGAAGTAAGCCTTGTATGTATATTTTTGTTTTTTTATCAAAATCACAAGGGTAAGCCTTGTATTTATATATTTTTATTTTTCTCAAAATCACAAGGAGCAAGCCTTGTATTGATATTTTTTTGTTTTCCTCAAAATCACAAAGGGTAAACCTTGTAATTATATATATTTTGTTTCCATAAAAAAACAAGGGGTAAGCCTTGTATTTATATATTTTTGTTTTTATCAAAATCACAAGGGGTAAGCCTTGTATTTATATATTTTTATTTTTCTCAAAATCACAAAGAGTAAGCCTTGTATTTGTATCTTTTTGTTTTTCTCAAAATCACAACGGGTAAGCCTTGTATTGATATATTTTTGTTTTTATTAAAATCACAAGGGTAAGTAAGCCTTGTATTTATGTATTTTTGTTTTCTCAAAATCACAAGGAGTAAGCCTTGTATTTATATATTTTTGTTTTTCTCAAAATCACAAGGGGTAAGCCTTGTATTTATATATATTTTTGTTTTTCTCAAAATCACAAGGGGTAAGCCTTGTATTTATATTTCTTTGTTTTTCTCAAAATCACAACGGGTAAGCCTTGTATTTATATATTTTTATTTTTCTCAAAATCACAAAGAGTAAGCCTTGTATTTGTATCTTTTTGTTTTTCTCAAAATCACAACGGGTAAGCCTTGTATTGATATATTTTTGTTTTTATTAAAATCACAAGGGGTAAGTAAGCCTTGTATTTATGTATTTTTGTTTTTCTCAAAATCACAAGGGGTAAACCTTGTATTTATATATTTTGTTTTTCTCAAAATCACAAGGGGCAAGCCTTGTATTTATATATATTTTTGTTTTTCTCAAAATCACAAGGGGTAAGCCTTGTATTTATATATATTTTTGTTTTTCTCAAAATCACAAGGGGTAAGCCTTGTATTTATATATATTTTTGTTTTTCTCAAAATCACAAGGGGTAAACCTTGTATTTATATATATTTGTTTTTCTCAAAATGACAAGGGGTAATTCTTGTATTTATATAGTTTTCCCCTCGGCAAAATCACAAGAAGTAAGACTTGTATGTATATTTCTTTGTTTTTTATCAAAATCACAAGGATAAGCCTTGTATTTATATATTTTATTTTCTCAAAATCACAAAGAGTAAGCCTTGTATTTGTATCTTTTTGTTTTTCTCAAAATCACAAGGGGTAATTCTTGTATTTAGATAGCTTTCCCCTCAAAATCACAAGAAGTAAGCCTTGTATGTATATTTTTGTTTTTTTATCAAAATCACAAGGGTAAGCCTTGTATTTATATATTTTTATTTTTCTCAAAATCACAAGGAGTAAGCCTTGTATTTATATATTTTTGTTTTTCTCAAAATCACAAGGGGTAAACCTTGTATTTATATATATTTGTTTTTCTCAAAATGACAAGGGGTAATTCTTGTATTTATATAGTTTTCCCCTCGGCAAAATCACAAGAAGTAAGACTTGTATGTATATTTCTTTGTTTTTATCAAAATCACAAGGGTAAGCCTTGTATTTATATATTTTTATTTTTCTCAAAATCACAACGGGTAAGCGTTGTATTTATATATTTTTGTTTTTATCAAAATCACAAGGAGTAAGCCTTGTATTTATATATTTGTTTTCCTCAAAATCACAAAGGGTAAACCTTGTATTTATATATATTTTGTTTCCATAAAAAAACAAGGGGTAAGCCTTGTATTTATATATTTTTGTTTTTATCAAAATCACAAGGGGTAAGCCTTGTATTTATATATTTTTATTTTTCTCAAAATCACAAAGAGTAAGCCTTGTATTTGTATCTTTTTGTTTTTCTCAAAATCACAACGGGTAAGCCTTGTATTGATATATTTTTGTTTTTATTAAAATCACAAGGGGTAAGTAAGCCTTGTATTTATGTATTTTTGTTTTTCTCAAAATCACAAGGGGTAAACCTTGTATTTATATATTTTGTTTTTCTCAAAATCACAAGGGGTAAGCCTTGTATTTATATATATTTTTGTTTTTCTCAAAATCACAAGGGGTAAGCCTTGTATTTATATTTATTTGTGTTTCTCAAAATCACAACGGGTAAGCCTTGTATTTATATATTTTTATTTTTCTCAAAATCACAAAGAGTAAGCCTTGTATTTGTATCTTTTTGTTTTTCTCAAAATCACAACGGGTAAGCCTTGTATTGATATATTTTTGTTTTTATTAAAATCACAAGGGGTAAGTAAGCCTTGTATTTATGTATTTTTGTTTTTCTCAAAATCACAAGGGGTAAACCTTGTATTTATATATTTTGTTTTTCTCAAAATCAGAAGGGGTAAGCCTTGTATTTATATATATTTTTGTTTTTCTCAAAATCACAAGGGGTAAGCCTTGTATTTATATTTCTTTGTTTTTCTCAAAATCACAACGGGTAAGCCTTGTATTTATATATTTTTGTTTTTCTCAAAATCACAAGGGGTAAACCTTGTATTTATATATATTTGTTTTTCTCAAAATGACAAGGGGTAATTCTTGTATTTATATAGTTTTCCCCTCGGCAAAATCACAAGAAGTAAGACTTGTATGTATATTTCTTTGTTTTTATCAAAATCACAAGGATAAGCCTTGTATTTATATATTTTTATTTTTCTCAAAATCACAAAGAGTAAGCCTTGTATTTGTATCTTTTTGTTTTTCTCAAAATCACAAGGGGTAATTCTTGTATTTAGATAGCTTTCCCCTCAAAATCACAAGAAGTAAGCCTTGTATGTATATTTTTGTTTTTTTATCAAAATCACAAGGGTAAGCCTTGTATTTATATATTTTTATTTTTCTCAAAATCACAAGGAGTAAGCCTTGTATTTATATATTTTTGTTTTTCTCAAAATCACAAGGGGTAAACCTTGTATTTATATATATTTGTTTTTCTCAAAATGACAAGGGGTAATTCTTGTATTTATATAGTTTTCCCCTCGGCAAAATCACAAGAAGTAAGACTTGTATGTATATTTCTTTGTTTTTATCAAAATCACAAGGGTAAGCCTTGTATTTATATATTTTTATTTTTCTCAAAATCACAACGGGTAAGCGTTGTATTTATATATTTTTGTTTTTATCAAAATCACAAGGAGTAAGCCTTGTATTTATATATTTGTTTTCCTCAAAATCACAAAGGGTAAACCTTGTATTTATATATATTTTGTTTCCATAAAAAAACAAGGGGTAAGCCTTGTATTTATATATTTTTGTTTTTATCAAAATCACAAGGGGTAAGCCTTGTATTTATATTTGTTTGTTTTACTCAAAATCACAAAGAGTAAGCCTTGTATTTGTATCTTTTTGTTTTTCTCAAAATCACAACGGGTAAGCCTTGTATTGATATATTTTTGTTTTTATTAAAATCACAAGGGGTAAGTAAGCCTTGTATTTATGTATTTTTGTTTTTCTCAAAATCACAAGGGGTAAACCTTGTATTTATATATTTTGTTTTTCTCAAAATCACAAGGGGTAAGCCTTGTATTTATATATATTTTTGTTTTTCTCAAAATCACAAGGGGTAAGCCTTGTATTTATATTTCTTTGTTTTTCTCAAAATCACAACGGGTAAGCCTTGTATTTATATATTTTTGTTTTTATCAAAATCACAAGGGGTAAGCCTTGTATTTATATATTTTGATTTTTCAAAAAATCACAAGGAGTAAGCCTAGTATTTATATATTTTTTTAAATCAAAATCACAAGGCGTAGTAGGCCTTGCATTTAAATATTTTTGTTTCATAAAAAACAAGGGTAAGCCATGTATTTATATATTTTAGTTTTTTCAAAATCACAAGGGTTTCATTTATATATTTTTGTTTTTATCAAAATCACTAGGGGTAAGCCTTGTATTTATATATTTTTGTTTTTATCAAAATCACAAGGGGTAAGCCTTGTATTTATATATTTTGTTTTTCTCAAAATCACAAGGGGTAAGCCTTGTATTTATATATTTTTGTTTTTCTCAAAATCACAAGGGGTAATCCTTGTATTTATATTTTTTTGTTTTTCTCAAAATCACAACGGGTAAGCCTTGTATTTATAAATTTTTGTTTTTATTAAAATCACAAGGGGTAAGTAAGCCTTGTATTTATATATTTTTGTTTTTCTCTAAATGACAAGATGTAAATCTTGTATTTATATATTTTTGTTTTTCTCAAAATCACAAGGGGTAAGCCTTGTATTTATATATTTTTATTTTTATCACTATAAATACTGAAATAAATATCAATCTGAATATTGAAAATGAATTAATAGACCTACAAAATCAATGAGCATTCCTTTATTTTTCCATCACATCAAATGATTATGAATCTCCTTTCATTGCGAACACTCAGCTGAAGCGGTGGTCTAATGGATTAGACGCTTGCCATCCGTGCTAGCGGTCCCGTATGAGTTTTATTTTTTTTACAATACAATTCAAACGCTTTATTTAAGTAGGTTTAATTTAACCTGTCTAATACCAACATGGTCCAGATGGCGCAGCACGTTGGCCGGACCACTGGAAGTGTCAATCGCGGGGCTTCCAGAGCTGGGACTAACCGGTTCGAAACCCTAAAACAGACCTAATTCAGGGACATGGCAGTTGCGGTCTTTTTCTTATAATTTATTTTATTTTATTTTATTTTCAAACAATTATTTTATATTTATTATTAGCTTTAGTCTTGATAAATTTAATGTTTCTTAGTCCAACGTAATATTCTAAGTTTTTGATAATTTTACTTTAATCCCTAAATTGTGATTAATCACTTGGCTTAATTAAACTGTTTCACATAATACATATATCAATACACTTCAACGTCTCCTCTTTTTCATTATCTTTTAAGGTACTTTAATAACTTAGTAATGACCTCTAGTGTTTTTAGTTAAAATTTGTTGTCCACTTTTTCCTTTAATACATCTTGTTTTCTTTCGCTTACCCTTTCACCCTCCATGTGCTGGCATTCACGGCTTCCTCATGTCCCGTTATTTCAGTGTATTGATTCGCTGTCCACCATTGCCCCCTTCTGCTTCCATCTTGTTGTACTAGTAATACTACGGTACTAGTACTAGGCTAGTTCGTCTCTACATTTCATCGTCGTCGGTTCACATTGATTTCACTAAATTTGTTTAAATTTTCATATATTATCCTTTTCTTTAAACTATCGCCGTTTTAATTGCTCGTCTTGGTAGTTTTTTGTTTTTGTACTTTTAGCCATTTTTGTGGTACTTCATACTGGTACATCTTGTCCATTATTTAGTGTGTCATATAGTTTATTGACCGCGCGCGACGTTTGTACTATGCATCCTGCATACAAGTGGTTATGTGTACACACACAGTCAATACAACATAATGTTTACTGCGTGCGCGCCCTCTATACACTGTTCATCGTCACTATACCAACTAGCAATCACACCATTCTTCTATTACCTTTCATTTAATTCTTGTTGTAGTTTCATTTACCAACACTAACTGGTACCCACTCTTACTCTGTTTTATTTTTATATAAACTTCATCAACATTTGTATTACTTTTACTAATAACACAATTGTATCAATTTCGTTTCGTAACTCTTTTTTAATCAATATAAACATCAATTTTATTTTTTTCTTGACCCCATGTCATATATTTTTTATGTTATTCAGAAATAAATACCTGCAACTTAAAAATAATGTATTTTATTATCATTTTCCAATCATTTTTTTAACCTTCTTAATCGGTTAAAAAAAAATTCTTATAATAAATCATACAACACATCTAGCATCCACAACCCTCTATATTTTTTTAGTATAAATTGTCTTCCTTTCGTGCCGAGTTTGACAAAGTCTGAATCTTTATAATTAGTCGTCACTCTCATTCTACGCACTTCTTGGAATAGTTTTAATCCATTTGTCCACGGTGATAGAATTAACGTTCTTGCATATCGTGAGATATGTTTAGGGCTAAATAAACCTTATGTTTATTTATAATAAACACAAATATTGACAAACTACTACACGGCTTACCTCTTGTGATTTTGATGAAATATATATATATATTTTTAAAACTTACTCATTGTGCCTTGTATTGATATATTTTTGTTTTTATCAAAATCACAAGGGGTAAGCCTTGTATTTATATGTTTTTTTATATATTAAAATCACAAAGGGTAGGCCTAAGTCTTGTATTTATATATTTTTATTTTTCTCAAAATCACAAAGAGTAAGCCTTGTATTTGTATCTTTTTGTTTTTCTCAAAATCACAAGGGGTAAGCCTTGTATTTATATATATTTTTGTTTTTCTCAAAATCACAAGGGGTAAGCCTTGTATTTATATTTCTTTGTTTTTCTCAAAATCACAACGGGTAAGCCTTGTATTTATATATTTTTGTTTTTATCAAAATCACAAGGGGTAAGCCTTGTATTTATACATTTTGATTTTTCAAAAAATCACAAGGAGTAAGCCTAGTATTTATATATTTTTTTAAATCAAAATCACAAGGCGTAGTAGGCCTTGTATTTATAAATATTTTTGTTTCCATAAAAAAACAAGGGGTAAGCCATGTATTTATATATTTTAGTTTTTCTCAAAATCACAAGGCGTAAGCCTTGTATTTATATATTTTTGTTTTTCTCAAAATCACAAGGGGTAAGCCTTGTATTTAGATATATTTGTGTATTTTTCAAAATCACAAGGGGTAAGCCTTGCATTTATATATTTTTGTTTTTCTCAAAATCACAACGGGTAAGCCTTGTATTTATATATATTTTTTTATATTAAAATCACATGGGGTAAGTAAGCCTTGTATTTATATATTTTTGTTTTTCTCAAAATGACAAGAGGTAAGCCTTGTATTTATATATTTCTTTTCCTCCAAATCACCAGGAGTGTATTTATATATTTTTGTTTTTCTCAAAATCACAATGGGTAAGCCTTGTATTGATATATTTTTGTTTTTATTAAAATCACAAGGGGTAAGAAAGCCTTGTATTTATGTATGTTTGTTTTTCTCAAAATCACAAGGGGTAAACCTTGTATTTATATATTTTTGTTTTTCTCAAAACAAGAGGTAAGCCTTGTATTTATATATTTATTTTCCTCAAAATCACAAGGGGTAAGCCTTGTATTTATATATTTTTGATTTTATCAAAATCACAAGGGGTAAGCCTTGTATTTATATATTTTTATTTTTCTCAAAATCACAAGGAGTAAGCCTTGTATTTATATATTTTTTTAAATATTAAAATCACATGGGGTAAGTAAGCCTTGTATTTATATATTTTTGTTTTTCTCAAAATGACAAGAGGTAAGCCTTGTATTTATATATTTCTTTTCCTCAAAATCACAAGGAGTGTATTTATATATTTTTGTTTTTCTCAAAATCACAATGGGTAAGCCTTGTATTGATATATTTTTGTTTTTATTAAAATCACAAGGGGTAAGTAAGCCTTGTATTTATGTATTTTTGTTTTTCTCAAAATCACAAGGGGTAAGCCTTGTATTGATATATTTTTGTTTTTATTAAAATCACAAGGGGTAAGTAAGCCTTGTATTTATGTATTTTTGTTTTTCTCAAAATCACAAGGGGTAAGCCTTGTATTTATATTTTTATAAATATTTTATAAGGCGTTGTAGGGAGGAACGAAGGTGGTTAATACTAAATGCCTTTTCCAAAAGTTGCGCAAACTTGAGGAAAAGAGAGTACGTTACATATCTCACCTTGATAACTACCGTTTCTATCGTCTATCCCGTATTCACCCCAAGGGTCTCAAAATCAAATGCAGCCCCTCCTTTGGGGACCTAGACCCCGAATTCAGTAAGAAATGGAATGACACACTAAACAAGACTTCCTTCCATTTACTTGAACTTCTCGAAGCCCAATGCCTAAAATGCATCGATAAGCAGTCACTTGATATTGAGAGTACAGAATCTCAATTGAAAGTGGCTTGCCCTAATGATCATGAATGGGACCATTACCAAGCCATTCTTTCCTCCAACATTAAGCGATGACATAGAGAAAAGCGATATACATTATATATATATATATATATATATATATATATATATAAAGGTTGAAAAGAGCTGTGGAGAGAGCGGGGTAATACAAATACCTAAAAAGGGAATGGGTTAATACAAATACCTGAAAAGAGAACGGGTTAATACAAAGAGCTGAAAAAAGAACGGGTTAATACAAAGAGCTGTGGAGAGAACGGGTTAAAACAAATACCTGAAAAAAGAACGGGTTAATACAATTACCTGAAAGGAGAACGGGTTAATACAAAGAGCTGTGGAGAGAACGGGTTAAAACAAATACCTGAAAAAAGAACGGGTTAATACAGGTAATTACCTGAAAGGAGAACGGGTTAATACAAATACCTAAAAAAAGAACGGGTTAAACCCTGCGGTGCATGGTCGCAATATAATCACACGCGCGCTTGAAGGGACTAAATCATTTAGTACGTTTGAATAGCGTGTAAAACGTTCATATAGGGGCACACAATCCCTTCTCAAATGGTGTAAACAGACTAATAGAGACCCTCTAGACCCAAGAAAACCATTTCAAGCCAAAAAAAGGTTTATATGGGTGCCCGCACCACAATACCTTCAAAACAAACTGGTTACCCAAATCCAATTTTTTTGCGCATTTTTTGCATTGCTGACATTCTACAGAGAAACCAAGAGATTATATTTGTCTGGCCATTCTAATACCCACAACCAGACCTCAAAATACACATCTGATGACTCAGGGTGCCTCGATGTCTGGAAGTGACAGAATGACTGATTGCATTGGCATTAGTGCGGCAAACATCAATGACTTACAGCTGTACAGTTTCAATGGGTTGTCTGCTGGTAGGGTGGTTTATTTACTTTGAAAGCTGCTTACCAGTTCAATGGTTCACCGCAGGTTGAATTTTTTTTACCGTGTTATCAGACACTGTATCAATAGAGAACTTATGCAAAGTGGCTGAATTTGAGTTTTCCATGACGTAGTAAACAACAATTGTTTACAAACGGACTGAATGAAATAGCACCACGCTGTACCGCAGGGTATAAAAGAGGTGTGGAGAGAACGGGTTAAAACAAATGCCTGAAAAGAGAACGGGTTAATACAACTACCTGAAAAAAAACCGGGTTAATACAAATACCTGAAAGGAGAACGGGTTAATACAAATACCTGAAAAAAGAATGGGTTAATACAAAGAGCTGTGGAGAGAACGGGTTAATACAAATACCTGAAAAGAGAACGGGTTAATACAAATACCTGGAAAAAAGAACAGGGTAATACAAAGAGCTGTGGACAACTCGTTGCCACGCAACGCTACGATAGACTCTACACACATAGACCGTTACAGCATGGATCTATAGTTCCGTGGTTTTAGACAGGATTAAAACTCATGAATTTAAGTCAAAACAGTCACATATTGGTTTCTTTTATACAGCAATGGACTACGGAAAAGTGTAATTTACCTGGTTTATCTCCAATAGGGGTTTTCAAATCTCAAATGGTTGTAAAACCGTTGCTGAAATCGCAGCAAACAGAAAGGCTCTGTGAACACTGTCATAGACCCGTTGCAGAAGCCCTCATCCCAACCCACCATGCTGTCATTCTTCGATACCGTTTAATTACCGATGGGAAAGAGTCGACTCCCCGTGACATAAATTTTGTTACATGTATATGTCTATAGATAACCGGGATTGCTCAAATTAAAACAAGACTCGATTACTTTGGTGCAAAGGGAAATGTATTGTAACGATCCATGATTTTAGTCCTATCTGAGTTCACCCTGCAATATTTATCACCTTTTACACAATGGAACATTCCGCTCTAGTCACCTATGTTTACATCATGCATTAGGGGTCACTCACAACACTCATTGGTCAGTTACTTACTGTACTAATGTATAGGTCATATGTTTTGTACATGACTTGATTTTACATGCGTTGTATAGGGGTTGAGATCCTATATAAGGAGAAGTTATTCTGAATAAAGTGTGTTGTTCTTGCTGCTATGTAATCACCATAGAAAACCGTTTCTGGTGTCCATTTACTTTAGTATTAGTGTGACTGGGATCCTCACCGTTATCTGTATGGGATCCTCACGATCTTCACACGATCCTCACGCGATCGTCACTGTTATTGGTATAGGATCCTCACTGTGTAAGATCTGCATGCGATACTCACTATGATCTGCATGGGATCCTCACTGTGAACAATTCAGAGCTTCATTCATTGACTTGGAAGCTGCGATCCACCACCGCAGGAACCTATTGCTTAGAAGCCTATCACGCTACCCGTGCGCTTAACCCTTTCGATCACACGGGCTCTAAAAAGAGCCTTTGTTGTGATACGCTTCGATCCCGTGGGCTCTAAAAGTTGCCGGGAATCGGCATGCCCTTGACGCCCACGGCTACTTAATTCACCACCTGAAAATGCTCGAGCGGTTTTTATGTTTGGCGCCCTCTATTGACAGGAATGAAGTGTTTAAAAGTTCATAAAAGAAAAAAGCGCGTCACTTTTTGCGGTTTTTCCCTGCTATAGCGTCCACTCGCTTTCCACAACGGTCAGTTTTTAGTTGCAATCATGATGGAAACGGACATAAATGATGGCATTTTGGCTGAGAGATTTTGGCAGACAGTGGCTCAGAATCAGATGACGAAGTAACGGATGACGACAGCACATTATCTATAGTAGAACTAGAACTTCCAGCGGAATTCGTTCAAGAGGTAAGCCTAAATCACAGTAAAAATGAATAACTAACAGTTAACGTTACTCTTCCTGGCCCAATGCAAATTAATGTAATTCACTTATTTTCCTAGGCTATAGCGTAAATATTGGATGCATTTTTTTATATGCTCAAGGGGGTTACAACTGTTGGAGTTGAGGAATGTAAATTTAGAAAATGGATCCCTTGAATAGGATTGACCAAATCCCCACCCCCTGGACTGGGTCAAAAAAGTCAGGCACAAAGTGCTCAAGTGAAAATGTACAATTTTTAGTAGTTTGTTGGGGTAATATTTGTATTCATTGAAACAGCAAGTTGATGTATAGATATAGCATAGAAATTTTAACATCCACCCATAGCCGGTCGTGCTATTTAGCGTCAACAAGCTGAAAATGCACTCTTAGTCTCAAGCTTCCAAAAGAATAGCCTCGTATTCGAAAGGCCCTTATAAGTCGTATTATGCAAGAAGTTGGGGGAATTCACATTCACAATCCCACATTAAAACGAAAATTTATCGGCAACGAGTTTTGGAGAGTGGATGGAAGCCGCCATATTTCTTTTCTCAGCACAATATTCATTTTGCGCATGACCCCCTGTGGCCTGTGCACATGCAGCAAAGTAGCATTGAGATATTGTATTTACAAATGTAGGACCGAGATTAATCCTCCTTTGCCTTGTTTTTCTGTTGCAGCCTACCTACAAAGGTGACAGCCGGCCGAGATCAAGGAGGACGACAGGAAAGTTAGATTTCCGATCCGGTTGGGAACGACGAGACCATTACGAGTGTGGGACTGTGCAGTTCACTGGAAATCCTGGCCCCACCGGCGACTTTGCCACACTGTCGGCAGTGGAGATCTTCAAGCTGTATTTTTGTCAACTCGTGTGGGATATGCTCGTCGACGAGACTAATCGCTATGCGCAGCAAACAATAGACTCAAATCCTGATCAACAATTCTCCTTGCACCCAACCAACATTCCAGAAATGATGGCATTTGTGGCACTTCTCATTGCTATGGGCATAAACAAATCCTCTCAATACAAGACGTACTGGTCGACATCTGAAATTCTTCACATCCCATTCTATCCGTCGATCATGTCCCGTAATCGGTTCAGTTCAATTCTTCGGTTCCTCCACATATCAAATAACCAAATTCCTCGTAGAGCCTTGGCTAAACGGGACAAACTTTCCAAAGTTCGGCCCTTGATAGAAGTCCTCGTCCCGAAGTTTCTCAACCTGTATAACCCTGCGCAGAATCTGTCTCCAGACGAGAGTATGTTGAAATTCAAGGGACGCTTAAGTTTTGTTCAGTACATGCCTAAAAAATCTATCAAACGGGGTATTAATTAAAGCCTTCTCCCTGAACGAGTCCAAAACAGGATACACGTGTGCTTGGAAACTGTACACAGGAGCCGACGACACCCAAACTGTTTATGATGCAGACGTACATGTAGATTCCAAGTCATCAGACTGCCATCCACCAAACTCAACAGTTGCAGGAAAAGTCGTCATTGATCTGGTCCATGGACTTGAGAATAAGGGACACGTAATATATTGTGATAATTACTATACTAGCCCAGCTCTTTTAGCTAAACTTGCTAAACTAGGATTCGGATGTTGTGGAACTGTTCGTTACACTACAGGGAATACCCCAGGCCGCAAACCCCAAAAACCATAAAATGAAGAAAGGAGATGACCCATTTTGTTGGTGAAAGGTGGGCAATTGTGTATCGTTTGGCAAGACAAAAAATCTGTAACACTTTTAACTAATGTAGGCAACAGTGATTTGTCCAAAAAGCAAATTCGGTGTAATAAGAGCACAAGTGGATTTCGTGATGTTATGAAGCCCAATTGTATTGAAGATTACAACAAAAACATGGGTGGAACTGATCTTGCCGACCAATGTTTTCAGTACTACAATCATACACACTGAAGCTTGAAATGGTGGAAAAGAGTTGTTTTTTTCATATGCTGAATATCTGTATTGTCAATAGCAGAGTAATATTCACCAGCATAGCAGGGAACAAAAATGTCAGTAACCTTGATTTTCGTATAGGGATTGTACAGGGCTTGCTGTTGGGTTGGGAACGTGATGCAACAAGTCAGTTGAGATACCATATTCCTATCGAGTTGACAGGGCAACAGCACTATCCTGGCAAAAACCCCAATGGAAAGAAACGCGACTGCATTGTTTGCAGTAACCGCAAATTAGGCAGGCGAAAACAAACAAAGATGATCTGTAAACAATGTACACAACCTATGTGCATAGTTCCTTGCTTTGAGAAATACCACATCACTTGATTGTAAATCTGTACTATTTGCCTTCAACCCCCCCCCCCCCCATTCAATGTTGGGAAAGGTCGGACGAGCCGCAGATTACAGTCCAAACCAACATTGAATTGGGGGGGGGGGTGTTAGCATGGATTGTGATGTATGTACACTGAATACAAGTAAATTGTTCATTTCCAAGTAGAAAACCAAAAAAGAAAATCCCCAAAAATCTCATCCAAGTTATTGTTTTTCACATGGAAAAGAAATCTTATACATGTACCGTATTTGCATGTATTTAGTACAAATTCTCTGAAATATCACCCATTTGTATTACTTTTGTTCAGTGTAAATACTGATCTATTTATTTCATTGTTTTGCTTTTACACTTAATAAATATGCACAATATTTTCCTCCCTTTTGTATACTCATTTTTACCATCATTTTTACATACAAATATATCAGCCATTTGGTATGTACAGTACACATTTAAAAAAAGTGTCTATTACTGCCGAGTGAGGGCGCACTTCAATGAAATTGTGAAAAACCCACTGGTGCTGAAGTGATATTGGGCTCCTAATTACTGTGGTAAAGAAGGGTACTCTCTTACATAACTGGCTGGTAATGAAAGGGTTAAGGAATAGGTTAAGACAAACATTACAGTATGCATATGGAGAAGTTGTTTCATTTTTCCGTTTGTGCTGTCTGCGCGAGGGCGCTATAATATGTAAATTACATTGCGCGACGTACGTCCGTGTGGCTTCTGCGCATGCTGCCTGCATTATTGCTGCTGCGTGTACGTGTGTGGTGGGTGAGTTTGTGCATGTGGTGGATACATGTACCCCAATTATTTTTGAGTTTCAATCAAAACTTTTAATGTAGAATTACACTTGAGTGAAATATAACCACAAATTCAGTTTGTAACAATGTATATAATCCTCCGGCTTTATGTTCTAACGAGTGTTTGTTTTTTATAAAACTATGTATACCCTACTCCAAATAATGGTTTCGTCCGCACTAGCTCATCATTATTCAAGACCTGTTTTCCCGATTACAGATTTGACAGCATTTTGGATTGGATGGGTACTGTGGGTAATTTTCTGAAATCAGACAATCTAACCAATGGGAATGATTCTACTATAACTAAATTTTGTTTCTGTGACTGTTCTTGGGACGATGTCAACGAATGGGCTAAATATAGATTTCCAAACGTGAGGGGTTTACCAGTGCATTTTCTATGTGCGGTTAATTTTGACGACCTAATTTGGTTCAAGTACGGTGGGTAAAGTTTCAAATACCGTATAAAAAGTTGTATCAAATGAAAAAGTAATGTTTACTCTTTTAAATATTGGCGGTGGTCCTGCAGAAAATGTTTACTAGTTTTTTTACGAGGTTTCTAAAAAAATCCGCTATTGTTTAATCATTGCTGCAGAGATCTCGACTATAGAGGGCGCTCGCATATGAGACAAAACTTCTCCATATGTCAGTCACGTACACAACTGAACCTAAATAATGGCGTGTAATTATAACAAACGACAACAAAACCCAACTCCCTACATTTATATTAGGCAACTCGCACAGTATAAACACCATGGAAGAATAAAGTTGACACCCCTAGTGTTATTTTAACACCTCAGTTTTTGCACGGTATCAAACTCAACCAAAATATATGTATTGTATTAAAGGCATTACCGTAAGTGTCTTTTTGTATTATGATGAATACTGTAATAATGTAATCTTAATTTGACCCTTTTTATGTAACTAACGTCTTCTGTTTATCAATTAACGTAATGGTTGCCCTTGGTAATTGGCTCACCTATAGCATTTTGAGTGTATCATATGATTTATATCAACAGATGAATAGATTGTTTTATTACTGGCATAAGCCCTTTTCACACGAGCACCGATGACGAACGTCCTTGGTTTATGTGCGCCGATTGTCTGTCACCTCGATTTTATCAAGCCAGACTAGCGCTCCAGGTAGCTCATTACTGGACTTAACGATGAATTATCTGTACTGCTGGTGATGTGACAACCATTATGGTTATGCTATCATGTAGAGGTATTCAAATTGTTGTATATTGTGTAAGTATGAAGCTGAGAAGACTGGCATATTAATGCTATTCAGTCCAACGGCAGCGGAATGATTATGAAAATGTGAGGAGCCAAATCCAACAAACCAGCAAGCAAGCAAGCGAAGCACACTCATGGCGACGGCTCGACGATTTTGCATTCAGGAAGCTCTGTGTGAGCATTTGTTTGCTATGAAAATAGAAAATGATCTCTTGATCTTTACCTAAAACCTAGTTGATGTTTTTTTTTTTTAGAATGGCCAAAATGAATATTAGGTTGACTTTGTTACTTGAGCTTACGCGGGAAAAACATTTTGCTGAAATATATCGTGAAAATTGGGGAATGGAATCAGGTGAGAGCACATTATGAATCCACATTATCATGAAAGGTTGAAAATCTATGCAGAATAAATATGGCTAAATTGTAAATCAAGCCTATTAAATTTGATGCATAGCTGACGAATCGGCAAAATGCTGTTCTGAGAAAATCGCGTTTGAAGTTGGACTCATTTTGGTAACTCGTTTTCGGTGTTTATTATTCCATCTGTTTACACATAGACAAACTATTTTTTTAACAGCCTAGTTGAATTTTTGTATCAAAGCCGTACAAGTTTGTGTTTTGTTTACACAAGCTTTCAAAATTCGTCACATTGCCAGATACTTCATATCCACAAGTGATCCTATTCAAAAGCCCATTCGTCACTTCGTCGGCTACTAAAATAACATTGCGTTGCCGCTTCGCGCCACAAATTAACGATTAGACTTGTACCATGCATACACGTACACAAGGATACATTGTATCAAAAATCACATGCACTGTATGATACGCACTATATGCTACGCACGTTAATACAGGTTCCGTGTCAACACAACTAAGTAAAGGACAAAAGTATAGTTTAACAGTGTTACGTCACTTCGTGAGATAGTAATTTGATAGATTGTGCTGATTCTGTGCTAATTCGTAACTTTTTTCGTGATTTTACAAACCATGTAAATATACGTTTTAAATCCAGTAGAGATGAAAATGTACACTTTTAAGACCCTAAAACAGTTAATATCTCAGAACCACCAAAATAGTAGTCACTTCGGCACCTATTTGTGACGGATTGATTGGATGGATTTATTACATTGGTAATCCCTTCTAGAATCATTAGTGCGTGGGATAAAAATCCTATCCACAAGGATTTGAGCCCCTACAAATTTTGGTAAATTTTCGTTTTGCAGGGAGAATTAGAGTGTAAATGTTGAAGGATGATTCTAAATTTAAGTTTTAATTCGTGGTGCCATGGCCGAACGGACTTGCATAGGACTAAATTTTTAAACAATTCTGTTAAATTGATTGGATGGATTATTGCATTGGTAATCCCCTTTGGAATCATTACAGCGTGGGATAAAAACATACAAATAAAAATAATATTAAAAAAAATATCCTCAAGGATTTGAGCTCCTGCCAATTTTTGGTAAATTTTCCTTTTTCGAGGAGAATTGGGTGTACATTTTTAAGGCTGATTCTAAATTTCTATGACCGTCTATGAACGTTGGTCTGTCTTACCCGTTCCCCAGACCCACCTCAAATTTTTTAGACATGTCAAATCATTTTGAAATAATGTTGTGAACATTTTCGGAAATTTGGGGCCAGTTTTAGAGAATGTTATATTTAGTTTTAGAGAAACATTAACTCTACTGGTTACAAACACAAATACTCAATGCTACATGTAAATATTTGTATAAACAAAAATATGGGAGGGCAAATCATGACCTTTTCTAAGGAACATGAAATATGTAGCCTATATAAACTAGGTCCTATTTACGAAGAGTGTAGTTCATAAATGTTGGAAAAAAAATTGCCAGAGTTGGACGATTACAATTTTCGCCAGGCGTTCAGTCGGGGAAAACACGGTTTGCGGTTTAACCATGAATTTCTTTTTAAAAACAGAACAACAATTCAAAAACCTTGTTATTGCTGTTTTTCACCCTATTTATCAGTGGGAATAATGTGAACTTTATTACACACCAAAAATAATTTAAAAACAAAATCGAAAATAATTCCATCTAATTTGTCAAAAAACAATGAAGAAACATAAACCCGTTGCCCGTGCACAGTCATCAAAAGTACATTTAGAGTCATCTAGCTCAGTACCCTGCCAGCCGGCAGCGTAGCCTCACTGGCCGGCTGGACGGTAGCGGAGCCTCACCGACTCGTAAACACAAACAGCCTTTAGTTTCTCAGTGATTTTCAGGATATATCGCCCCGCTCAGGGCTGTGAAATATTTGTTATCCAGCACTCTACTGATTTTTTTAATAAAAAATATAATATTCATAGAGACTAATAGTTGGCGACGAAAGAAACGTGGTGTTGTTTAAATATTTTGGCAGTATTTTGGTATAAGTAAAAACCAGCTAAGCATATTTAAGATGCATGTGAAATAAAGAGACATGTCTTACAAAGTTGAATATTTTGACATTTATTATCTATTGATGATTAAGAAATAATTATGTAAAGTTAAATTTAATAAAGACGTTTTGACACTTAAAAGGTGAACTTGAATTTATCTATTTCTTTATTTTCATAATCATTATTTTTGGGGGAGTGGGAACATTTCCAAAGGGACTAGAATAAGGAAAACAGATTTTTGGGATACATTTACAACCCCGCACCTCCCCTCCATCCACCTTGAAGAAAATAGTCTCCATCCACTTTCAGAAAAGAAAGGAAATGGGCGTCAAAACTTGAATTATAAAATCGTAATCGTAAATTGTACTTGGTATCCAAATAAAAAGTGCATCCACCAAATAAAAAGTGCATCCACCAAAAAAAAAAGATGTTTAAATACTGTAGAGCTACGTCCGTGTAGGCTGATTTGTCATAATTATTTTATGTTGAAGTGTTCAAAGGCCTGTTTCAATGCACGGATGTAGTTTTAGCAAGAGGCCTGTGAGTTTGTTTGGAATAAATCCATTGTTAGGATTAGGTAAAGGATTATTAGAGGTATCATGCTGGGTAAGGTTCGGCCGCCCCTACTTGTTAGCTAAACAGTGTCTGTCGGTAAATTCACAAACTAGTTGGTATTTCTGAACAATCTGTATTTTGAAATAATTTATTTGTTCATTTGAGTTTTATGTCGGTAAATTTGCCCCTAAAATGTTCCCCCACATACACACTCTCAGAAAATCCTGGCTACGGCACTGATGAAAATGATGTGGAACCTGGGTTCCGAGCCTGGACGAAAGAAATCCGTAATGGGTATTTTCAACAACACACAATCTTTTTTTTTTCTCTTGAAGGGACAGTATTGTCACAATCAACAGTGTATGGAATCAGAGTGTTAGTTTGAGATTAACTCATCAGCGAGTGAAAATAATACCCCACATGATAAGGTCGTATTACCGTTGCTGTTGCATAAATGAGCCAGTAACGTTCAGCCACTATGTTTATTTTTAACTAGGGCACCGATTCTAGGACATCGAAAGTCTGATCTGATCGTGACGATATTGTCTCTTTAAACTGATTTGACGTGAAGTTTATGATGGTGTCGAGCATCAATTGAAATTATATGTTTAAAAAGTAACAAATTAAAAAAAGAAAATTGACTCAGAGACAGGGCAGACAATTTTGCCAATAAATTATTACCAATTTTGTACCTTCTCTTCAATGGTAAACTAGACCCAAGACTGATTGTATTAACTTACCTATTTGACCATTGCATGGGGCACACATACAGTACACAACCAGTATTCCTAAAATCCAACCCATTCTGCAGTTTTTAATGGAAGCATCAAAACAAAAATCTCTTCAATTTCGCTGTAGCTTCTTTCATCGATAAACTTAAATCATGAGTTGAAGTCCTGTCATACAGTACACCTAGGCCTACGTGTTGTCAAAAATAGCTTGCATTCTACCCACAAATTACCGCCTGCTCATCCTTAAAAAGGCGCGCGCACAGTTGTTGATATACCTGTATCTGGTATATCCGGTGTACGTGACAACCTTCAAGGGCGCGCTCACCAAGACAGCATTGATCAATTACAGCTAAGTAATGAGGGATATACATCAATACACAGCATCAATTATTGAAATGATAATGTTACAACAATAATTGGAATTGTCCAGGATGTTTGATGCCGTGATTAATTACACATGATGTGATTAATTAAATTGGCAATCAGTAATTTAATATCGGATTTAATGAGTGATTAAATGCCTGTTATGTGGAATACGTAATGAGGTGTTTACATCTAACCTGTGTTGACACCAAGGGCCGATTTGAAAGAGCTAGCTGCTCAGCTGAAAAAAATGTTTACCAGAAAAAAAAATACATAACAGACATTATTGGTTACCAGCTAAACATTCACATGGACTGTGTGTATTATGGCTGATAGTTTGTTTTAAATTGCTTAGCAAACATATTTGCTGCGCACAATTCTCTACTTAACAGCTCTGTGAAATTGTTCCCTGGATATAGAGTCAACCTGCTCAATGTGACCAGCCTTTGTATGGTCCCAACACAAACTGTCATACGTGAACAATCGTAACGCCAGATCGTGACAGTGTGACTGTAGCATTAACAGCTCTATGAAATTGGCTCCTGGATATAGAGTCAACCAGCTCAATGTGACCAGCCTTTGTATAGTACCAATACAAACTGTCATACGTGAACAATCGTAACGCCAGATCGTGACAGTGTGACTGTAGCATTAACAGCTCTATGAAATTGGCTCCTGGATATAGAGTCAACCAGCTCAATGTGACCAGCCTTTGTATGGTCCTAATACAAACTGTCATATGTGAACAATCGTAACGCCAGATCGTGACAGTGTGACTGTAGCATTAACAGCTCTATGAAATTGGCTCCTGGATATAGAGGCAACCTGCTCAATGTGACCAGCCTTTGTATGGTCCCAATACAAACTGTCATACGTGAACAATCGTAACGCCAGATCGTGACAGTGTGACTGTAGCATTAACAGCTCTATGAAATTGGCTCCTGGATATAGAGTGAACCAGCTCAATGTGACCAGCCTTTGTATGGTCTCAATACAAACTGTCATACGTGAACAATCGTAACGCCAGATCGTGACAGTGTGACTGTAGCATTAACAGCTCTATGAAATTGGCTCCTGGATATAGAGTCAACCAGCTCAATGTGACCAGCCTTTGTATGGTCCCAATACAAACTGTCATATGTGAACAATCGTAACGCCAGATCGTGACAGTGTGACTGTAGCATTAACAGCTCTATGAAATTGGCTCCTGGATATAGAGTCAACCTGCTCAATGTGACCAGCCTTTGTATGGTCCCAATACAAACTGTCATACGTGTTCAGTTCTTTAAGTTCAGTTCAGTTCTTTAATATTTTCCACACTTATCAAAATATACATTATGGATATAAGTAAACATACAATAATATTATAAGGGTTATAACAATAAATAATAGATGGATAATAATAATGAATAGTATAAAGAAATTAAATGCAAGTGGAAGTGGAAGGAGGCCCTTAAGAAGCAATGCTTGTCTAGTAAGGACCCCCAGATAAGTATAATAAACAGGACGAGTGAACAATTTTATGTATAGTGAAATATAAACATACAAAACAAAACAAAGACAATCCCATGCATGTCGTTATTAAAACCCAAGCCAAACCCTAGAGTCAATTAACCACTTACAGGTATTTACTCAACAAAAAATCCTTAAATTTACGTTTGAAGAATATTAATGTAGGAGTACTTTTTAAATTACTATCTAGTGAATACCACAGCCTGGGACCTTCATGCTTAATTGTTCTATAGGAAAATGTCGTACGGGCAAATGATTGATGAAATTCATTACATTGCCTTGTGAAATGATCGTGAACATTTTGATTTTTTGTAAATAAGGAACAAATTGAATGAGGAAGATTATTAGAGTTAAGTTTATACATGAAAATCCCAAGCTGTAGAAGATAAATGTCACTGATCTTAAGACTATTATGTTTGTAAAATAGAGGGTCACAGTGAGCCAAGTAATCAGTATGATTAATAATTCTAAAAGCTTTTTTTTGAAGGATCAATAGCCTGTTAATTTGAACTATTCCTGAATTTCCACATGCTAGAATGCCATAATTAATATAGGGCAAAATAAGTGCATTGTAGAGTGTAACCAGAACCTCCCCTGGAAAAAAATGCTTAAGCTTATTAATAATTCCAACATTTCTAGAAATAATTTTACATAAGTAATTAACATGTTGTTTCCAAGAGAGGTCTTGGTCAATATACAGACCTAAACATTTAATACAATCAGTTCTAGGAATTTGATTATTGTCAATATAGATAATCTGAAGGGGATGAATTACTTTCTTGCTGAATAACATAAAGTTAGTTTTTTTAATATTGAGTGATAACTTGTTGGCCCTAATCCAACTAGAGATATTATTGAGTTCTGAATTAACAGTATCAAAGAGTACATTCAAATTAGAATGAGTATAAAATAAATTACTGTCATCAGCAAAAAGAATAAATGATAGTAAGTTAGAGGATTTGTCAAAATCATTAATATAAATTGAAAATAACAGGGGTCCAAGGATTGATCCTTGTGGAACACCGTGGGAAATTTCTGCAAGAGAGGAGACACAACCATTAATGGAAACAAATTGATGGCGTTTAGTAAGGTAATTCCTGAACCACTCCAAGGCAATACCTCTAATGCCATAATGAGCCAATTTAGACAAAAGAATCTTATGATTAACAGTATCGAATGCCTTGGAGAGATCCAGGAATATACCAAGTGTGTAAGAAGAATCATCAATACTGTTAGCAATTTTGTCAAGTAACTGCAGAATTGCGTGAGAAGTTGAGTGTTTCTCACGAAAACCAAACTGAGAATCGGACAAAATATTGTGATTATCAAAAAATTTATTTGTACGTGTATAAACAATACGTTCTAAGATTTTAGAAAATGAAGTAAGAACGGAGATAGGCCTATAATTATTAACTTGTTGTGTGTCTCCACTCTTGAAGATTGGTGTGATCCTGGCAATCTTCATATCATCAGGCACAACTCCAGTAGACAGGGAAAGGTTCATAATGAAAGTAAGGGGCATGGATATTGCAAGGATCACAGATTTAATAAGAAAATTATTTACAAGATCATGACCTGAACTTTTTTTGTTAGGTAAATTGTTAACAATATCTAAAGTTTCCTGTTCAGTAACCGGAGCAAAGAAAATTGAACTGGAATTAGAATTTAAAAGATAATCATGAAAGTTACGATCACTAGGAGGGATTTTATTGCTAAGATTATCACCAATGTTTGTAAAGTAAGTGTTAAAATGATCCGCTATAAAATGTGAATTGTTAACCACAGCACCATTAACATCAATGGAAGACAATTTAGAAGGGGTTTTATTTTTTAATACACTGTTGATAATTTTCCAAGTGTTTTTTACATTACCCTTTTCTTTCTCAAACTGTTTGGCATAATACATACGCTTAGAGTTACGAATCACAGTAGTCAAGATATTTTTATAGCGTACATATATGGCACGATTAGAGTCAGTGGGATGAGAAATAAATCTACGATACAGCTTATTTTTATGATGGATAGATTTACACATGCTTACAGAAATCCATGGAGACTTGGGGATAAATTTACGAGACGAAGTCTTAAAGTTCTTCAAAGGAATATTCTTATCATGAAGTCTGTTAAAAATATCCATAAATTTAGTAAAGGCCATGTTAACATCTAAGGTACAAAGAACATCTGACCAGTCACAGGAATTCAGATCATTTTAAGATAATCAATATTTTCCATTGAGTAATTATGTGTAGGGACAGGTTTAGAGCTAGAGTGATTGGCATTGAATGAAAAGGAAGTGAATATAGGAAAATGATCGGAAATATCAGTTACAATAATACCAGATTTAGGAGGAGGTAAAATATTCGTGAAAATATTATCGATGAGAGTGGCAGAGGATTGCGTGATCCTAGTTGGTTTATTAATAAGAGGTATGCAAGCTGAGGAAAAAATCAAATCCAAGAATTCCTGTGGCTGGCTGCGATGATCACAATCAATCAGGTTTAGATTAAAATCACCAGAAATTAAACAAGACTTATTTTCGTTGGTTATACGTTGGATCAAGTTATGGAAACACGTTATAAAATCATTAAAATTAGCATTTGGGGCTTATAAACAACACCTGCTATGATATTCTTATGTTTACAAGATATTATTTCTACAAAGTAACATTCAAGGGAGTCAACAGAAATGCATAAATCCGGCCTAGGTAAATAAGTTAGGTCAGAAGAAATATAAAGAGCTACGCCGCCCCCAGCTTTGTGATCCCTATTTATGGTCTCAAGGATATACCCTGGTAAATTAAGATAACTACCAGACTCTTCCTTGAGCCAGGTTTCAGACAAACCAATAATAGAATAATTATGATTTAATTGGTGGAGTAACATTCTGAGAGAGTCAATATTTTTAGTTAGACTCCTAATGTTTAGATGCATAAGTGAAAATACTTCAGAGGATTCTTGATTGAAGGAATTCAATAACTTATTGTAAGAATAATAACATGAATTACTAACATTATGAACCGGATTGTTGGGGTCTTCAACTAAATGTAACTCAGGAGTATTAACATGCAAATCACTGGAAACATAATTATACAGATTAATATCAGTAAACACATTTTTAAATTCTGTGGAATCTAAATTATTAAAAGGAAAGATACTAGAGATGCATGATGGGCAAAACCAATGGTCATCGTTATTAGCTAATTTATAAAACTCAGAATAAGTCAGGTCGGTACATCTAAGATGTACCCAAAAATTACAAGAATTACAAAAAATACCACTTTGATTAGATTTAACCGGGTTATTACAGACATTACATGGAAATTTGGCAGGCATATGGGAATAAGACAAAAATAGGGGTGGGGAAACAGTGGAGATACGTAGACGGGTGGGAGAAACAGAGGAGACACTAGCAAAAACAGACAGAAACAGGGAAAACTAATTTTTAGACTAGACAGCAAGGAAAAATAAACAAGAAGAAATAAGTAAGTGCTTGCACCAGATCCGACCAGATCTCACAGCTAGAGGACTAACATAAATTCAAACACAGTGAAGTGATCAAATATTACAATATTATAATCAGGCATTTGTTGAGTAAATTTCTAAACAGCTTCCCGAAATGTGAAGGGCTGGCCATTCATACGCCATTTCCCAGCAGAAAATTTAAGTTTGTTTCCTTTATCGTACAGTTCCTTAACTTGTTTAGCCCACTTCTTTTTCTCAGCCAGGTCAGCTTTGGTGAGGTCATCGATGATAAAATGACCAACATCCTTGAGAGCAGATTTGGCTTGTTTCATTATGTTAATTTTATCACGATATGATAACAGTTTCACCAGGATATGGGGTGCTCTCCCCGGTGGCGCTTGTCCGTCGCGATGGGCACGTTCAACAACGACGTCGTGCATATCGAAGTGTCGGGAAAGGACGTCTTCTTCTACGACACGAACACAATTCTCACCAGTAGTGCAAGGAACACCAACAATCCGAAAGTTGTTTCTTCGTGCAAATCTCTCTTGTTTATTGATGAGGTTATTAACTAATTGAGTCTGATCCCGAAGCTGGGTAATTTCGTATTTAAGTTCGACATTTTCTTTGACGAGAGGATCAACCTGAGCTTTGAGATCATCAATACGAGAGCTTTGGTACTCAATGGACTGGTTGAGGTCGAGTTCCAGTTTTTTCATATCAAGGAAGAGACCATCCAGAGTGCGCTTCACGTGTGTAGCATTAACAGCTCTATGAAATTGGCTCCTGGATATAGAGTCAACCAGCTCAATGTGACCAGCCTTTGATGGTCTCAACACAAACTGTCATATGTGAACAATCGTAACGCCAGATCGTGACAGTGTGACTGTAGCATTAACAGCTCTATGAAATTGGCTCCTGGATATAGAGTCAACCTGCTCAATGTGACCAGCCTTTGTATGGTCCAATACAAACTGAAGATGTTGCGCGTGTAAGCGCTTAGTATCCTAACAGGCGTGTACGTTATTGTGTTATCAAATAAAAATAGTTTCATTAAGGTGTCTTTCTATCTTGTTGGTAAGTTGATACGTTATACGCACGCGCATTGGTATAGTACAAGCATTATTTTTGCTACTTCTGGTTCCAAAGCTGAACGTTGTGTGTAATTTAACCTAAATTCCATGATACGTTCAAAAACCGTGATTCTTGAGGCGGAAATTGACTTTGGTTAATACGAATATGGGTCTTTACAACACAAAGGTTAAAGGCAAGTTCCAAGCTTTCTGATTGCTTCCACAACAGGACTTACCATAGTGGGAGAATGGCAAGGTATTTTGCGCATTGGTCGGTCACAAAACTGGAGGAACCCTCGTTTATTTGCTGATTTACTTGTGAGTTTTAGAAGAACCAGTAGTATTAACACATGAATGATGAGATACGTACTCGATGGATAGGTACTCCCCATTGGGAGAATAGGTTTCAATCATGTATGTAAAAGAGTATCTGGCTGATATTAAGGTGTCTTGGTACTATAGACCACTATTCGTATTCGGTATCGAGTTCATTCCAGTTCAAACTGGTTGATACGATTTTTGTATGTCTTTTACATTATGTTTGGCCTGTCTTAGATGCCCCCATAATGCAAAACAAATTAGGTGTGTTCAGGTTGGTGATCACGTGGGTGAAGGGCGTGGCTTTCTGTGCATTTGAACATTTTGTGTACATTTTGTATATGGTTGTCAACCAACTTGTGTTGAAAAGGGCAACGTTAAGGACTGAATGCATGAATTTCCTAACACTAAAACTATTCACATGTAACAGCAACAGGACTTAACATAGTGGGAGAATGGCATGGCATTTTGTGCATTGGTACATTTGTGCATATTTGTATATCAAACTCAACCAAAATATCAGTACTGTAAAAGGGCTTACCGTAGTGTCTTTTTGTATCATATGATGGTTACTGTTATAGTTCAGTCTTGATATCTATTTTATTGTAAGGTCTTCTGTTTATCAATTCACGCAATGGTTGCCCTTGATAAATCTGGCTCGCCTATAGCATTTTGATTGTATTATATGATTTATATCAACAGTTGAATTGATTGTTTTATTACTGGCATAGTCACCAAGCCAGACCAGCGCTCCCAGCTCATTAGTGAAATTAACAATTAATTATCTTTACTGCTGGTGATGTGACAACCATTATGGCTACAATATCATGTAGACGTATTCAAATGGTTGTATATTGTATAAGGATGAAGCTGAGAAGACTGGCATATTAATGCAATTCAGTCCAACGGCAGCGGAATGATTATGAAAGTGGGAGGAGCCAAATCCAACAAACCAGCAAGCAAGCAAACGAAGCAAACTCATGGCGTGGGTCGACGATGTTGCATTCAGGAAGCTCTGTGCGAGCATTTGTGAGCTATGAGCTACTTATAAAAATAGTTTTATTGAGTCCATTTTGGAAAATGATCTCTTGATCTTCACCTAAAATTAGAATGATTCCAAAATGAATATTGGATTGACATTGGTACTTGAGCATACGCGGGAAAAACATTTTGCTAAAATCCACTGTGAACAATGGGGAATGGAATCAGGTGAGAGCACACACAGTATGAATCCACATTATCATGAATGGTTGAAAATCTATGCAGAATAAATATGGCTAAATTGTAAATCAAGCCTATTAAATTCGACGCATAGGCTAGCTGACGAAGTGATGAATCGGCAAAAATGCTGTTCCGAGAAAATCGCGTTTGAAGTTGGACTCATTTTGGTAACTCGTTTTCGGTGTTTATTATTCCATCTATTTACACACAGACAAACTCTTTTTTTTAATAGGCCCTAGTTTAATTTTATTTATGATTTGCATCAAATCCGTACAAGTCAGTTGTGTTTTGTTTACACAAGCTTTCAAAATTCGTCACTTCATCGGCTACTAAAATAACATTGCCTGTCCTAACCGTCTCCCAGACCCACCTCAAATTTTGAGAAATTTCAAATCATTTTGGAATAGTATTGGGAAAATTGTGAAACATTTAAGGAAATCTTGGGCCTGTGTTTATTGGAATCACTTCGAACATCTTTTTGCACTGTTGCCACATATTTGGAGCATGAAATATGTAGCCTATGTAAACTTGGGCCTATTTATGAAGGGACAATTTTGCCAATTTTCACCAGTCGTTAGGGGCTTTCAGTCGCAAAAAACATAGTTTTCGGTTTTACCGTCAATTTCTTTTTAAGAACAGAAAAACAATTCAAAACCTTGTTACTGCTGCTTTTTTCACCCTAATTATCAAAGGGGAGTAATGTGAACATTATACACAAAAATAATAAACAAAACAAAATGATTCAATATAATTGTTTGTGACAAAAATAATTCACAAAACCCCGTGCCCGCGCACCGTCACTATCAGTACATTCAGAGTCATCAGGCTCAGTACCCTGCCTGCCGGCAGTGCAGCCTTACTGGCCGACTGAAAGGCAGCGCAGCCTCACTGGTCGGCTGGACAGCAGTGAAGCCTAACCGGCTGGCTGGCTGGCCGCCGTCATGACTATAACAATTATTTTACAGTTTTGTATTAAAATAAAATAGTTCGAAATATAATTTTCATAGAGACGTCAGCTGGCGACAGAAGAAACGTGGTGTTCTTTTAAAAACCGAATTTGGTAGTATTTTGATAAAGTAAAAACCTTTCAGGATCGGTATTGCTTTCAGAAACAAATTTCGGTGCGGTGACTTCTTGGATACCGAAAAACCAGCCAAGCATATTGAAGATGCATGGCAATAAAGAGATCTGTCTTAAAAACTTGAATATTTTAACTTTTATTATCTGCCAGTCATTATATGCTTTCAGTCGGGGAAAAACACGGTTTGCGGTTTAACCGTGAATTTCTTTTTAAAAACAGAACAATTCAAAAACCTTGTTATTGCTGGTTTTTTCACCCTATTTATCAGTGGGAATAATGTGAACTTTATACACACAAAAAATAATTTAAAAAAAAAATCGAAAATAATTAATTTGTCAAAAACAATAAACAAACATAAACCCATTGCCTGCGCACCGTCACTATCAGTACATGACTGGCCGGCCGGACGGCGTCATGACTATACCAATTACTTGACACGAAATCGGGGCTTGCGGAATCGTAAACACAAACAGCCTTTAGTTTCTCAGTGACCGCGGAACAGTGAAAGTCAGCCTCGAATGTAGCCTATTTAAACTAGTGGCTATTTATGAAGTCTAGTTCATAAATTTAGGGGAAATTTTTTGCAGAGTTGGGCGATTTCAATTTTGCCAGTCTTTTTTTTTAATAGTAAAACAATTCAAAAACCTTGTTACTGCTGCTTTTTACCCTAATTATCAGAGGTCATAATGTGAACTTTTCACACACGAAAATAATAATAACAAAAATGAAATCAAAATGATTCCATCTAGTTCGTCAAAAACAATGAACGAAACATAAACGTGTGTCCGCTCGGCTCGACCCAGCGCAGCCTCACCGGATGGCTGGCCGGCTGGACGGCGTGCCGTCATGACTATACCAATTATTTGACTCGAAATTGGGGCTTGCAGGATCCGAACGGACAGCCTTTAGTTTCCGTGACAGTGAATCTACGCCTAGATTGTCGGAATATTGCCTCGATTTTGGAATAGTGTTGGGAAAATTTTGGAACATTTAAGGAATTTTTGGGAACGTTTTAGAGAATGTTTTATTTAGTTTTAGAGAATCATTAACTCCACTGATTACAAACAAAAATACTCAATACTACATGTAAATATTTGGTTCAAAAATATAAATAGAGGTGGGGATCAGGACAAGTGGGGGAGGGGGGGTCAGGACAAGTACATATTATAATGCGTTGTTTTTAAATATATTGTTTTTTATATGTTATGCACACATATGTATAAATAAATAAACGAGTTATTACATTATCATTTATTATTAGCCACTCGGTCGTGATTCGAACCCACGACCTCCTGCTTATTGGTTCAGACGTCTGAACCTCTAGACCACCGAGCTTACCCGATGACGTTTGGGCGGCTAGAATCCTATATAGCAGCGGGTTCCGCGATATATAGGTTGGTGAAATTCTTGTGCCGTGTGATAAACAGTTGATTTCATATTTTTTGGACGTGAAGTTTATGATGGTATCAAGCATCAATTGAAATGATATAATTTTGTCTGAGGTGCTATCGATTTTAAGAATAGTCAGACAAATATTCCACGGTCTGCATTTGTAAACAATTCAACAAATCCATGTTAGATGAAAGAATTTCGTGTTTTTCCGAACAAATACATTTTCACTATTTAAAAAACCGAAATTTTCACATGGGTGTTTAATGCATTGTATTTTGACTTAGAGAGTGGGCAGACAATTTTGCAAGTACATCACAAACTGTTCGCAACGGTTGGACGTGTTTTTATTTTTCGTCTGTGTTGTTCGTCAGTTTTTGCTGTGAATTTCTTCATCTGTGTGAATTTATTTCAACTTTTTAATCAGTTTTATGTAGTTAACTGTGGAGCTTCTATATATCCTCTTTTTACGTACTTTTCTGCTGATGGCGAGTGGATGTTGATTGATTATCACCATCGGGATTTCTTCACATACCGGTAATAATTCAACATGGCGGCTGGATTGCTGGGTACTTTATATGCAATACTTTTGTACTGTATGCTGCTTTCTTCATGTAAATGTGGTTTCAACGACATTGAATTTGACGGTATTTATTTTTTATCGCCCATCAATAATACCATTATATCTCCCGCCTCCAGTATGTCTGCTGTTAGGCCTAATGGAATATTTTCACTACCGATGGGACATGAAGTTTTGTCGCATTTTATTATTCATGTTGAGAAAAGATCAAGGAGGGAGTTAAGGATGTCTTTGCGTAAGAAGCTGAACTATTCACCAGATGTAAATAAACATAGTCTACTACTTTTTGGCACTTTTAGTGTGTGGAGATATACATCCATGTCCAGGCCTCGAAACATATCAACAACTGAACATGAAGGGTTTAATTTTTTGCCATGAACCGCAGCCCAAAAAGGCCACGCCGGAGATCCAGGATGAGTAAGCTTGAGACTTTGGAAGCTATCCCGTTCAATGGCACCGTGACCGTGTCTGTGTTACCGAAACGCGGCCAATTCATCCGTGGGAGATGCTGAGTTGTCTGTGCTCAGTATATTGTATCGTTAGATCGACCTGAAGAACAGAGGAGGTTTATATGCGTAAACAGTCATTGATCTCCTCGGTTTATTCACACGATTGAATCGGATGATGAAATTTAATAGTTGATACCGACAGATCTGTGATTGTAGTCTTCCCCTGTAAACCAGATATTGAATCTCGTCACGAACATAATCGCCCATAAAATATCAACTTGTTGGCGATCGATGTTGTTCAGGTGATTTTAACCCGTCAGCGTCAACGGTCGTCACGACCCGTTTCGATTAACATATCAATGCCGAGCAGATTTCGCGACATTTCAATTTTTCATCAACCGAACACTTCCCCATCTAGAGATTAACCGCGGATCGTTTTTACCGACAGCCAACATGCAGCTTTATCCACGAACACCGACCATATGCTTCGAATTCCGACACAGCTAAGTTAGAAAATCGAAAACCGTTCGCTTGTTTTATACTTATGCGCACAGATCCCCTTCGGTACTACATTATTATGATGATGATGAATGCAGCCCGTTCACTTTGCCGACAGGCTTCAGCGTAGCTGATTAGACGACCTGGGGTCAAAATAGTGATCTCATTCGTTGTTGCCCGGCCCACGTCAAAATGTGTAACAGATCGCCTGAGGAAGGCCAGTGTACCACTTAATCAACATTGACGAAGCCATGCAACAGTTTTAAGAATCTTGTCTCATGGCATAAGCAGCAGCCTGAACAGCCCGCCCATCTCAGGATAATCTCAGCACTGGTCATCAAACACAAAGTCCGGTTCTCACAGCTCAACGACGCAGTGAAATTGTCAACTTCGTTACCAATGCCAAAGATGTCACTTTGCCATCACGCACCTGTTCAACCGTGATCATGATTTCACTCCGGACATTCCCTGTTCAAACGTCGAACGGGGTCACCCGCCCAGCGAAGTCCACCGCTTGCACGATATACCGCAGTTCCTCGACGCCCCTCGAGTTTAATGAACGTGCTCAACATTTGGTCAGTTTAACTGTCTGCAGAACCGGTGCCACCAGCGATAACAGTTGTGTCCGTGTTTTAAAACAGACAAAGATAAAGCCGAAGTCAGTACCATCAGTGTAAGCGTGCCAGTTGCGAGCGGTCAGCGCACGCCAGTTTTTCGCAGCCGTTCGGGAGACAGCAACTCCGAACATGCCTGTTGTGTCGCTCAACGCTTCAATAACTTCATCAGCAAAGAGTCGTCGTGTTTGACAGCGCCGACGCCGATGAATTATCTCGACGCCCGCTGGCGTCATGACATCCTTCATTAAATGCACAGTTCACTGGTCCGATTTTACCGCCGGGCTGGTTTCACTGAATTCAACGTCCAGCGGGTGGTCGAGGACGCAACTTCGATTGCCGTCGTTAAACCGCGTCAATAATTCCAGACAACTTCTTCCCAGTTACCCTCCGGAACGTCCAATCGTCCCGTGCCTCCGATCCAGCCACATCAACAGTTATCCGACCGTAACATTTTCAGCAGCTGATTATTGATCTCCTGTGGTTCTCGAGGCGATTTGCTACTCACTCGCCAAATGTGCCCACAGGCCCAGGCGTACAAATCAGCAATTCTTGATCACGTTCAAACGAATTATTTCTTCCGATGAGTTGACCCCAAACGATCTGCGGAGATTGGAAAGTTTGTTTGAACGATCACAAACACAAACAGCTGGCAACGTTTTCAAGTGATGACGTTGATTGCACATGAGTCTCACGTCGATTAAAACACTTGATTTCACTTTAGTACCCGAATATCAATTGCGGCGAACAACGTGCAACACAGACTGTTCCTCAGCGAAGGTCCACGGGGCCTGTCCCGCATTTTCGACAATAGGTCACGATCAGTCTCGACCATTTCATCGTGCAAACGGTTCATATCCACATCATTTTAAGTCACTTACCGATCGCCGCGCTGCTCATCGGTCCGTCGTCCCACCACAGACTTCTTTCCCGTCCATATGTCATCTCGTTCCAGCAACCGAATCCGACACAAACATTTTATTTCGCACGATCAATCCGGAATCAACTTTACAGCAAGATCCGATGCGCAACAACCAACATCTCGAACAGAACGTGTTCTCCAGCCGGCAGATAATATTGCGTCACGACGTCCACCAGTTCGCGCCGATTCTAATCAGCCGGTTAACGTCGTCTTCAGCCGTCCAGGCCCTCAACGGGCGGAGGGGTGGCAAGAGGCATAATGCATTAACTGTGACGGGTGTTATCACCTGTTCTGTCTGTCATCACCGGCTTTGTTTACGAATGCATTATATTTGTAGTCAGTTTGCCTTATTGTACCGATGCATTCGACGTTAGTGTAAACACACAATGAAGAAATACCCTTCCTTTAATTATGGTCAGGAGGCAGCCGTAATGAGTTAGCTGGCTCGACCGTCTCGATGCACAGCAGCAGAACGGGCTCGAACCCGGCCTGTGTCCCGGTTAAAGACACCAGCACCGCTAACAGCGCCAGCAGCAGTTTAACAGCTAACCGCCAGCCCCGGGTCATCCAGTTACCGCCCGGCATCGGGTGAGTGTTGCCCAATCGGCGCGCGCGGTTTCGCGTCGTTGTAACGTTCACCTGAGGTTTCAGAAGCCTCACTGAGCAGCCGCCTGCGCATGAATTGCAAAAATTAAAATAAAAATAAATGACTCGGACAGTTGTCTCGGTTCTTCATCGCATGGCAACACGCAACAAAGAGTGCCCTGTGTCTGGGTCCCATTTTAGCTTTTACTCGAAGCATCACGTCAACACTCGCCGTAGTTTCTTCACGCGACAATCCTGAACATGAGTCGACGCCCGCTTGCCCATCCGCTCAGCTCATCCCAGCACGTCACTGCCAGCGATTCGGTTGGTCGAAGAGAAGCCCGCTGACCATAACCTCGCGCTTCAATAGTCACGATCACAGCAGCAATGAGGGATCACCGCACGATCAATTACGGAATGACATCAAACACAACACCGGTCAGGATGCGCCCGGCGCTCATCGACCTCACATCGCGACCAGGCCGAAAATCACTGCCCAGCCCGACGCACGAGCACTGCCTGCGGCGCACGGGCAGCTCACGTTCCGCATGCGCCAGCGATCACGGGCAGAGCGAGGCATTTCGAGGGTGTGAAACACCCCTGACCGATCAGCGGCGTGTCACGACCGCAGTTCGGCAGTGGTAACTGCCACCATCAACACATGAACAGATCGTCTGAGCCTTGCTCCCCTAAGCAACCAGGCGGGGGGAAATGACAGGGTTCAGGTACGATTGGGTCAACCCCGCCCCTGACGCCTTTCATTTTATCGAGCTAAATGTCGACCGATCAGTGGCCTCACAGGCTGGCCTTCCCCCGCCGTGCCATGTCTCGACGGTTCACGTTAGTCCACCAAAAAACACCACAGGCGAGCGCACTGAGCCCACTATTTGTGCGAGCCAACAGTTCAAGTTAAGTTTAAACACCGGAAAATATTGCAACACCAGTGTTGATCGGTGACTTCAATCAGTTTGTTGCGATTGCAGGCAGTAATGATTTTGCCGTTTATGACGCCATAGTAACCGGTCGTCGTCAGCACCAGAGCCACGAAAATCCGGACCTCGGTCGCCGCTCGACCGCGTCCACCATACGACGCCACCTACCGTCATCCCCGATCAGTATCTCCATCTGACGATCCGATGAACGACAACCGTCGCGTTTCGAACCCTTCAAAACACCGCAGTCGCAGTTGGCAACCCCATTTCGCAGTCAGGCTGTCGCGAACAGCGGTCAGCAACGGTTCAATCAGCAACGTTCATAATCAGTCCGCAGTGGTCGCCCAACAGGTCCCCGTCGATCGTTTCTGTCTGCCCGCCAGTGAAGGTCAAACACTGAATATCAAAACACCATGTCGTCATCACTCTGACCGCCACTTCAAAAATACCACTCCAAACAGGCCATCAACACCTGGTACGGTCTCAACACTGTTTGTCATTAGAACGCAGACACTCAGCTGGCACCGCTCAGCAAACACACTGTCGATTGTCAATCTCACACCAGTCTCCGGTGAATTGTCTCGATGGCACCGTTCCATGCGCACCAGTTCGTCTCATACCGTGTTAATTCAACTTAGTAAATAGCTAGATGCAGGAGACGATATAAGATTATCAGTGGTGACACCATGTAAGAATTACTACTCAATTGAGATTCTTACATGGTGTCACCGCAATTAGTCTTACTTATCATTCTCACCATGCAAAGCTACAAGTTTTACCTAGCGTTAAGATAATAAGCGCTTACACGCAGTTTGTGTTGGGACCAAAGGCTGGTCACATTGAGCAGGTTGCCTTTATATCCAGGGAACAATTTCACAGAACTGTTAAGTGCAGAATTGTGCTCAGCAAATATGTTTGCTAAGCAATTTAAAACAGATTACCAGCTAAAATACACACATTCTATATGAAAGTTTAGCTGGTAACAAACAATATCTGTTAAAGACCATACAAAATGGTAAGTATTTTCAACCCTATTTTAAGAAGTAAGTAATATTTTAAAAAGTAAGTAATTCAAAGTAGGAATAACCAACAACAAAAAAAGACTTCATTATTTTAACTCTTCAAAAAAATATTTGAAAATGTACTTCTCCACTACCGCCAACGGCAGGCCCGAAACAAAAGCCGTCGGGGGTACTTTCACGGAGCCTATTTTGATGACGTACATTTACCGCAGGGCTAATTGCTAAACTGTTTACTGTGGTACGTTTTGTACAAAAAGCATATTATATCGCGTACAGCTGCAAAAAATAAGTTTACCAACTACGACTTCTGAAAGTGTTTTTGAAGAAGTTTCCAAAAGTAGTACTGACCAATTGTGTTGTTCATCATCGTCATCTGATGGAGATTATACTGATGCCGAAGTTGGCGAAGTAAGGGGCATTGAATCGTATAAATTTGAACCCAAAATGGATGAAATCCAGGCGAAAATGGCGAAGCCGAAGGTCCGGACACCTGCATGTACACGTACAAGCCACGAACAACGCGGCGGCAGCCAGACCGCCGTAAAAGTACGTCATAAAAAACAGCAAAATGTTTACTGCCGCCACGGGTCACAACTAAAACAGTTAAGTCGCAGATTTCAACCGCTGGAATTGTTGGTTGCAAATAATGATTTTTTCCACAATTTGTTTAAATATTATTTGGAATATTTAAATACATACACTTTTAAATAAATAAATCAATGCACTTTGTATGGTCTTTAAGTATTTTTTTTGGTAACTATTTGTTTTCCCTGCTGAGCAGCACAATGAAATTGACCCGTGGTCAGGGCCATAGCGAGCAGGGAAGGGATGTGACAGCCCCCCCTCCCCCAATAATTTTTCTCAGTCGGCATTTAGAGCCTCAGTCGGCAAATAGAGCATCAAAGGTAGTAGAACAAGGGTTGGCCCAATCGGCGAACACAGACCTATGGTTTTTCCCCTCCCCCCACCCTGATAGTTTGCCCATTTTGGGGGAAACAAAGTAAATTTGTCTGTTCATATTAGTATTGTTGGTAAATTTAACCCCAACAATGTTTACCCTCACCCACTCTGAAAATCATGGCTACGCCACTGATGTCAGTCGGCAAATTGGCTTCCACACCCCTCAAAGAAAATGCCTTCGCTATGCCCCTGCCCGTGGTGTCAACACAGCATGCAGGTTAGATGTAAACACCTTATTGCGTATTTCACTGAAGAGGCATTTAATTACTCATTAAATCCGATATAAAATTAGTGAATTTCAATCTAATTATTCACTTGATATGAAGTCGATGATGGCACCAGACATCCTGGCCAATTATTGTTGTAACATTGTCATTTCAATAATTGATGTTGTGCATTGATGTGTATCCCTCATTGCTTTGCTGTGATTGGTCAATGATGTCTTGGAAAGCGCGCACTTGAAGGTTATCAAGTAGGCCTATAACTGGATATACCAGAATCAACAACTGTGTGCGTGCCTTTTTAAGGATGAGCAGACGGTAAATATGGAGCAAAATTTAAGCTGACAGAAAATCAACTCATGATTTAAGTTTATCGATGAGAGAAGCTACAGCGAAATTGAAGAGATTTGTGTCTTGATGCTTCGAATAAAAGCTTCAGAATGGGTTGGATTTTAGGGCTACTCTTTGTGTGCAGTATGTGTGTACCATGCAATGGAGAAGGTAAGTTAATACAATCAAGTCATTTATTTTTATTTTTTATTTTTTAATTTTTTTTTACGCAATTCGCCCCACACAAGGCCAATGGCCACTCCAAGGTGGGGGCTACCAAGTCATTAAGTTGTTACAACGACTCCACACTGAAGAAACCAGCACCTCGCACCGAAACAAGACAGCCTCTTCACGGTGCGAATAGGACTGGGAGGGGTAACTTGTCCAGAACAAGGCAGTTATTAAACTGCTTCTGCCCCTATAAGCAATTATGGTTAAGTGTCTTGCTCAAGGACACAAGTGTCACGGCCGGGATTCGAACCCACATTCTGCTGCTAACATCAGAACTTGAGTCCGGTAAGCTAGACCGCTCGGCCACGACACTCCACGAATGCATAATTTACCATTAAAGAGAAGGTAATTTTATTTATTTATTTTATTACATTTTACACTGGCAATCAGATTACATCAATTAAATATAAAACCAAACCCTAATAAACTACAAATACACAAAAATTCATTTTAAACAAAGCCAGTGAATGGTAAGATAGAACAGGTGACCAGCACCTCTACAAGGCCATCCTACCACAAGAAACTCACTAAACATTATATACCTCTTTACACCCCACCCCCTCCCCGCCCCGTTACACCACTAGAGGGCCGCTGAAGCAAGTTAGGACGGAAAAGAACGAAAAAGACAACATTAAGCAACAAATTAAATACGCCGACAGAGAGCAATGGCAAAAGGACATCCATGTGCAAATATTATCTACCGAAAAACTGGAAGAAAATTTTGTTCTGTAAAACTGAGATATTTGAGATTTAAACGACGAAAGTGAAGTGGCAGATCTTGCTGCCAAAGGAAGTTGATTCCAGATTGGAACAATCCGCTGAAAATAAAAATATTTATGTGATTCAGTTTTATACCTAGGAACAGTTAACATATAAGGATCAGAAGAAAGTCTAGTGGTAGGACGGCCTTGAGTTACATTCAAACTAACATAACGATCAATATTAAAATGTGTAATTTTACAATTAAAAAAATATGAGATCACCAATTTCTTCTAAAAGACAACGGTAAAATGTCAAGACTATCCAATCGTGAATTATAGTCTTCCTCAGGATAATGCAGGATAAATTTTGTAGCCCGTCTTTGAACACCTTCAATTAATCTAATGTTACGTTTTGATGTTCCACTCCACACAGAACTACAATATTCAAGGTTACTTCTAATCAAAGTAGAATAAAGTGTTTTTGAAACTCGAACAGGAGCTTCATAGCCAATAGTACGTTTAATCAACCCCATCATCTTATTACATTTGCCAACAATTTTATTAACATGATCATTCCAAACAAAACCCGAGGAAATCTACACACCGAGATCCCGAACAGAATCAACCCGTTCGAGAGAAATGTTGTTTAATTTGTAATCAAAATTTACCAATTTTTTACGCCTAGATATGGAAATAATTTGGCACTTCGAAAAATTAAAATGCAAATCCCACTTAACACTCCAAGAATACAGGGAATCAATATCCTTCTGTAATAATTTACAATCAGATATATTCTTAATGGAATTAAAGCACTTGGAATCGTCGGCAAACAGTGCCACTGTAGAATTTTGGACAGTGCTGGGCATGTCGTTAATATACAGAAGAAACAATAACGGACCCAATACGGAACCCTGTGGCACACCTGACACAACCGGCAGCCAATCAGAGTTGCATCCCTCGACAACCACCCTTTGTTGACGATTATTCAAGTAAGACTTAAACCAACCGAGTAAATCCGAATGAATACCAAAAGACTGTAATTTGTGAAGGATTAATTCATGAGAAACACTATCAAAAGCTTTGGAAAAATCAAGATAAATCACATCAACTTGTCCAGCACTGTCCAAAACACAACTGACTTCTTGCAATACTGTTAAGAGTTGTGAAACCGTTGAGCGACCTTTAACAAACCCATGTTGGAGGTTGTATATATCATCCCGAACAGCTGGAAAAATAACATTAAAAACAACCCTTTCCATAACCTTGGCACATACACTGAGTAAAGACACTGGCCTATAATTTTCAACTTTATCTTTGTCTGATTTTTAAAAACTGGAACAACATTTGCTCTTAGCCAATCACTGGGTAATACTTGAGTTCTAAGAGACAAGTTAAAAATATGACACAAAGGAGAAATAATCTGTTGAGCACATTCATTTAAAACTCGAGGGGATAACCCGTCAGGACCCACTGCTTTAGTTATGTCTAAATGATTAAGGATGTCTAGAACTTCACTCTCATTAACAGATATTGACCCCAATTCAGCATGTTTATAAACAGGAATATCGGGTAAGAAATCATAATCCTTTGGTTGGGTCAAAACGGAGTAAAAATAATTATTAAACAAAGTAGCTTTATCTTTAGCATTAGTAGCAAGTTTGACCAATACCACTTTTTACCGTGTTGGGTAATGATTTAGTTTTAGTGTTTTGCCTAAATAATGACCAAAATCTCTTAGGGTTATCCACAAGAGTTGACCCAAGATTATTCAAATACTGCTTATACTTATAAGACAAAAGATTCTTAAAACTGTTACGCAACTTTCGAAAAGCTGTCCAATGTTGAGTTAAATTAGATTTTTTAGCCTTCCTCCAGGCTGATTTATTTTTATTTTGAGCATGTCGGACTTCTGCATCTATCCACCCAGGTGCTGTGGGATCCTTAATTTTTATTTTAGGAACAAATCTATCCAATACACTCAGAAATATATCAACAAAATTAGACCAGGCTACATTCACATCATCAGCATCATAAATAGTATGAAAATCAGTACCAGAGAGAACGGATCTGACAACCTCAAAATTTGCACACTTAAAGTTATAAACAAAACGAGGAGCACTTTTGATTTTTCTAACGCTAGTATTAATATCAAATTCAAGCAGCCTATGGTCAGTGAGGAAACCCTCATGAGAAACTATCAGGAAATGAGGTAAAAACCAAATCCAAAATATTATTACAGTTGTCTCTAGATGGGAAGTGATTCAGTTGAGTAAGAAAAAAATTATTAAATGTATCGCAAAAATCCTGCTCAGCATTTGATATATTAATCAAAACAGAGTCATGGCAACCGTTGACCTTTGGCAGGTTAAAATCACCTAGAACAATAACATGATCATAATAAGTTGATATTTTTATAAGAGCAGAATTAATGTTCGTGACGAAAGTTCCAATATCACCATCTGGATGTCTATAACACAGGAGAACTGCAATCTTATGGATCCTGTCCGGTCTAACATCAACTATTAGAATTTCATCATCCGGTTCCAAGTCGGCTCGACGTGTGGATAAAACCGAGTCCTTGATGACACACAATAAACCCCCTCCTCTGGTCTTGTTGTTAGATCGATCCTTACGGTGCTGTGTATACCCAGGCACAGACAACTCAGCATCTCCCACAGATGAATTAAGCCACGTTTCAGTAACACAGACACAGTCATGAGTGCCATTAGACAGGATAGCTTCAAAGTCTCTCAGCTTACTCATCCTGGATCTCCGTATTGCTTTTAGGCTGCGAGCATTCATATACAAAAAATTAAACCCTTCATGTTCAGTTGTTGATATGTTTCGAGGGCCTGGACATGGATGTATATCTCCACACACTAAAAGTGCCAAAAAAAGTAGTAGACTATGTTTATTTACATCTGGTGAATAGTTCAGCTTCTTACGCAAAGACATCCTTAACTCCCTCCTTGATCTTTTCTCAACATGAATAATAAAATGCGACAAAACTTCATGTCCCATCGGTAGTGAAAATATTCCATTAGGCCTAACAGCAGACATACTGGAGGCGGGAGATATAATGGTATTATTGATGGGCGATAAAAATAACATACCGTCAAATTCAATGTCGTTGAAACCACATTTACATGAAGAAAGCAGCATACAGTACAAAAGTATTGCATATAAAGTACCCAGCAATCCAGCCGCCATGTTGAATTATTACCGGTATGTGAAGAAATCCTGGTGATAATCAATCAACATCCACTCGCCATCAGCAGAAAAGTACGTAAAAGAGGATATATAGAAGCTCCACAGTTAACTACATAAAACTGATTAAAAAGTTGAAATAAATTCACACAGATGAAGAAATTCACAGCAAAACTGACGAACAACACAGACGAAAAATAAAAACACGTCCAACCGCTTGCGAACAGTTTGTGATGTACTTGCAAAATTGTTCGCCCACTCTCTAAGTCAAAATACAATGCATTAAACACCCATGTGAAAATTTCGGTTTTTTAAATAGTGAAAATGTATTTGTTCGGAAAAACACGAAATTCTTTCATCTAACATGGATTTGTTGAATTGTTTACAAATGCAGACCGTGGAATATTTGTCTGACTATTCTTAAAATCGATAGCACCTCAGACAAAATTATATCATTTCAATTGATGCTTGATACCATCATAAACTTCACGTCCAAAAAATATGAAATCAACTGTTTATCACACGGCACAAGAATTTCACCAACCTATATATCGCGGAACCCGCTGCTATATAGGATTCTAGCCGCCCAAACGTCATCGGGTAAGCTCGGTGGTCTAGAGGTTCAGACGTCTGAACCAATAAGCAGGAGGTCGTGGGTTCGAATCACGACCGAGTGGCTAATAATAAATGATAATGTAATAACTCGTTTATTTATTTATACATATGTGTGCATAACATATAAAAAACAATATATTTAAAAACAACGCATTATAATATGTACTTGTCCTGACCCCCCCTCCCCCACTTGTCCTGATCCCCACCTCTATTTATATTTTTGAACCAAATATTTACATGTAGTATTGAGTATTTTTGTTTGTAATCAGTGGAGTTAATGATTCTCTAAAACTAAATAAAACATTCTCTAAAACGTTCCCAAAAATTCCTTAAATGTTCCAAAATTTTCCCAACACTATTCCAAAATCGAGGCAATATTCCGACAATCTAGGCGTAGATTCACTGTCACGGAAACTAAAGGCTGTCCGTTCGGATCCTGCAAGCCCCAATTTCGAGTCAAATAATTGGTATAGTCATGACGGCACGCCGTCCAGCCGGCCAGCCATCCGGTGAGGCTGCGCTGGGTCGAGCCGAGCGGACACACGTTTATGTTTCGTTCATTGTTTTTGACGAACTAGATGGAATCATTTTGATTTCATTTTTGTTATTATTATTTTCGTGTGTGAAAAGTTCACATTATGACCTCTGATAATTAGGGTAAAAAGCAGCAGTAACAAGGTTTTTGAATTGTTTTACTATTAAAAAAAAAGACTGGCAAAAATTGAAATCGCCCAACTCTGCAAAAAATTTCCCCTAAATTTATGAACTAGACTTCATAAATAGCCACTAGTTTAAATAGGCTACATTCGAGGCTGACTTTCACTGTTCCGCGGTCACTGAGAAACTAAAGGCTGTTTGTGTTTACGATTCCGCAAGCCCCGATTTCGTGTCAAGTAATTGGTATAGTCATGACGCCGTCCGGCCGGCCAGTCATGTACTGATAGTGACGGTGCGCAGGCAATGGGTTTATGTTTGTTTATTGTTTTTGACAAATTAATTATTTTCGATTTTTTTTTTAAATTATTTTTTGTGTGTATAAAGTTCACATTATTCCCACTGATAAATAGGGTGAAAAAACCAGCAATAACAAGGTTTTTGAATTGTTCTGTTTTTAAAAAGAAATTCACGGTTAAACCGCAAACCGTGTTTTTCCCCGACTGAAAGCATATAATGACTGGCAGATAATAAAAGTTAAAATATTCAAGTTTTTAAGACAGATCTCTTTATTGCCATGCATCTTCAATATGCTTGGCTGGTTTTTCGGTATCCAAGAAGTCACCGCACCGAAATTTGTTTCTGAAAGCAATACCGATCCTGAAAGGTTTTTACTTTATCAAAATACTACCAAATTCGGTTTTTAAAAGAACACCACGTTTCTTCTGTCGCCAGCTGACGTCTCTATGAAAATTATATTTCGAACTATTTTATTTTAATACAAAACTGTAAAATAATTGTTATAGTCGTGACAGCGGCCAGCCAGCCAGCCGGTTAGGCTTCGCTGCTGTCCAGCCGACCAGTGAGGCTGCGCTGCCTTCCAGTCAGCCAGGGAGGCTGCACTGCCAGCAGGCAGGGTACTGAGCCAGATGACTCTAAATGTACTGATAGTGACGGTGCGCGGGCACGGGTTTTCGTGAATTATTTTTGTCACAAACAATTATATTGAATCATTTTGTTTTGTTTATTATTTTTGTGTATAATGTTCACATTACTCCCCTTTGATAATTAGGGTGAAAAAAGCAGCAGTAACAAGGTTTTGAATTGTTTTTCTGTTCTTAAAAAGAAATTGACGGTAAAACCGAAAACTATGTTTTTTGCGACTGAAAGCCCCTAACGACTGGTGAAAATTGGCAAAATTGTCCCTTCATAAATAGGCCCAAGTTTATATAGGCTACATATTTCATGCTCTAACTATGTGGCAACAGTGCAAAAAGATGTTAGAAGTGATTCCAATAAACACGGGCCCGTACATGTTTCACAATTTTCCCAATACTATTCCAAAATGATTTGAAATTTCTCAAAATTTGAGGTGGGTCTGGGAGACGGTTAGGACAGGCAATGTTATTTTAGTAGCCGATGAAGTGACGAATTTTGAAAGCTTGTGTAAACAAAACACAACTGACTTGTACGGATTTGATGCAAATCATAAATAAAATTAAACTAGGGCCTATTAAAAAAAAGAGTTTGTCTGTGTGTAAATAGATGGAATAATAAACACCGAAAACGAGTTACCAAAATGAGTCCAACTTCAAACGCGATTTTCTCGGAACAGCATTTTTGCCGATTCATCACTTCGTCAGCTAGAATTAGAATCAACATAAAATTTAAATTACTTATTCTCATACAGCTGCTTAGCAAAAAATTTTGCTCAGCAAATATTTTTGTTAAGCAACTTAAAACAGACAGCAGCTAAAATGCACACATTTTGTACTAAAGTTTGGCTTGTAACCAAAAAATAAGGCCAAAAAAAGTCTCAGTTTCTGGTCATCGGTTGGCTTCAAAATCGGTGCGTAGGATGCTTTTTTTTGTTGTTTGCCAATAGGGAAATACGTGACACATTGTATACGCCGGGACCAAATTTCCCATGCACAAAGTATGGTGGCTACGAGAGGCCTCACAAATTGGGCAAACGTTGGTACCCCTATGTGAAAAAGTTGTTTAAAGCACAGCAATTTTGGCTAAAATTGGACATCGTTTCATAGCAAAAAAAAAGAAAACTAACAATTCTGACGTGCAGGTCTGAGGCGATGCGCGCAGAGACGAGAAACCGGAGACTTTTCTTTTTGGCCTAAGCAAATTTTTCAGGTTAGCAATTTTATCTGCTAAGCAACTCTATGAAATTGGCTCCTGATATATACAAAATTCCCAAAAAAAATTCAAACAAAAAATAAAGACTGATCTAAGAAATGAGCTCACCATTTCCCTCTGTTGTCTGGCTTCTTCTTTCTTAGTCTTTTGTATTTTGGTGTAATCCTTGTAGTTGATGTACTCTCGCTTTGGAGCCTGAAACAATGTGATAAAGATGTCATCATATATCAGTTTTCTATTGGATTTTTTTCACCCTATAAACAATGTTCGATGCAAAAAAATATTGTTGCATTGTGTTGCATTCAGTAGGGTGTCTGGGAAATGCCTGTGGGGCTAATGGTTTACTCATTCGCCCACAGGTGGGCAAGGGTTAATGGTGATATAAAAACTCCTAACATACTCGTTACATTGTGGGTGGGCTTGTAAAAAGAACATATTTTGGATGACAGATGTGTAAATCAATAAAGTGGAGCTTTTTATAGTTTGATGAAATTCTTGCGTCGGGTAATAAACAATTGATTTTAATTTTGCCCTACACCCACGTGTGTATAGTCTGTATACTCAGTGCTTTCCGAGTGTCTGTGGAGAAAACTTCACAGGCGACTCGGGCGGGATTCAAACCCACGACCTCCTGCTTACTAGTGCAGACGTCTTAACCTCTCGACCACCGAGCTTGCCCGATGTCGATTGGCTGGCTAGAATCCTATATAGCAGCAGGTGCCGCGATATTCAAGTGGAGCTTGTTAGAACAATTTTTAGAAAAAAAATCAGAGACATCAGGGCATACCATTCAAGAGATTTCATTGGATATGTTATGCCGAAGATCTGACCTCACGTTTTGAGGCTCGTGAGATAGCTACATGTACATGTAGCAACCAAGGTCAAAGTTGAATCTCCATGAAACTGAGAGGCCAGTATCTGGCGACTTTCGCGAGCCTCGAAGCGTGACGTCAGATCTTCAGGCTAAAAGGGCGTATTCTTGGCAAATTTACTGCAATTGAATTCATACAACAAATACAACAAATTTTTCTTAAATTATGAGAGGGCGTTACTACACACAGGCCTTGTCTTTTAAGGCGTGCGATCGCGCGCGCGCACCATCGCGCGCCTAAAATCACTTTGAGGCGCGCCAAAAACCACGCACCTACGTTCAGTAAACCTTTAAATACCGCGCGCCTCGCTGACGTCAGCAGACCACTTCAGGCAATAGCGTATCGGGCCAATACGCTATAAATCGGCCGATACGCTATCGATATGCTATAATTTATTCCATGGTGAAAAAAAAAAAAAAAAAAAATTTCCTTTGTTCAGTTCGAGAACTAATTGTGAACAACAATAATTTGTTGCCACTGAGGGATTTATTTCATCTTGTAGGAAGCTTTATTGATACATTTTAATTGGCCGGCAACTTTGTTTCTTTTCAAGAGAATGTGTTTGATGCGCCGCATTTGCAACTGTGCGGCCTGCCGCGATCTATTTATGGCATTCAACGTTAAACACATTGACACTGGTTCCGCTACCACACTGCTTAGGTAAAAACCAGATGAGCGGGGTACCCGCGTGCCAGGCAGAGTCGGGATAAACACCGCAAAAGTGAAGTCTATAAAAAGTGTCTGTCGTGAGTTACTATGATCATGGAGGAAGGAATGCTATGACATGTTTTCTCAAATAATTATTTCTGAAACAAAATCTACTGTCGAAATTTTTTTTTTGAGTGAAAGTTAAAAAATAACAATAAGAACAACAACCACCGGTAAATGGTGGTTGTTGAACATCTGATGCCCGCCGGGCCGGCCGCCAGCAGAACTGAGTTCGACCTATGGAAACATTTTTGTCTTCACGGCATCAAAACATTTGTAAATCTCATTCTAGTATCATTTCCCTGCCACCACTCAAGAAGTTGTTATTGATGAGAACAATTAAAAAAAAAAAAAAAAAATCGGAAATGCAAGACTTGATCGGCTATTCCCGGTCCCCAGGATATGTTGCACCATGCAAACAGGCCTCCGTTTACTTTTAAATCAGGAGTAACGGTAAACACCTTCTAAAACTGTTTTTCTTCTTAATTTTTACATACCCGACCGCTATTTATTTAATGCCGAAAGCATTATTTCTGAGCTGAGATTCTCCGCCACAATACACAGAATTTAATTCCACAAAACAAAACATGCCAAAGATTTCTGAAGCTTTTCCGAGGTAAACAATTCACCAATAGTTTGCTCTCAGTCGAATAAATAGATGTTACCATTCTGCTCCATCCAGTCATAATTTTTTAAGTAGGTCTAGATTTATTGTTTTAAATTTTAGGCTTTGAAACAACTGATTAAAAGACGCATTTCTGCCGACAGTCGGATCACTCACTCGCGCTACTTAGCCTTGGGAGAATGTATACTGGTATCCTGTAATGTCGTTTCATACATGTATAGTTATATAGCTTGGAAACCAGCCAAGAACCAGGTCCCAGAGGTTCATGTCACCTGGTCTGGGAGTGTAAAACCACAACCTGTCAGTCATTGTCAAGTGAACAATAGCCCCAACTCTTGTCTTGGCTCTAATCCCAAATTGATACATTCAACATTCCAAAGTGGCAGACAGTTCTTTGATGTGAACCTGTGACCCAGAAATTGTGTCTTTTTGGTTGCCGTTGTCTTGTTTCTTTTTCTTTTAAAATACTTTGAACAGACTGGAGCTGGATAATTCTAAGGCGTCTTTACAGCTGGCCTATGTTTTTTAAAAACTTCGCTGAGCTTTTTTTTATTTACGCAGTAACTGTGGACTTGGAATATAGAGCTCTTACCAGCTGTCCAATAAAATACTTTATGAAACTATTTACCTGGGTGAAGCTTGCACTGCAGGGTTTCGTTTGTAAGAACCATTTTATTTCTAGTTTTGTCAAGTTTAATTTAAAGTAGGCATAAGTCAAGGAATATATTGTAATGTATTATATGGATTTTTTTTTATCATATCTGGCTTTGAATTATTGATAAAAACGATTAACTTTACTCACACGTTTAAAGCTACAAACTAACAACAATCCAATGTAAAGTGAATAAAACAATAATTAAAACAATAACAACATGAGTCATGTAGGCTCTACTCCATTTTATATTTAAAAATGGGTTTGATATTAGTTAAGAAAAATGTGACAGAATTACATGTGCACATGTAACCTACCAATTGAAAAGCAAGAAATATTTTTATGTCTAAAAAAAATATGGTTTTGTCTGACAAATTATATCATGCAATATGCCCCTAAATAGCCTCAGATTGCACCAGAGAGCATCTACAACCTAAAAATTTCCCAGGGTCCTTAAGCGGGCCCTGGACCCCACGCCGTTGTGGCTTCGCGCTATGCGCTCGCAGATTCGTGTCATACAAATGGCCCTACGCTATAATTTCATCCTGGCTAGAACACTGAAAGCGTCCTTTCTTTATTCTACCACGTCTATACTTAGTTGAGGCAAGGTTTGCAGCTGACCAAACCTGATTCCACACGATTCCGGGAACCAACAGTAAAACAGCTCGCCTAGGCCAAATTTTACCAGTCTAGGCGAGCTGTTTTTCACTCGCCTGCATTTTATTCAAGGCAAGGCCTGTACACACCACTCGAACACACGTGTTTTGGTCAAACGTGAACCTCAGCTTTGCAAAAAGGTACATGCTGCATACTTTGCAACTCATTTCAGAGGGCAGTTTGGGGACTTATGTTTTCTGCTAAAAATGGGGGCAAACTTCTTCTTTGGAAAGAGTGGGACACACTACATGTAGTTTCTCACCCACGCTCCTAGGCTCACTGCTCGGTCTGCCTCGCACTTCTCTCGATCTTCGAAGGAGAAGCCCGATAGGCCAAACTGCCTGACCTCATAGCGAGCCTTCTTCAGGTTGAAGTCTTCTGGATCTGAATCAGGTTGGTTGGGCTCTTTGACCTGGACAGAAAAAAAGTTTGGATAAATGGCAGAGCTATAATGAGTCACTTAAAGGGAATGTGAAACATTGATATTTGGAAACGTACACGTGTACATTTCAACCCTCTCAATTTCAAGAAATATAACATCATAAAACTAAACTGTGACAGATGCGCACATTTTTTGGAAAAGAACAAAAAACATGTACACACATACGTAAGTGTACTAGACTGGTCCCCTGTATTTATCCTATCAAGGATAGATACAGGCTTCTGGCGTATCATTCAATAATAATAATAATAATGTGTGGACTTATATAGCGCACGTATCCACCAACTAAGTGGTGCTCAAGGCGCATTCTTTTTTACGTGCATTACACAACACAAACGGGACCTACGGCTTTACGTCTCATCCGAAGGACGAAGCAATTATGGTTAAGTACCTTGCTCAAGGACACAAGTGTCACGACCGGGGCTCGAACCCACACCCTGCTGCTGGCAACACCAGAACTTGAGCTAGACCGCTCGGCCACGAGGGATTTCATTGGATACATTGTGCTGAAGATCTAAAATCACGCTTCGAGACTCGTGCGTTAGCTACCAACCAAGGTCAAAGTTGAATCTCTGGGAAAACATGGTGGCCGCACACCCAGTATCTGGCATAATTCACGAGCCTCAAAGCGTGACGTCAGATCTTCAGGCTATAGACCTTATGCATACTACTCAAAACAATTTAGGGAACACCGGATTTTTAACATCAAATTGGTTTGAAATGTTCCATGAACCGGGATTTTCATTTGCAACCCTCTCTCTCTTTCAGTAGTCATGTCATGAAATGTGTAATCACTACATGCATCCTTTATCATCTGTTTCATTGTGCAGTTGTTTCTCATCAATTCTGTGAAACATTGTGTTTATCTGAAATAAATGATCATTGCTTTAACTGAGATTATTCTGGTGTTCCCTAAATTGTTTTGAGTAGTATATGATGACACAAACTGAAGGACACCCTCGGTCAGAGGATAGAGAAAGTCATTGATTGGTTCATGTACAGTATGCATGCTGCGCATACACATATGCACAGCGCGCATACATGAATGAGGGCGCCCTTCAGTTGTGATGTCAATGCATAAGGTCTATAAGTGTACATGCTTTGTTTTAAATGTTTGCGGGCAACTCTTTTGCATTTCTTAACCCTCCTACTGATAGACCATTTGAAACCATTCAAAATTTCCACTTTCAAAAATGCCCATTGGTTTTGTACACACATGGTGATTCCATTTGAACAGTGTTGGTAGCAAGCTTTACTACCATTCAAATCCATTTAAAATGCATAGATGGTCCATTGATTCACCACTTAGAAGTATCCAAACAAGGTTTTGTATTAGCTGTACTACCATTTGGAAAGATCCAAACAAGGTTTGTATTAGCTAACCTACCATTCAAAACCATTTGGGAGAATAATACTGTACACAGTTATTTCACCATTCAAAACCACAAAAGCGAATGGTTTCAAATGGTGCATCAACTTGTATGAAAAAGGTACCAAAAGTAGGAGGGTTAATCTTCTACTATACTTGTAGTTATATACATTTCACATTTTGGTCTGTAAGAAAACCTTTAAATTAAATTCAATTCAGTGTTACATTTGTTACAATCGACAGTACTACAGTTTTTAACCCCAACCATGCTCCATGCAACAAATGTAAAAAGTTGTTGCATCTTGTTGCCCTCAGCAGAGAACAAAAGAACCATTGTCCTAGCTGGTGGATCTTGTTGTATTGAGCAGCCTGCACTTTTCTGTTGTTGCATTTTGTTGCATTTAGCAGGGTGGATCTTATCATCTTGTTGCGTTGGGCAGACTGGGGCTGCACACTTTCCTGTGCCTGTGAAATTCCTGTTGGGAGGGGGAGGGGGGGGGTTAACTAGGGTTAATGTGTACATTAAACTTTCTACTTCCACATTGTCTCACACCTTTTTCTTTTTTCGCCTGCTTGGATCCTCAAACAAAATAACCTCTGGTGGAGGTCTCTTCATCTTTCCTTCTTCCTTCCGTCGCTCCTCCTCTAATTCCCTTTGCTCTTTCTCTAACTGTTCCTCTTTAAATAGTCTTAGCTCCTCCTCAAAATCGACAGCCTCTCTGGTCTTCTTATTTCTTTCCTCTGCAGTTCCTGTTGACTTGTTCTTCTTCTTTCTTCTCGTTGTGGCGGACTTTCTCGATGAAGTTGGTTGCGTCTTATTTGGGTGGTCGCTGCATTTGTCTGATGACTGTAGATTACTTTTGGTTTGCTTTCTTTGTTTCTTCGTACCAATGTAGTCTTCATCATCCAGTAAACTATCACCTGTGAGCAAAAATATATAAATTCAATCCAGGAGAAACAGATCATGTGTTAGCTACGATGATGTAGCTTTTGTCTTTATCACTACATTTTCCTCTATTTTTTTCCTTTATAGGCATAGATATTTATTGCAGGAAATGTTATGATCGCCATAATCGACCATCAAAATTTAACATGTTTTTTGATGTGACACAACATCTAAAAAGTATATATATTGGCAACGGTTTTGTTCCACTAACAAAACACATTAAAAAACTGGGGGTATGATAATGTTCTCAATAAGGCTGTCATTGGCAGATCCAGGGGGGGGGGGGCTAAGGTGGCTGTAGCCCCCCTAAAATCGTTTTAAAAAAAAAAATTAATAAAAAAAAGAGAGAAAAAGAGAGGGGGAGGGGAGGGGAGAACGCACTCCCATTCCCACAGTGTGCGGGATAAACATAATGAGGTGACCTACTTAGTACTGTACTGAAAAATAATTGTTTTTGATTCTCAGCCCCCCCTAAAAAATGTTCTGGATCCGCCCATGGCTGTGCCGGGTACCCAGATACCCGATCGAGGTCATTATCCGGTTCCATTTTTGGGTTCCAATTACCCGTCTTTTTAAAACTTTGAACATTTAAGCCACATTTTTTGTTAACAAAATGTGTGTGGGGAATGGGGATGCTACAAGTTGTTTTGAATAGAGAGGCATGAAGTTATTACAGTAGGTCCACACATTCCTTGTGCCTCCAATGAAACAGGAGAAACTTGTGTTAACCCTAACCTTCCAAATTCAACCAAAATCAACCGGAGGTTTTGGTTGATTTTGGCAGGTTAGAAAAATGTTCTTGGTTGATTTTGGAGGAGTTTGGCAGGTTAGGAAATTTTTCTTGGTTGATTTTGAAGGAGTTTGGCAGGATGGCCCAATGTAACGTTGGTTGATTTTGGAGGAGTTTGGCAGGTTAGAAAATTTGTCTTGGTTGATTTTGGAGGAGTTTGGCAGGTTAGACAAATTTTCTTGGTTGATTTTGGAGGAGTTCAATAATAATAATAATAATAATAAAGATTTATAGCGCGCACATATCCACCCTGCTGGGCGCTCAAGGTGCGGAAACAAAGAAAAAACATGAATACAAACAATATACAATGATAGCATAGGGGGAAAAAAAAAAAAAAAATGGCAGGTTAGACAAATTTTCTTGGTTGATTTCACCATATACTGGCACCTTTTGTTTTAACAGTTCTACGGTCAGAAAGTCTCTGGTTACTTCCACTTAGCTTAGCCCTAACCCTGCCAGACGCAGCACAGTGCATCAGGTGGAAAAGTCTGGCGCACTTTGATGCAAAATGCAACCACTAACTGCTGTGAACTTTGTAGCAATACTGATGGAAATTGAGGTCAAACCAGCTAAGTGCTGGGGAATTGGGCAAACCACTTTGGGTCCCTGGTCTGAAGGGTATGTCCCGGGTTTCACTCTACTTTCATAGTGAAGTCTGGGATAATGCATTGTACATGTATGGCCCAATGGATTATTTCAAAGGTAAATTTGAGTTCAATAGCAGAAAACCCAGAAAAGAATGTAAACAAAAGGAAAACATAAAAAAGAACAGGCAGTGATGATATTTTGTTTCAAATATTCAAAGCCAAACAAAACCTTCCCAGCAACTAAATTCCCAGCAACCAAGAAAACCTACTACCCTCCCAGCAACTTTTGATGCATCTACGGGTGCATACTGATGGAATTTGCATGGTACTTGTACCACCACTGATATACACTATACACCCTTGACTGCCACACGCAGCAAAATGCACTGGTTGATTTTGTAGGATTTAGGCAGTGGGCACCACACAAAATAGAACACCAGTTGATTTTGTAGGATTTAGGCAGTGGGCACCATGCAAAATACAACACCGGTTGATTTTGGAGGAATTTGGAAGGTTTCTAGAAAATGAGCCTAGGGGGTTAGGGTTAATATTGGTTATTTTATACATTTAGAAGTATTGGGTAGAATGTCGTATCCGACCGCCACTCTGTCTCCATAAATATAACCAATAATGTAATCTTACCTACCTACCTTGTATTAACCCGCCTAGGCCCAGACTGAAATTTTGCCCAGTAAGCACCTGCACCCACAGACAGTCACTTGAGTATTTTTGGTTGCATTGCCAATTGTTCACACATGTGTATTTTTCTCTAAGAGTGCTGGAGTTAGTGGCAGTCAACCACACGTGTGTATAACTTATATGCTGAGTCACACAGAGCTGTGTATGTACAGCAGACTCATATACAGTTGAGTGGTTTTGGTTTGACCTCCTACCATACCTTGCATTTATTTGAGTGCACTGCACAAAGTCAATGGGTTGGGAGGTACATGGAAATTTTGAGTGTCTTTGATTGTTAAACCTATAGGAGGGTTAAGGTGGAGAAAATATGGATGATGATGGACATACATCAAATTATTCCATAATATTTATTTCATGAAAAATCAGGCATTTTTGGGATACGATGACTTCCTCAGTCATGTCAGTTTGATCTTGTCAACTCCCCTGTTAGTGACCAACACGGTCATTGTACATGTACATGCGCAGTGGCAACTATAATACAATCCTTCTATTTTCTGAAGGGGAGGATTTTTTTAGAAGGAAATAGTGCGAAAACCATCATGTGGATTTTAATTTTAAAGATAGTTTTCGCTTTCTGTACCCCCAAAAATCGATAGAATGATTTTTTAACTGGTTAGTGATTGCAAAAAAAACACCTTAAAACGTGGTGGTTGGATACGACATTCTTTCCCAATGAAACAGGAGAAACTTGTGTTCATCTTGGTTATTTTATACATTTGGAAGTAAAATTTGTTTTTACAAAATTGGGAAAGAATGTCATATCCGACTGCCACTTTTTATGGGTTTTTGGGGAATTATTTTGCAACCACTAACCAGTTAATGATTCCATCAATTTTTGGGGGTACAGAAAGCGAAAACTATCTTTAAAATCCACTTTTATGATGGTTGTCGGACTTGATTTCCCTTCTAAAAAAATCCTCCCCTCCAGAAAATAGAAGGACCCTATCATACATGTAGTTGCCACTGCGCATGAACAATGACCATGTTGGTCACTAATGGGGGGGTTGACAAGATCAGACTGACATGACTGATGAGGAAGTCGTATACCAAAAATGCCTGATTTTTCATGAAATAAACATCCTGGAATAATTTGAAGTATATGTCCATCATCATCCATATGTTCTTCACTTTACTAGGTAGACCTGTAAGATTACATACTTAATGAGATAAAGTGGCGGTCGGATACGACATTCTACCCCAAAATTGTTTTCGGGAACCCGGGTAGGCCTATCCAAAGTCCCAAAGATTTCCAATTTCGGGTAGGCCCTATCTCATCTGGTTCCCAAAAATAACTGAAAACACACAACCTGGCTTGGCTTAGTTCTCAACATTTGCTTGCTAAGGCCCAGCCTTTATGGGCGGAGACTTTGGCTGTAACTGGAATAACGGATCGAAGAAAATTTGTAAAATTTTGTGACTTGTGTAATGCTAATGCCTGGTATAACCAGACTAAGTACTGTAGTAGCAGTACAGTAGTAGTAGTAGGCCTATTAGTATTACTAGTATTACGTTATTTACGTATGGGCAAGGCCAAGGAACAACTCATCCAGCTGAACCTGATGAAAATAAATAGAATTTCATCAAAATATGATTTTAACTTTTAAGCATAAATTACCATACTCGCTGAGTTTGCTCAGCAGACGTTTCTGAAGCTCATCGTCTCCTTCCATTCCAGCTAGCAGGATCGTCCTTACAACAAATTTCCAATCAATCAATGCAACTTAATTATCACACGTAAAAAACGTTACATACACATGATGTAGTTAATGTAGGCATAGCATTAGCAATACCCAATACAGCAATCGGTGCAATCGCTTTCCAAGCAATTCTATACAGCATGCTGAAGTCGCACGTGTGTATTACTATTGTACACGTACATACATGTAGTAGAGAATAGTTACTCGACCAATATTATAATAGGCTCACTGCACTTTATCTATAGACGGTGGAACCAGTCTACCAAGATTTCTCAACCTCGTTGTTGCAGTGATCGATCCCGCTTGCGTTCGTGAATGGTCTTAGACCCTGGGGACGTGAGTGACCTTTTTGTAACTTTTTGTAACTTTTTTGGCGTCAACTTTGAAGTCGTCTGCTAAATTGATCGTATTCGTAGCGTACGTTATATTTGTTTATAATTCCGTTTTACCTATGAGGACTTTCCTGTTTTTGGAGTGTGGGCGTGCTGTGATATTTGAATAGTTTATCAGGAAAAGTGACACAGTGAGGTTGAACTGAAGTTATTGCTGATTTTTTGAAAATGATTTTTGCTAAATTTTACAAGAAAAAATCGTTCCCATGTGTCGGAAATAGACGTCCCTGATTGTTAGCTATGTCATTCTGTAGCACAGTGTAATAATAATAATAATAATAATAATGTGTGGACTTATATAGCGCACGTATCCACCAACTAAGTGGTGCTCAAGGCGCATTCTTTTTTACGTGCATTACACAACACAGTGTAGGCCTCTATATGCCTATGGCTAGCCTACACAACTATGTTTCAATGTTTTCAACTTCTTTATAAAAATAACGTTGACGTTTAGCATGATGCATTTTTAATAAGTTATATTATTGTATATACTGTATTAAATAATAGGCCTGTGTTTTTGGCTACTTTAACGCCATAAGTACAGCAATAGAAGGAAAGAATGTCGTATTTGACCACCACTTTTATTTTTGTTTAATAAAGGTTTTGGGGGAAATTTTTTGCAGCCACTAACTATAGCCAGGCCTAGTTAAAAATTATTCTATCGAAAAACAATCTTTAAAATCCACTTTTATGATGGCTTTCCCTTCTTTATTTCCCTTCTAAAAACATCCTCCCCTTCAGAAAATAGAAGGATCCTATTAATATATTAAGTATAGTTGCCACTCCCACTGCACTGCGCATGTACAATGACTGTGTTGGTCACTAACACTAGTACTAGTAGTAACAGGGGAGTTGACAAGATCAGACTGACATGACTGAGCTGAGGAAGTCATTGTATACCAAAAATGCCTGATTTTTCATGAAATAAATATCCTGGAATAATTTGAAGTACATGTCCATCATCATCCATATGTTCTCCACCTTAATACTAGGTAGGTAAGATTACATTAATATTGGTTATATTGAATGAGAAAAAGTGGCGGTCGGATACGACATTCTACCCGTTTAGAAAATAGAAATGTTATTTTTCATCAAAACATTGCCATTTTCCTTGCAGAAGGGAAAACAAATTCAGTGATGGCAACGCGTGTTCTACATGTATAACCATGCCAAATTGTTTACCTAAGTTAACTGCAGTTAACTTAAGTAACTGTTAAACAATTTGGCCCCGTAAAAACATGGCACATACAATACATGTATTAACTGTTACAGTGTCAAGTGATAGGGTTTATTCATCCATTGGCACTGCCTTACTGAAAAAAAAATCAACTTTGGACAACTGAGCAGTCTAGTGTATCAGACTCAAGTTCTGGCCGGTCTCGACTCTTGTGTGGAGTGCCATGGTCGAGCGGTTTAGTGCATCAGATTTGTGTTCTGATGGCTGAGTCGTCAGAATGTGGGTTCGAATCCCAACTGCGACCGTGGTACTTGTACTTTACCATAAATGCTTCTCTCCACCCAGGAGTAAATGAGTACCTGTGAGGGCAGAGTTGGTTGTTGTGTTTTGATTAGCCCATATGCGCTGAAATGGCAGCAATTGAGCTGTGTATACCCCCAGGAGCTGAGATGGTTTCTGGAATGATTTATGCGCCTGATGAGCAGGGGTAATAATGTACAGCGCTTTGATACCTTGTTTAAAAGCGCTTTAAAATGCCCGACATTATTATTATTATTATTATTATTATTATTATTATTATTATTATTATTGTGTCCCTAAGCAAGACACTTAATTGCTTCGTCCTTCGGATGGGATGTTAAGCCGTAGGTCCCGTGTACTAGATTAAGTAATGCACGTAAAAGAACCCAGAACACTTATCGTGGAATGGTTTACCCTGGTGTTTCTGGTTCACATAGCAAGCGTCCTTGTTTACAGGTTTCCTGGGCACCTTTGAAAAACAGTGTTTCACTGAAAGGTTTCCCCAGGTTAAATAAGAAATAAATAAATAAATACTACTACGAAAACAAGAAAATCTGATTTGGTTTTTAAATTTTTCATAGGATTTATAGTTTCATACTTCTTCATCGCTGCTGATGACAGTGATGGCTCCTCACCTGGAAACTTGACAGTATGAAGGTTGTGAGATGGACGGTGATCAAAATGGTCACTAGCATAGCATTAGTTGGTCTTCTTCTTTGTCTCTCTGTGGGAGATATTCTGATTTTGCAAGGTACGATATTTTGATGCGACATGTGTTTTTTTAATTATTTATAAATTTATTTTTTTGTGTGCAAACTAATGGTTATTGGCCTAACTTTTTTTGAACCTAGCAAAATGAATACAACCATACATGAACACAAGAGTGCCTTTGAGAAAAAACCTGCTAGGTTCTAAACGTAGTCTAATCATTATTTTGCATTTATACTGCAGGTCATTTAGGTTGGTAAGCAGTTTGCAATAAAATCAGCTAATTCTCTATTTAAAACTTAAGTCGTGTAAAAAAATGTTCTATATGAGTAGTAATTAGTTCTGCTAAGCAAAATCTCTGCTTTCTGGGCCAATGTTAGTTCAGTGCAAATTGCGTTGTTCGCCGACATATTTACCTGTATATCTAAAAATAGATTGGCATTGGAAGAAGCAGTGTTTGTGACGTCAGTGCTACATGTACATGTATATAGGCCTTTATTTTTACGCTGTGGCCATCTTTGTCAGGTTCCTTGTAATTAGGTGTTCGGGTATGCGCCCGAAACACCTATTGTTATTGTTCGGTTTTTTTTTTTTTTTTTTTTTTTTTTTCTTCTCCTTCTTCTTCTTCTTTTCCGGATCGATTGTCTACAAAAAAACACATACTTGCAAACTTCATATGAACTTGAAACTTGGCACATACTTAGAACATAACACGTAGATGAAACATAATTTGTGACGTCATTATTAGGTCATCAGATATCGAATTTCGATCAATCATACTTTATTAGTTAAAACGTTTTGATTACGTTGCAAATGAAAGACTACACGGCTTTTTCAACGCTAAAAAAGTGCGCCCTCTGTTGGTGAATGTAAATCAGCTCTGGTCGTGCTCATTATGTATGCACGTAATTTGGTGAATGTAAATCAGCTCTGGTCGTGCTAATTATGTATGCACGTAAAAATCATATCTCAACAACCACAACAGGTAAATTGACAGTTTTGCACCATTGTACAGATTGTTAATTGTCAAAATTATTTACACAAAGGTGACCCCACTTGACCTTACTTCCTGTCCAAACCGGAAGTCAAAGTTTAATGTTTAAAAAATCATATCTCCACAACCACAAGAGGTAAATTGAAATTTTTGTATCATTGTACAGATTGTTAATTGTCAAAAATATTTACACAAAGGTGACCCCAATTTGACCTTACTTCCTGTCCAAACCGGAAGTAAAAGTTTAATTATTAAAAAAAACATATCTCCAAAACCACAAGAGGAAAATAGACATTTTTTGTATGAGTGTATTGATTGTTAGTTGTCAAAAATATTTACACAAAGGTGACCCCCACTTGACCTTACTTCCTGTCCAAAACCGAAGTCAAAGTTTAATGTTTAACAAAATCATATCTCCACAACCACAAGAGGTAAATTTTTTGTATCATTGTAGATTGTTAATTGTCGAAAAATATTTACACAAAGGTGATCCCAATTTGACCTTACTTCCTGTCCAAACCGGAAGTCAAAGTTTAATATTTAAAAAAAATCATATCTCAACAACTACAAGAGGTAAATTCACAATTTTTGTACCATTACACAGATCGTTAATCAACCGAACACCTTGTTTTTGTTATGACAAAAACTTATATCTAGTTATGATTATAGTGCTTACTGTCAATTACAAGGTACCAGACTATTTTCCTTCCTGCCCCGGTTTGGTCACATGTACATGTATTTGACGAAAATACTTTATCGTGCTGTGGCCATCTTTGTCAGGTTCCATGTATACACAATTACGATTATAGTGCTTACTGTCAATGCATTTACAAGGGACCAGACTATTTTGCTTCCTGCCCCGGTTTGGTCACATGTATTTGTTTTGACGAAAATACTTTATCGTGCTGTGGCCATCTTTATCAGGTTCCATGTATACACAATTATAGCACTTACTATCAATGTATACAAGGGACCATACTATTGGTCACATGTATAACATGAATTGAAGAAAAGAAAAATGGCTGTACTGTGATATTACGTATTTTATGACTGAACATTTTGTTTCTATTATAGAGGAGAATGAAATGGGAAATCACCATCCTGGGTTCATTTCAAGACACTTGATGGAGGCAGAAGAAACTGATGCCCCCAAAGACTACAGTCCAGTCCCTGTGGTAAATGCATAATAATGTATAATAATAATACAATACAAGCATTTATAAAGAGCATTTTTCCAAGGGTTGCACGTCAGATCTTCAGCACAACGCGTTAACATATCCAATGAAATCCTTTGAGTGGTACGCCTGGAGCTTGTCTATATCCTTGATCTATATCCTTCATGTACATGTATTTGCGGCTTTTGCGCTGCACTTAATGTCACTCATAGGCGAGGCTAGTTTATCTCAACTCACAAAGACATTATTTTGTTCTTTTATTCTTTTCACTTGTTTTCTTTAGCTGAATTTCTGGATCAGCGGTGACAGTGTTCCCCATCACATCGATGGAGGGAATGTTTTGATGTACAACTGGCATCTGACACACAAAGTAGAACCAGAACACACAGCCGTCAATGTTACATTTCAGGTATAATTGTGGCCGTCCCAATTGTCATCATTTTCAAGGTATAGATTGATGAGGTCGAGTGGTAAACCCTAACCACCCCAAACCAGCGGCGTAGCCAGGACTTTTATAGTTGGCGGGGGGGGGGGCATTGCTTTTCAGAAAGCTTACTTGATTTGAAGTTGGTAAATGTACCAAAATCACCCTGAAAATGCTCTGAAGTGCTCACATTTCATAGAAAACAGAGACAAAATATAACTACATTTACAAAAAGTTGCCTTTGTGGCAACTTTTGCCCCAAGTGTACAGGTTTTCAAAATAGTTGCTGTTCTGCAACCTTTTGCAATTTGACCAGCGGCGGCGCTACGGGGGCGGCATTGCTTTTCAGAAAGCTTACTTGATTTGAAGTTGGTAAATGTACCAAAATCACCCTGAAAATGCAAATGCCCCCCCCCAATTTGCCCCCCCCCCCAATTTTTTCAAAGACAATGCTTTTTCAGCTGTACAAAATTACATTAAAGATTAATGCTTGCCCCCCTTAAATTTAAGCTTGTCCCCCTCTTGCCCCCCCAATTTAACAGGTCTGGTGCCGCCGCTGAATTTGACATATAATTCCTTTTTTTTTTTCAAGACAATAATTAACAGGCCTGTGAGTTCTCAGGATTTTTTCTGATTTCAGAATTTTTTACAAATCTCCCTTTGCCCCAGATTTTCTTGAAAGAAGAGAAATAGGTAAGAGAGAGAAGTATTGTCCTGTGTCCAAACCTCTAGTTTCCTGTTTGTGGGGATGTGGAGAGCCATTTCAGGAGAGTCGGGGGGCTTTGTGTCCACTATACCAAATTTAAGGGAGACCCAGGCCTGCTACCCACAGGAGGTTCAGGGGGCTTTGTCCTCCAGACCAAAGGGAGACCCAGGCCTGCTACCCACAGGAGGTTCAGGGGGCTTTGTCCTCTAGACTAAAGGGAGACCCAGGCCTGCTACCCACAGGAGGTTCAGGGGGCGTTGTCCTCTAGACCAAAGGGAGACCCAGGCCTGCTACCCACAGGAGGTTCAGGGGGCTTTGTCCTCTAGACCAAAGGGAGACCCAGGCCTGCTACCCACAGGAGGTTGAGGCTTTGTCCTCCTAGACCAAAGGGAGACCCAGGCCTGCTACCCACAGGAGG
>CM055817.1:39892064-39918221 GCA_029582265.1 Zoroaster sp. YZ-2022 | reverse complement strand
AATATGTTGATGGTTTACACATTGACAGTAAAATAAAATAAAACATAAACCAATTAGTTATCTAAAATAATTTGTTGATGTCTCACAGAAATATATAATATATAAATATATAATAAATAAATTCATTTCACATCTACAAGACTTCTATCAATAAATATTCTTGAAAAAAGAAAATAATTTCTTTGCGGAGAATCCAAATTTAACTCTGTGTTGTTATAAGGGTGGAAATTACACGCCATACATAATTTTAAAGACTGCTTTCATAAATATAGTATTTATTATGTATTTCACCTGTTCTGATATGAAAGAGGTTTATAAGAGGTGCCAATTACCAATTCTTACTTAGTTTGCCTCCTTTTAAAAACGACTTATTATTTCAAAACAATATTGTTTTTTGAAAAATGCGATTTGCTTATTTCAACGTTAGTAAGTGTGTATCGAAATTAATTTAATAATGGGTCCCACCTTATATCCATGTTGGCACTGTCTTTACTGTAAAACCAAGCTTCTGACTCCTATCTTGTGAATTATCTCATTTATAGTAGGCCTATTTGTTTTTCTTCTAAAAGTAAATTATCAATGTTGCAAATGTATCTTCTGACATCGTCTATGTGTTTCATCTCATATATCTTACTTTATATACACAGACACAAAGCCAAGGGTGACCAATATGATGTCTTGCTACAATGACAGATTATTAGGTGTTTGGGTTGTGCCCAAACACCTCTTGATATTGTTCGTTGTTTTTTTTAGGTGTTTGGGTTGGTGCCCAAACACCTCTTGATATTGTTCGTTTTTTTTGTTTTCTTCTTCTTCTTCTTCTTCTTCTTAATAAGAATTATCCAGAGACAAAAACATAGTTGCAGAGTTTACAGAACCTTAAAACTTCACACATAGTTAGACCTTAACATGTAGTTTTATGTCAAATTGTGACGTCATAGTGAGATCATCAGATATCGAATTACACTAAATCAAAATTTAATATTTTAAAAAAATCATATCTCATGAACCACAAACGATATTTTCACAGTCTTTGCACCATGTTATAGATCTTTAATTATGTGATTTTTTCGTACACAGACGTGACCCCAATCTGACTCCTCTCCTTCCGGTCGAAACCGGAAGTTGAAAATTTCAAAAAATTCAAAAAATCATATCTCATGAACCACAGAAAATATTTTCACAATCTTTGCATCATCTTAAAGACCTTGAACTATGTCACATTTCTTACACAGACATGACCCCAATTTGACCTCTCCTTCCGGTCGAAAAACAGAAGTTTAAACGAACAACTATTCAGAAGCACAGCCATACTGACGTTCTCTACACACAGACATATCGGCCTATAGTGTGTGTATATGCATTATCTAATTAGAATAGAATAGTTCGAGTTTACGAAGACCGCGCAGGTCATGACCTGCCATGCATGCACGCGCACAGTATAGTACCATGCAGCAGCAAAAACAATGGCTTCCCTGAGTGTCGGGCCCGTCTGCAGAAAATGCGTCGCAGAAAATGTACTATTAATAATAATTTGTCTAGCATGGAATCCAAATTTTTATCATTTTTGGAAATGAGTTGGACAAAGTTTCTTTCATGTGCAAGTGGATGGAAGCAATAGACGATATGGTTGAGTGTGATATTGCCAATGTCCATGTCTAACCATCGGGCAAAGAATGGTCTAACGTTAGGCTGTTGAGCTAACGTACATAACATACGTCGCTGGTAATGAACGATCACAGAATCTCTGTTACAGCTAACGTTACAGGTAATGTAGGAATTAATTTTAAAAAGAATTTGAAAATATCTGGACCTAATCAGACTACATATTTTTTGTAAAATAGTTGGACTTAGGCCTATATGAAAAATATCCTTGACAATTTAACTTATGTCGTCAGACTTTTAATATCTCATTGTGGTCTGTCCCTCAGTATCGTGTCTGTTGTTGTTGACATTATTATCATACTTTTTTAGTGACAATTTCAAAAAAAGATAATTCCTGGTGATTATTTTCAATAGTTACCATGCTAATACCTTGACCAACAAAATAACCTTGACCAACAAAATAAACTATAACCCTAACCACCCCAAATCCATCAAAATCCTGAAAGGGGCACTTTTTTGGGAAAACATCAGGACTGTTGAAAAATGGGATCTTTATAATGGAGTTTTATCAGATACTTAAAAGTAATACTAGTTGCACAAACATAACTTTGTACATGAGCTAAGAATATTCAACTCTTGGCGGTGTGAATATTTATGGAAATGAATTTTAAGCTGAATTAAAGTTTTGGGTTATTTTTTCATAGTGTATATAATGAAGATGGATGCTGACTTAATTATTTATTATCTGACATGTATGGATGAATAGCCGACATTCCTAAAATTAATTACCATTTGATTAACAGATTTATGGGTACCACTCTGAGTGGTACAAATGCTTCCATGCCATTTGCAGGGCTGAGAGGAAGAAATAAGAAGAAACAGAAACATCAAGGTAGACAAATATTGAAAAATTCGGGTAGAATGTCGTATCCGACCGCCACTTTTTCTCATTCAATATAACCAATAAAGTAATCTTACCTACCTCGTAAGGTAGAGAACATATGGATGATGATGGACATATACTTCAAATTATTCCAGAATATTTATTTCATGAAAAATCAGCCATTTTGGTATACGATGAATTCCTCAGTCATGTCAGTCTGATGTCGTAAACTCCACAATTAGTGACCAACACAGTCATTGTACATGTGCAGTGGCAACTATAATAGGATCCTTCTATTTTCTGAAGGGGAGGATTTTTTAGAAGGAAATAAAGTCCGAAAACCATCATAAAAGTGGATTTTAAAGATAGTTTTTGCTTTCTGTACCACCAAAATCGATAGAATATTGTTTAACTGGTTAGTGGTTGCAAAAATCCCCAAAACCCTTAAAAAGTGGCGGTCGGATACGACATTCTTCTAAAAATTCAGTCAAGTTTCAAGTATGCAGTAAGCTTGGCGATAACGATTTTTTTTTATCCACGATATATCGGCAAACATATATTGCAGTTTTCAATAATATCGCAGTTCGTTTTTGCGTTCATTCATGATTGCTTTAGAGCCAATAACCACAGGTATGTACCCTCTACAGTTGCAAATTTATTTGCAGAGTGTGTATGTACTTCTGACGTAGTTTGTATTTGTTTCTGATTTCTAAAAGCTCAAAAGACTAATGATTTTATTTCCATGGAATATCTGACTTGACTCACAATGTCGATTTATATTTTATCATGATATATTTGTATTCGTAATTCGCCAATATGCCGATAACTTAAATAGGTTCTCGATATTGTAATCGAATAAAAAAAGTTATCGCAATATTCGATATCGTGTTTATCGCCCAAGCTTAGTCTGCAGTAAAATTGTTTCTAGTTATATGTTGCTTTTTCGTTTCTTTCTATCTGTTTACCTTGTCTTGTGTGTTTACTTTTGTTAATTTTCACTCTCTTTTTGTCTACAATGCCCATTCCCCTTACTCACTTATTCCTCTATTTCTATTAAATATTTATCATTCTTTCTTCATACATATTCAGGTCAATATGAGGTCGAGCGTTAAGAATGTAGCACTTAACCCCAGAGAAGAAAACCGTGGTCTTCATCAGAGTTACTCCCTGACAAACCGAGAAAAACTGAGAAAAAAATTATAAGTATTCACACTGCCAAACCTTGATTGCATGCCAACTGTTTGAAGCAGCCCAACGGAAAGATGAGAGGTTACTTTTGCAAATCGAAGATAAAGATCTTGTGGGTTTAGAAGTTTGCTATCATTGTCTTTGCTATAATGAGTATGTACCCAATTCTTGACAAGGCCAGATCCATCAGATGAAATACCTATTTGGTACAATGATGCATAAATAAAATTCTGTGAAGAAGTCATCCAGAAGAGAATAATAAAAACAATTAAATTCTTTTCACAAAGTCATTACATCGTAAGTTCATCAAGTATGTACAAGAAGTGAAGGGAGTTGACTGGAGTTGACCCACAATCTGAAAACACGTCTGAAAAGTACATTTCCTACGCTGGTAATTCATAGATCATTTACTAAGAATACAATTGACTTGGTGTACAGCCAATCTCTCACTGCAAAATAACTGGTATAGAGACTGCAGTTGGCTCAGATACATTATGTACTTATACTGATATAGACAGCAGTGAAGGTGCTGGAAAAGCAGAGAGATTTTTACATGAAAGTGCATATCTTCACACACTCTTCAATGCATCAGCTGTACTATATAATACACTTTTAATGAAGAAATCACATGGCATTACAGCTGCCCTGGCCATCAACTTCAGATGACTTATCCTTGCAGACTGCTTAACAAATGAGCCAGTAATTTTCAATTGCCTGCTTTGTTCATCTTACACTAGGACACTCATTCCACAACCCATTGAAAGTCTACTCTGATTGAGATGATATTGCCCCTTTAACCATTATCTTTAATTGAACAATTCTGTTGACTTTTTTTCATGCACCAGTAACAGTTTTTTTAAAGTGTGCTTAAGGTTCAACAATACTAGCCAAAACCAATTAATGCCAGGGACTACAGGTTCACTTGTTGGAATATTTAGTACTTCAGACAAAATTAATTTTTTTCATTGCAAATTAGACCTAGAAGTTTGGATAACCTTTATCCTGTATGAAATGGATTATTATTGATGGGTGCAAAAATGGATGGAAAAGGAGTATCATGACCATGACAAAATAAGCAGAAGTGTCATACAAAAGATAAATTTGTTTTGCATTTCCTTTATTTAAATAACTTATTAATTGTGTGTATTAACGAAGAATGTGTTTTATCAATTTAAATATTTACACAAAACATTGACAATTAATAACCAATACTGAACTTGTTAAAGATGATAAAAGATTTACAAATTGGTCTTTGATGTAGGCAGGGTTAGATACAGGGTTGCCCAAAGAGGGTGGGGCTCAAGGCAAGGAGATGGGGGATGGAAAACGAAACCCCAAAATATTGAAATGTATGGTCAATTTAGAATGTTTTCACATGATCAATTAAATTGGGATACTACCCCACGACACCATGGATCGTACCCTGGGAGTAAGGGGTAGAGGACTGGGGGATCAGACGTTCAGGGAGCAGTCGGGTTCAGACCTTTTATTCAGGGCAATTTTTTTTAAACTGGTTAATTTCTTTACAATGACATCATCAAAGATTCCCCAAATATGGAATCCTTTCCCAAACTCTTCCAAACATAAAAACATAGCCCATGTGAACTATTCAAATTATACAAAAGTCCACATTGAAATGTACAGTTTTCTAAGAATGGCCGAAAGAGGGCGCTATTTTCATGTCATTCAAATGCAAATATCTGCCAAACTGGCAAGTTTCGTGATTGTGGATTTATATATTAGCAATTTACATGTAATGATCTATGAAACTGTTTCCACGCTCATGCCTGATATGTGTCACAAAACTCAATTTCTGAACACATTTTCATTGCACACCCTGTGGTCTAGTAGTCAAGTCACACGCCGAACTTAACTCCCGTAGCCATAGTCTCTTGTCAAGTCGCACTTGGCACCACGAATGCAAATTTTGTCATGAAACCTTTCTGAAGAGAAAACCATATTTACCAACTTCAAACTTAATTCGGTTGGAGGAATTAAAAATTATATGGGATGACTGAACCGGAAGTTAATGTATTCAGCACATTATATGTTATTTTCATTATATATAATAAAAACACATATCTCCTGAAGTAACTCTTGTTATTTTTAGGTGTTCGAGCGACAGCCATAGACAATAGACTAAATTAATGTATTTTTAAACAACTTTAGGTGATGACGCCATAACATGATGAATCCCCAAACACCTCGAGTTTGTTTTTTACAAACTCTATACCTCTAGTTTCTTCTTCTTCTTCTTCTTCTTCTTCCGAATAAGAATTATCCAGAGACAAAAACATAGTTGCAGAGTTCACAGAACCTTAAAACTTCACACATAGTTAGACCTTAACATGTAGTTTTATGTCAAATTGTGACGTCATAGTGAGATCATCAGATATCGAATTACACTAAATCAAAATTTAATATTTTCAAAAAATCATATCTCATGGACCACAAACGATATTTTCACAGTCTTTGCACCATGTTATAGATCTTTAATTATGTGATTTTTCGTACACAGACGTGACCCCAATCCGACCTCTCCTTCCGGTCGAAACCGGAAGTTGAAAATTTCTAAAGATTTCAAAAAATCATATCTCATGAACCACAGAAAATATTTTCACAATCTTTGCATCATCTTAAGACCTTGAACTATGTCACATTTCTTACACAGACATGACCCCAATTTGACCTCTCCTTCCGGTCGAAAACAGAACTTTAAACGAACAACTATTCAGAAGCACAGCCATACTGACGTTCTCTTACACACAGACATATCGGCCTATAGTGTGTGTATATGCATTATCTAATTAGAATAGAATAGTTCGAGTTTACGAAGACCGCGCAGGTCATGACCTGCCATGCATGCACGCGCACAGTACGATGCAGCAGCAAAAACAATGGCTTCCCTGAGTGTCGGGCCCGTCTGCAGAAAATGCGTCGCAGAAAATGTATTATTAATAATAATTTGTCTAGCATGGAATCCAAATTTTTATCATTTTTGGAAATGAGTTGGACAAAGTTTCTTTCATGTGCAAGTGGATGGAAGCAATAGACGGTATGGTTGAGTGTGATATTGCCAATGTCCATGTCTAACCATCGAGCAAGGAATGGTCCAACGTTAGGGCTTTTGGAGCTAACGTACATAACATACGTCGCTGGTAATGAACGATCACAGAATCTCTGTTACAGCTAACGTTACAGGTAATGTAGGAATTAATTTTAAAAGAATTTGAAAAATATCTGGACCTAATCAGACTACATATTTTTTGTAAAATAGTTGGACTTAGGCCTATATGAAAAATATCCTTGACAATTTAACTTATGTCGTCAGACTTTTAATATCTCATTGTGGTCTGTCCCTCAGTATCGTGTCTGTTGTTGTTGACATTATTATCATACTTTTTTAGTGACAATTTCAAAAAAAGATCATTCCTGGTGATTATTTTCAATAGTTACCATGTTAATACCTTGACCAACAAAATAACCTTGACCAACAAAATAAACTATAACCCTAACCACCCCAAATCCATCAAAATCCTGAAAGGGGCACTTTTTTGGGAAAACATCAGCACTGTTGAAAAATGGGATCTTTATAATGGAGTTTTTATCAGATACTTAAAAGTAATACTAGTTGCACAAACATAACTTTGTACATAAGCTAAGAATATTCAACTCTTGGCGGTGTGAATATTTATGGAAATGAATTTTAAGCTGAATTAAAGTTTTGGGTTATTTTTTCATAGTGTATATAATGAAGATGGATGCTGACTTAATTATTTATTATCTGACATGTATGGATGAATAGCCGACATTCCTAAAATTAATTACCATTTGATTAACAGATTTATGGGTACCACTCTGAGTGGTACAAATGCTTCCATACCATTTGCAGGGCTGAGAGGAAGAAATAAGAAGAAACAGAAACATCAAGGTAGGCAAATATTGAAAAATTCGGGTAGAATGTCGTATCCGACCGCCACTTTTTCTCATTCAATATAACCAATAAAGTAATCTTACCTACCTCGTAAGGTGGAGAACATATGGATGATGATGGACATATACTTCAAATTATTCCAGAATATTTATTTCATGAAAAATCAGCCATTTTGGTATACGATGAATTCCTCAGTCATGTCAGTCTGATGTCGTAAACTCCACAATTAGTGACCAACACAGTCATTGTACATGTGCAGTGGCAACTATAATAGGATCCTTCTATTTTCTGAAGGGGAGGATTTTTTAGAAGGGAAATAAAGTCCGAAAACCATCATAAAAGTGGATTTTAAAGATAGTTTTTGCTTTCTGTACCACCAAAAATCGATAGAATATTTTTTAACTGGTTAGTGGTTGCAAAAAAAATCCCCAAAAACCCTTAAAAAGTGGCGGTCGGATACGACATTCTTTCTAAAAATTCAGTCAAGTTTCAAGTATGCAGTAAGCTTGGGCGATAACGATTTTTTTTTATCCACGATATATCGGCAAACATATATTGCAGTTTTCAATAATATCGCAGTTCGTTTTTGCATTCATTCATGATTGCTTTAGAGCCAATAACCACAGGTATGTACCCTCTACAATTGCAAGTGTGTATGTACTTCTGACGTAGTTTCTATTTGTTTCTGATTTCTAAAAGCTCAAAAGACTAATGATTTTATTTCCATGGAATATCTGACTTGACTCACAATGTCGATTTATATTTTATCATGATATATTTGTATTCGTAATTCGCCAATATGCCGATAACTTAAATAGGTTCTCGATATTGTAATCGAATAAAAAAGTTATCGCAATATTCGATATCGTGTTTATCGCCCAAGCTTAGTATACAGTAAAATTGTTTCTAGTTATATGTTGCTTTTTCGTTTCTTTCTATCTGTTTACCTTGTCTTGTGTGTTTATTTTTGTTAATTTTCACTCTCTTTTTTTGTCTACAATGCCCATTCCCCTTACTCACTTATTCTTCTATTTCTATTAAATATTTATCATTCTTTCTTCATACATATTCAGATCAATATGAGCTCGAGCGGTAAGAATGCAGCACTGAACCCCAGAGAAGAAAAATCGTGGTCTTCATCAGACTTACTCCCTGATAAATCGAGAAAATTGAGGGAAAAAATGATAAATATTCACAGTGCCAAACCTTGATTGCATGCCCACTGTTTGAAGCAGCCCAACGGAAAGATGAGAGGTTACTTTCAAATCGAAGATAAAGATCTTGTGGGTTTAGAAGTTTGCTATCATTGTCTTTGCTATAATGAGTATGTACCCAATTCTTGACAAGGCCAGATCCATCAGATGAAATACCTATTTGGTACAATGATGCATAAATAAAATTATGTGAAGTCATCCAGAAGAAAATAATAAAAACAATGAAATTCTTTTCACAAAGTCATTACATCGTAAGTTCATCAAGTGCGTACAAGAAGTGGAGGGAGTTGACTGCAGTAAGTACAGGTCCCACAATCTGAAAACACGTCTGAAAAGTACATTTCCTACGCTGGCAATTCATAGATCCTTACTAAGAATACAATTAACTTGGTGTACAGCCAATCTCTAGCTGCAAAAGAACTGGTAGAGACTGCAGTTGGCTCAGATACATTATGTACTGATACTGATATACACTCACTGGCCAAAAGTATTGCAACACACACCAAAGTTCAGTTTGGAGAACTGTGTTACAATAATTTATTTTATTTTATTTACACTACTTAAGACTTCTTGAAAGTTCCTGTGTTTTGAAGTCAATGTTCTTTTTACTGTTCTTGCTCGAAATTGTGTAATACACAATCGATGACATCAGATTAAATGATCATCTCACCTGTTACTGTAAAGTGCTATTTTGAGCATGTTGCAATATTTTTGGCCAGTGAGTGTAGATAGCAGTAAAGGTGCTGGAGGAGCAGAGAGATTTTCACATGAAAGTGCCTATCTTCACACACTTTTCAATGCATCAGCTGTACTATATAATACACTTATAATGAACAAAATCACATGGCATTACAGCTACCCTGGCCATCAACTTCAGATGACTTATCCTTGCAGACTGCTTAACAAATGAGCCAGTAATTTTCAATCACCGCTTTGTTCATCTTACACTAGGACACTGATTCCATGACCCGTTGAAAGTCTACTCTGATTGAGATAATGTTGCTCCTTTAACCATTAACTTTAATTAAAACATTATGTTTACTTTCTTTTCATGCACCAGTAAAAAAAATTTTTAAGTGCCAAAGATTTAACAATACTAGCCAAATCCAATTAATGTTAGGGACTACAGGTTCACTTATTTTGTATTTTGTACTTCAGAAAAAAATAATTATTTTCATTGCAAATTAGACCTAGAAGTTTGGATAACCTTTATCCTCTATGAAATGGATTATTATTGATGGGTGCAAAAATGGATGGAAAAGGAGTATCATGACCATGACAAAATAAAGCAGAAGTGTCATTCAAAAGATAATGTTGTTTCGCATTTCCTTTATTTAAATATCTTATTAATTTTATGTATTAACGAAGAATGTGTTTAATCAATTTAAATATTTACACAAAACGTTGACAATTAATAACCAATAATTTACTTTTTAAAGATGAGAAAAGATTCACAAATTGGTATTTGATGTAGGTAGGGTTAGATCCAGGGTTGCCTAAAGAGGGTGGAGCTCAAGGTAAGGAGATGGGGGATGGGAAATGAAACCCCAAAATATTGAAATGTATGGACAAGTTAGAAGTTTTTCACATGATCAATTAAATTGGAACACTACACCACGACACCATAGATCCTAACCTGGGAATAATGGGTAGAGGACGGGGGTCAGACGTTCAGGAGCAGTCGGGTTCAGACCTTTTATTCAAGGCAAGATTTTTTTTAACTGGTTCATTTCTTTACAATGACATCAAATATTTCCCAAATATGGAATCCCCTTTCCAAACTCTTCCCTACCTCACTGGACCGATTTGACAGATTAGGGTAGGGGAAACATAAAAAACATAGCCCATGTGAACTATTCAATTATACAAAAATCCCCATTAAAATGTACAGTTTTTTAAGAATGACCGAAAGAGGGCGCTATTTTCATGTCATAGTTCAAATGCAAATATCTGCCAAACTGGCAAGTTTTGTGAGTGTGGATTTATATAATTAGAATTTACATGTAATTATCTATTAAACTGTTTCTACGATCATGCCTGATATCCGTCAGGAAACTCAATTTCTGAATTCATTTTCATTGCACGCTCCATGGTCTAGTAGTCTGAAGTCAAGTCACATGCTGAACTTAACTCCATAGCCGTAGTCTCTTGTCAAGTCGCACTTGGCACCACGGATGCAAGTTTTATCATGAAACTTTTCTGAAGAGGAAACCATATTTACCAAGTTCAGACTTAATTAATGTACTTTTAAACAACTTTAGGTGATGACGTCATAACATGATGAACAACGAAACACCTTGGGAACGAGCATTCTACTCACTAGACTAACATGCTCGTGCAAGTTTTTGGTGAATTAACTATTGAAGAACCTTTCAACCTTTGTAACATTAGATTTTTATGGGAATTTGTAAGTGAATGAGGAATTGTACTGCAGAAAAAATAGCTGCCTGGCTTGGCTCGTTCCTGCAATGTCTCCCCATTTTAGCTGTAATAATGGGCGTTCTATTAAGGATTAGATTTCTTAAATGTTGTTTATCATAACTGGGAGAAAGACAATAATCTGATAATAAAAAGCTCTTTAATTTATAGTACACTTAAAATATGCTCTTTATTTCTGTTAAATACAAACTTATACAATGTTAACATTTTGGATTTATTTTGCATTTTTAAACAACTTTAGGTGATGACACCATAACATGAACCCCCAAACACCTTGAGTTTGTTTTTTACAAACTCTATACCTCTAGTTGTATTTTGTGTATGTTGAGATTTGTTCAGTTGGCCCCTGCAACCGCTTACAATCGGCCTGACAACAAACTGTGTTCCACTCAGTGTTTTTTGGTTAATTTTTAGTAATAGGTAAAGGCAAGGTTTATTGGTCTCGTAAATATGTGTTTAAGAAACTGATGTTTTTCTTCCGATATTAAGTTGTCAGTGTATAAATTGCATATAGTTTCCTTCACTAAACAGATTAGGGCTATGCGTTTGGGCTGTTTCATATTTTAAGTTTGGATTTTTCCTTCATTGTACCTTCGATGTATGTCGGTAGGCGAATGTTTAATTTTAATGACAAGCGGAATGAATGTATTTGTGAGTAATCTCATTTTGTCTGAAATACAGTTTCGACTGGCGAATGATATGAGACCTTTGTGGCTTTTGGGGTGCAGGGATGAAATTTAAACTTCCTCCTTGCGCAGTTAATTCAATGTATGTCAGGCAGAGGGAGTCGAAGATTTGTGTTCTAATTTTCAGGTCGACGTCGTGATTTTTGAAGAATTGCTTGTTTTTGTGTAAAGCACTGAGGCAAGAGCTTTTACGATAGTTCAGCTCTGTTTTGGCCAGTTTTTGGCAGGTTCCAGTCATTTTTTGTTCCTCAGATATTTGAATGTTGAAACGTTGTTTGTTGGTTGCCCTTGATCGTGATAACAAAGTCTGGATATGGTGATGTGAGGCAATTTATTACCATGGTTTCGCTTTTGTCACGCTCAAAACTAAACCATATTCCTCTAGTATAGACACCAAAATATCTGCAGACGTCTGTAGATCTTTTTTCGAACGACCAAAGGTGAATAAATCATCAGCGTAGCCCGCTCAGAACATCCAATTGGAGCCTCGCGTCGGAGCGACAGCTCTCATCTTTGGATCGGAGTATTCTTATGGGATATTGAATTGAATGTCAAGGCCAAGGTGTTGTTGGTTGCACTCATGTTGAAATATTGTTTGTGGACGGAGTCGAAAAAGATGTTGAAAAGGCGGGGTCCTTCAACACTGCCTTGCAAGACACCAGAAGATATATGAAACTGAGGCAGACACGCTCTTATTATGCGTTGAGTTCTGCCGATTGTGCGATGATTTGAATGACCCAGTGTGCCTGTCTACGATCCCTCTCATCTTTGATTTTGGTATGAACCAAGCTGACCCTACTGCTTTAGCTTGTGCTAGTTGGGATTCCACCGTGGTGAGCCTCGACTAGAATCAGGCGCGTTATGAGTCAGAGGTTGTTGGGGATTGTGTTATATTTTCGCCAAAATGGAGGATCTGTAAACGTCTGGGGGTGGGGGATGCTGAATGTTTAGATTCATGACCGAGGGGGTTATCCTCCCGAAACACCGCTTAAAGCAACATTATACGTAAAATTTAGTTTTATGTTTTGATTAACAATTCAGCAGGCTCATGGGGGTGTTGAACCCTCGATGACCCACTCCCTCATTGGCTGCGTCATGCCACTGACTGAAATCATATATGTATTTATCATCTCAATTCCACTGATTATTCTGCAATATTTTTAGTTCCAATAGACGATTGTATAGGGAATTCGCCATGGATTAGGCTTTCGTTTAGCTTGGATGTCTGTTTCCAGACACAATTTCTCAAGGTGGACGGAACGATTTCTCATCTAGCGCAGTGATCAGTCTGTGAGCATAAGGGACAATCTTTATAAGCCCGTCTTGTTAATGCCTACTTCTTCATGAATGGGATAGAGGGAGCAGAGGGCGCTGTTCACATGGGAAATCTTCACCATCGATACAAACATCAAATCTCCATCGTTGCTGTTGTCTTGTGAACCAATGGTGGGAAGGAAGATTAGGTCTCCGTTGTCAGAGCTCAGCGTTAGTGTTGAGCAACGATGTCAAAATAATAGCCGCAGCAATCGTATTTAAACTAGTTTTGGAATTATGTTCTTCGATCCTGTTGCCAGCGAGGGTTTACGTGATCTGTCAGTCGCTGGGGACAATCTGTTGTACTGAAGTTAAAGATCGTATCGCCCGTATCTTTGACTATGGTCAAGGCAATTTTCAACACTTTCTTTTTCATCAGAACATTGCTTTTTAACTTGAAGAAGGGATAAGAACCATGTTACGTACGAAAAATAATCGTGAGAAGCACGGAAATTATTTCAAGGCGGATCACGTCTTAAATTAATGTTGGCATTTGTTTACTGTTGTACCAAGCCTCTGACACTTATCATGTGAAGTGTTTGTTTTTCCTTACAAAAATTAATAATTAATGAATGAATAAATAAATAAATAAAATATCTATGTTCCAATGAAAATTGAAACAATCCGAAATTGCCGGTAAACACGGGCGATGCATCTTTAAGATGATGTATAAGCGCGTAGCTTAATAATCCGAAGTGACTCTGTGACGTAATTATGATTTATGGCTAACATGAATCATTTGAGACCTGGGACCCAGGAGTCAGATATACTGATGTACAACTCTTCGACAGCAGGCTAGTTGGCCGGGGTAGGACACGAGAGTGTGTGAAAGGAAGATAGTGTAATCATACATGCAGCCTATCTCCAAATAGTCCGAAGGAAAAAAAACGTAAACGTAACACGTCACACGTAACACGTAACCCAGAATGTTCCGCAGTGTAGATAAGTAAAATCTTAGGTTTTACTATGTATACAGGGCGGACATGCTTACAACATAATGCTTGAGAAACCGGTATGCTTGCAAGGTTCAAAGAGCCAGTGTATGTACGTATTCTTTAGTGATAGAATAACCTGCAAGAAGCTTCGATGCTGCTTGTAATGGATCATCTTACCAGCAAACACTTCCAGCCTCTGGGACAGTTGATGTCTAACAATGAGTTCGGGAGATTGGATGGTCCTGTTTGCCTGCAGGTACATAACTTTCTTTAAACCGTTGATAATTTAAATAATATGCCTATGAGTAATATTGCAACGAGGAACATTCAGGTCACTGATTTTGTTGAACTGACTGGCGATATTTTCGTTAATTATTGCATCGGTTTTAAAGAAGGACCCATTTGGAGCTCCAAATGGGCCAGCAAACGTTATACTTGTTTACATACGAATGGTTTGTTGTTGTTAACAGTTCTCACCGTCAGGAAATTTCAAACAGATGACGAATAGATGCCATGGGATTCCATTTCTGTACGGTGCCAATAATCAATGTTGTTGTGTTTCTTTTCGCTAAATCAGCTAACTTGTTGTAATTAAAATGTTGTCTTTACAGAATGTTGGTTTGTTCCCCCACAGCTATGCAGCAATGTAAACAAAAGATTGACTATGGGCTTGTTGTAATTAAATGTTGTCTTAAAAATTTGACTTTTAGATCAGTGACCAATAAATTATAATTCAATTAAATATCATCTACATGTACTATTCGGAGAAACTGAACTCATCACAAATACATGTACTAAAACAAGAGAGCGCTTATCTTTACCTTTGATATGAACGATCTTTTATCAAACTCTTAGTTCGGATTTTTTTTATGAATGAAAACTAACGGATCAGTATACACAACTATCGATCTGGTTGGAGCAGCTAAAAACAAGTTCAAAATGCTTGAAATACAAAACCAGCTAAGCAAGACACTTTTTATGGTTGAGTAATTTTGATGTTTAGTTTATTTTCTTAGAAAAAATAACAAACTGACCATATGTTTGTATGAAAACAGAACCAATACCTACATCACTGGCATCTACTGAACAATTTAAAGCGCTTGGTGAAATCTGGTGCCATCAAAACTGGTTCGTTAGCTGGAATGGTTTTACTATAGCTCAAATGACGCTTGGTTGCATTCATCTGACCAATATATATTTTTTTTGCTGAGCAAATTTGTCAGTAGAGCAACAACATCCAAAAATTCCTTCAAAATTTCCGATATTACCCAGCCATGCCGAGAAAATGCACAGCCATCATCTATGTACACTTCAGTGTTTGTCAAACCCTTTGATCACATTATTCATTAAACTTTGAAACGACGCAGGCGCGTTTTTCAAACAAAAAGGGAGAACCTTATACTGATATAACCCCTGAGGAGTCACAAAAGCAGAAACTTGTTTTGCACGAGGAGTGAGAGGGACCTGTAATATCCCTTTAACAAATCAAAAGTACTCACAAACTTAGCTTCATCAACAAGATCAATACAATCATATACTCTTGACAGTGGACATGTGTCAGATTTTGTCAAAATCTAAAAGAATCAGTTTTGGTACCAAAATACAATGGTGAACCTAGTATTATTATCAGAACATGGCACACCCGTCATACAAGGTTCTACAAATACCTGAGTACCAGTTACTCGTTACCTAGCAGTAGTAAAGATACCATAAAGCCCTTCAGGCAAAGTGGAATTGCACCCACGGTCATGGGACCTGAAACTAAGTCCGACTATAAATACAAACAATGGAGAGGCACATCGATAGATTCATTACATGTACCCATAATACGCAATATCTATGCCAAAATGAAGATCATTCGGTTAAATGAACTTCCCTTGCAATAGCACATATTGAGTTGACCCCTGTATCCCTCAAAGTTACTTGGTAATTCTGTAAACTCAGAATGCTCATCGAGAGACACAAATTAGTTATAAAGAGCGAAAATTCCTCTCTAAGTTGTCGGACAAAGACCCCTTGACTGAAAACTTGTTTGATACGGTACAGCCAGGGTTTTCAGTTGTAGGCCGAAAAGAGAATCAGAATGGGTAAAACAAACAAATATGGAAACGTACTGCAGTTTCATTATTAAGCGTTTGAAGAAATTGTGTAAATCAGATTAAAACACTTGGTATGTAAAATTGTAATGCAGAAAACTGGTGGAAATAGAGTTGCCTGCATTTTGCTGTAAGTTTACATTTGTAGTATCCATCAGAAATACTGCAAGCCGAACGCAGCTTTCTAAAAGGTTTTGAAGGAAACCTATACCACCTATATCCATATTATTACACAAACAGTACCAAGTGGGGCATACCACAATAGTAATTATCACTACTGTTTATCAAATGAATCATTTTGAAGATTTTAGAGTGGCTACGGAATTCCATGAATTCCGGATAAGCCCCCTAATTCTGAGCACTAAAAGAATAAGGGCACGAAACAAACAAGAGCGCATAATTTTATCCCATCAAAATAAATCTTTAAGTGTCAACAACTGGTCTGGTTTAGGCCATCTACAGAGTTTCGCAAAATTGGTCTGGTTTAGGCCATCGTTGAAGAATGCCAGAACCGGCTGGTTCAAACCATCAACTTGAAGGGAGATAATTACAACAGGTGTAACTCACTGCCTCTGCTGGTCAAGTTGTGGCTGACGCACCATGGCACTAGCTAAGCCATGGAGTGATAACGGGTAAGGCTGATGGAGTGGCGACAAACACCATATCAGCAGAGGAGAAGTAGACAGAACCTCTGGCTGACCTCGTGTTCAGATGAGTGTGAAAATATATGGGCGAACAGGTCTTAAATAGAAGCTAAACCTAAACCCAACGCATTCCGCTTCCGTATTTGTGGTGCTAAAAAGAACAATATACAACAATATGAACACTATCTTTATGTATTAAATACCCCTGGCAGTGGTGCTCAAGACTTACAGAGATATTCCTTTGGGTGAACCAATAATAGAAACACAGCCGAATGTCTTAAAGGAACTAATCACCATCTGTAATAGTACTTCCTGTTTGGAGTTCGAAAACAATAATGTGGATGCTTTTTCACTATTTTCTTTTACGACCTGATAGTGATAATATAATAATAGGATTTATATAGCGCAGTTTCGACACGATACACAACGCAATTAGGAAACATTGTTACAAATCATTTAATGAATGTATATCTGGATTTAACAACACATGTTGCTTATAGAATGGATTGTATTATAAGAAGAACATGTGGAAAATGTATTTTTTTTATATTTAAAATATTGTCCCACAGTGTAACACTCAATAAAGATGGAAGATTGCCACCGAACATGTTTATATCGATGCAAGTGTTGTCTACCGATTTTCTTTCTTCTAAAATAATTGAACCTCAGCCAGGGACAAATTTGTGTTTTTGTACTATGGTAACGTTTCATATTATTGTTTGCTTTCAGGAAATATGAGTTCATTGATGAATATTACCGATGTATAAGTGCATCCTTAAAATGTTTGTTATCCTACTTCGTTTTACTGTCTCAGTAAACTATGCACCCAGAACATTTGATGGTATACAAAATGCTCACTAACGTGTCTTCAATTCTAATCGATCAGGAACCGCAACAATTTGTTTTAAATTTAGCTGGAGTCTGACGGCGAAATAAATTAAAAGGGGGACCGGAATTCATGTTTGCTAATTGATATATTTCTTTGTATTTTCACATTTGCTGATCATTAACGCCACAACAAAATGAGCTTAACATATCAAAATGTAACCATATTCGTATTTGTTTTTAGTATTCCAATTGGGATAATGTTGTTTAAATAAATGTATTCGTCGCAGTATCTCTCACTTGTCAATGGAGGGCAATTTATTTATTTTAATGTTGATGCATTCAAGTATTACTGAACTGCAGGCAGAACATTTATCATAGTATTTGACACATCACTTGAGGAAAATCTAAGAACATTGGTGAAATAACAAAATAAAGGGGTTTAATTAAATGTCAATCCTCACATTTTGTTCCTATCCTAGAAATCTGGAGAACAACAATAGAATCAGTAAACTTGCACCAGGAACATTTGACGGTCTACCAGGACTCTGGGAATTGTAAGTTGTAATGTCATGAATTTCTGTCACATAACATCAATCCACCAATTTCTTTTTACAAGTTACGTCAGTCAACAAAAACAATCTGAAATCTAAAAATCATATGAAATACGAACTTTATGTTTGCCAATCTAAATATTATATATGCATGCATAATGATAGTTTGTTTTAATCATTAATTACTTGTCCCACACTGTAGCACTTGTCTGTGTATAGCAGTATACCACCGAAGATTTTTAATATCGAGGTAGTCAAGGTTATTCTTTCTAGATGCAGAAAACAACCAGTAACTCATTACTCCGTGTCGTTAAAAGGACATCGAAAAATTTAATCTGAATTAACTAATTAAATACCATCAACGATAGATTAATTTTTTTAATTAAATATCGATTCTGGAACACATATTCCACCATTTTACCGATTAATAAATTACAAGAAAAAATAGGAACGTGTGAGAATATAGAGGCATGCTCACAACAAGCCAAATAAGGGAAAGCCTTTAACATTAACGAAAATAATATAAGAAAAAAAATCATTGTATCGAATTTGTTTTTTCACTATTCTAACAGCAATTTACTACAAAATTAAACAGTTCATCGGAACATTGATATTTTACTGAGGAAGTGAATATAAATGCTGTAAAATTACATACTTCTATAAATACGTGACAAACATGGTTTTATAGTAAATATGTACCGAAATTAATTAATGATGGGTCCCCGTCATACATTCTTGTTTAAGCTTTTAGTGAAATAGTATGTGACACTTTGCAAAGTATTTGTTTTCCTTTCTAAAAGGAAATTATCAATGTTCCCATGAAAATAAACATTTCCGGAAATTGCCAGTACAACACGTGCTATACATTGATTTAATTTTGCCCTACACCGACGTGTGTATAGCACTGCATGCTCAGTGCTTTCCGAGTGTCTGTGAAAAAACTACACAGGCGACTTGGGGGATTCGAACCCACGACCTCCTTGCTTACTAGTGCACCACCGAGCTTGCCCGATGACGATTGACCAGCTGGAATCCTATATAGCAGCGGGTTCCGCGATATATATAGATTGGTGAAATGTTTGGTGTCGGGAGATAAACAATTGATTTAATTTTGCCCTACACGTGCTATACATGTTTAAAATGAGCAGATATACCGGATATACCGACCGAAACCAACAAAACAACTAACGTTACGTAGAAACATATAATTATAGGAACAATGAAGTTGGAAGACACCAATATTGAGAAGAAACCATGGTACTTGTTCTGGTAGAAAAGATGTTTAAATCGGCAAAATGATTGCAATTTAATGAAAATGATACTTGGTTGTTCTCCACTGATCAGAATTCATCCTTTCAGCCATTTGTCCCTGAGACTATAAATCCAATACAAATTCTGCTAATAACTAATCCATGACATACAGTAGTTTTCTTGCAGACCGCGCTGGTGAGAATGGATTTATCACTGAGTATCAGCAGCCCCAAATCCGTACAATTTTTCTCACCACATGTTTCAAGTTGTCTTCTTTTCTAACTACTCTTTTGAAAACATTGTATTTGGATATTTTATAGACTGAATTCTAAACGCCACATATAGACATATTTATTTGTTTACATTGTACGGTGGACTGGACCATATTTCCCAATTTCATTTGTAAACAAATCAGTAAATCTTCAAACTGATAATCTCAAATCGTTTGGTCCGTCCATTCATATCGCTAGTTTGATTTATTTGGATGTTGATCCTTGTTTTGATTTCGTATTGCACATGCTCTATAGTCTATAGTTTAGCCTTAAAGATGTTTAAAACAGTATGGGCAAATGTGATGGGTAAATTAAATCGCACAATTATTGTTGAGTCAAGCCAAAATGTGTGATGTTTTGTGTTGGGTAAACTTTAAGCTCTAGCTGAAAGTTGGCTATACATCGAGATATTCAAGTTGGGTATTTTTGTTAGAACTTTTGGATAACTCAAATGTATTCATTGTTGGGCATTATGAGAACGATAACCTCATTGTTGGGAATATCCGCTTATCGCCAATTACAACTGTTAGTGAATAGGAGCATGACTGGCGCTTTGGTCCAACTGCTTCGAAGCTGTTTAATTTTTAGTGTAAACCCACGCGACAGAACATGTATCATCATTGTTATTAGGTAAATAGGGCCCCTAATTTCACCAGTTTCAGTAAATATCACAACATAAAAGACACACAAACAAACTATCACATGAGTTGGGAAATTAATCAACTCAATGCGGAGAGGGCTAAATTTAACTTAACATTTTACAAAATTTAACAAATAAACTAAAAAGTATCAAATACAAAGATAAATAATAGGAACACGTAAAACACAATTAATTATCTGCGGTTCGCGCCAAAACCCAGGGCAGCGTCTGCCATCTCGGAATATATCATAAACAATGCAACCTAAGGAAATGAAACAAGAATAAGTCTTAGGAGATAAACTGTTTAAACAATAAAGCACTTCAGAATCTCCTCTTAACATTATCAATTGTGAAATATATGAAATAAGTCTGTCTTATGACATTCAATATAATCGTAAGCTTATGTCATCAATAATTAACAATAATTTAACGAAAATAGCAAATAATCACTAAATGAAAGTATTTAATGTTAATGAAAGTGTGTAAATAATTTGAGTTTAGATAAATGATATTTTGAAATATAAGTTGAAAATGATATGAAGACGAAGACATGTAAATGGATCTTCGACAGAATAGTAATAGGTGTGAAAGTGGCGCGCGACAGAAATGCAATCGCAGAGGGCGCTTCTTAATTTGAATAATAATGCAGTTGGAGTAAAGAGTAAATGTAAGTATGAACTAACAATAAACTGGGGTGTTAAATTCTGTTAATAATTTCTTGCCGTCACGTATGTAATGCCGGGTTTTATTTATTCATTTATTGTTTTCTTTTTTTGTAGGATTTTTCAGCAATGTTTCGATGAAAAAATAGCAATGGGCAACATATCTTTACACAAATTAGTATTGACTTATTGACTGAAAACAAATAATCTGGAACCATAGAGGAAGGACTTGTTTCATAGTGTCTGGAAACATACTGAACGTAGGGTAAATTAACCGGATATAATTGAGACAAAAAAACATGATGATACATGATTAACTATACATCTCATTAGATAACCAATTTACTCACTAGCACCAGTAAAAATCATAATATAAAGCCAAAATGAGTCAGGAATGAATCAAACTTTTAATGAGTGGAGAATTAACTTTACAAAAATATGTATCGCCAGTGCCACGTTATTTTACCGATAATTTCCAGCAAGTGTTGTTTTTAATCGGAACATTGTTAATTTTCTTTAGAAAGGAAATCAAATACTATGAAATGAAATATTTTACAAAAATCATTTTTAGAAATTTTGTTTTACAGTCAATAAGTGCCCAATGATTTATGAAGGGACAAACCATAAATAATTCGACACATTTGGATGTAAACCTGTTATCCGTCGTGTGAAGTGTGTTCCTTTATGAAACGGAAAATTACCGGCATGTATCTACACCAAAGTCTGGGTCCGGGATTAATACAATATCTTTAACATAAATAAACGTTAAGGAAACTATCCAACTTTATATAATCTAAGGTTGCATTTTTTGTAATTTATAAAAATATGATTAAAGTCCTCAATCAGGGGCGTAGATACTTTTCTTTGGGGGTGTGTGAGTCAATTTGCTGACTGACATCAGAGTCACGTGTCTACAAATGACAACAAAAGCACGTGAATATAGGAAGGATGGGCTTTTGAACCAAGTTTTATTGGAAATATGGGTTGAAATACTTGGGGAGAGCGGCTCTTCTACTTTCTTTGGTAAAATTATGGTTTATTCGTCAAATGTGTAGAAGATAAGATGCAAAGGAGAGAACGGTAAAGATGGTCTCTTTGTTGTTGGTCATCAACATTGGACTCTCATCCGTTATTTACACAATTATATTAATGCGTCGTTTTCTCAAGACACCCTAATAAAGTCACATTTTTATAGCGTTAGCTAGTTTATAAATGCTCTCACAAATCCTCTTGAATGAACAGTTTCCTGAGCTCTTTAAGCGGACCCGCATCGTCTCTCTTCACGCCGTAGAGTTTGAAAAATGTCGCTGGCTTGTTTGTTTCGGATTTACGCACCCCCACCACTTTCAAAATAAGTCCGCCGCTGTTGCATGCAGGCTTTCAGGGAGAGGGGGGACATGATCCGTCTTTATCAACACTTTGAGTTAATGATTGGGCCCCTGTTCAAAATTTCCCTGGTTGGCCGCCTGTGATATCATGTTAAAATCCTCCCTGTTATCACTAACCAAATAGAAGCATTTTTATTTAACACTTACCTGGTGTAAAGCTTGATGATGCGTATCAATCTCTTCCCTAAAATGATTAAAATGTCTGAGGTGTTGTCTCTTAGGAAAATACATTGGTTTTGACCGGCATAAAGACAAATTCGGGTATAAGCAACGTGTCGGCGCTCTCACCAACTGGAGCCATATCTATCCCTATGTTGGCGATCCACTTCTCAATCTTGTGGTTGATTTGGACTATTTTAAAAATCAATTGTTTGTTTGACTGAAGGAAAATACTAACTATTTCCTAAATTTCACGTTAATATTAATATGTATTTTTTATGGTTATGAAACAAAGGGATATCCCTCAAAAGTGTCAGTAGCACTTTAGCTGAATAAGGCCTGTGATGAAGATCTTGAGAATACGATTAAGAAACGTTAAGATTTAAATGTGGGAGGAAACCCGGGACAAATATTCTGCTGGAAAACCCACGTTATCAGGTTGGGAATTGAAACCCAATCCTCTCATGTTTGAGTGGAATTAGAACCGTGTCCACGGAGGTGAAAGGCGAGTAAAGTATACCATCAGTGTCAACTCTGATCCCCAAAACTTTCACATATTGGTTGTTTTATGTTTATATTGAATCAAACAGAGCAGTATACTTGTCAATATTCCTACAGTGTTGTACCTTCCCTAAAGTACATAAAAGCACTTTGCATCTCGAATATTATTTATCTTTGACATACATACCTGTCGCTTACACTCCCAGTGTAAAACACGTGACATGGTATCTACATTGCACCAGCTCTACGATACATCAAATTAGTGACTAGATGGTGATTACGAAACCCAATGTTGTTATTAAGCTTGTAAGTTGTATCATCCGTGTTTTTCAATATTTGTACCAGCAATTTATTTGTGATCGGAACGTACTATATTTGACCTTTTTTTTTTAAAATGTTTAACCAAAAGTACAATAAAGGCAGACATAATAACATCCACATGGTACATTGATGACACAAATTTACAAGCAATGAGCCAAAAACATGAAAAAACAAACTTCTTTAAAAATCTCAAGTTTTGGGGACAAAAATTACCAAAGAAATTGCCCAAATATCTTTCCAACAACAGTCTCTTGTATTTGGTAAAGAAGCATCAACATAACTAACGTCTGAGATCTGGAATCGTATCGTACAATCATCATCTCAAAGTATATGAAAAAATTTTATATAAAGGAAAACTTCGTTTTCACAAGAAAATCAATTAGACCCTAGCGCAATTATTTCATTCAAGCTTATTTAAAGAATCAAACATAATTATTGGTTTTAAACTTGCTGCGGTAAAGAAGTGTTATGTTGGTTTAATGCTGTCGCGGGATGTGGAATCTGGTCAGTGAAGTGGGCTTGATTGTGCCATTGGCCTCTGCCATAGCCCTCTCCATGGCCTTGATTGCAGGTTTGCAATGGTGGATGCAATACAGAGGCGTAAGCGTAGACATTTTCTTTGGGAAGGGGTGGAGCCAATTGTTGAATGACACTCAGAGTTGGGGAGCGCAAATGTGTGTGTTAGGTAAAATTCTACTGATACAACTTCATTATATTCAGTAATGTCTTTATTTGTTTCCGCCCCACAGTTGCCTAGTGACCATTTACTTCATAACAAATAATTATACTAACACACAGTTGTTGTTTAAGACCCAGACATTTCCCATAGATTTTTTTCGTAAGATTTTCGCTTCCAACCCGGTTCATAGCTGTATCGAAGGAGATAGTTTCTAATCCAAAAAATTAATAATAATAAATTGTCTTCATAATGTTAGAGTATCATGATCTTTAAAAGAATTCCGCCCAACAAAATTGCCACCATGCCTCCCTTGCCTTGGAAAAAGTCCATTTTAATACGACGGCGTCTTCAACCAGAAACGACATAAACGAGTAATTAGCGCCCTCTGTTGACTCAAACATGTCCAGTCTGTGTTGTATACATTGGTACGCCGGTGCAGCAAATTGTGTTCAGGCACTTGCCCTTGTTTTCTTTCTAATCATGAACTCCAAATGAAATTCAATGTGTAATAACTAGAGCTAAGTGTTTGTTTTTGAACAAACACTAGGTGTTCGGGAGGGTAAAAGGTAATCACGCATCTCCTTATTGTGACATGGCTTATAAACCCTGTCTTTGTTTTCACCTATACTGCAAATAATGTAAAATAATTTATAAAATTTGAAAACAAATTCTAAGCATTGAGCCTTTTTACATTTTCAAGGTTGTAATACATGATTGGCAAATATGCCTGAAGCTGCATCCATATATTTACAGAATTACAACCTCAAATATCAGACGCCATTTGTACATAAATTGTTAGACATTGAAATAATCAAAGAGTTGTATGGTGCTTGTAAATGTTTAACTGTCTGTTGGGTTTCATGACTTGACTTTGTGGTTACACCCACAATTCCCCCAAGCCAATCGATTGAAAGTCTCCACTTTGTTGACCTGTTTAACCTACTTGTAACCAATCTAGAAATTAGTGTACATGGTCTCACGTATGTAACAAGTGAAAATGACTTCAGTGTAAATGAACTCCAAACCACGTGATCCTTTGTTGACAACAAAACAGAATCAATCTGCATTTATAATACAATGTACGCTCTGTATGTACGATTTAGTGACAGTTCAGAATGGGTGACATTCTGAGGTTATCGTATTGGAATCGGTAATTTTGGAATAAAATGTCTGCCCCTCCCCTGTTTCCTGGTGATGGCATACTGCCACTGGTAGATGAACCAACCACATTTGTTTTCTAAAATTCTTTGGTCTATCATTGCAGCACTTATAGAATCCAAGAACTAGAAGGGAGGGGCAAACAAGGGGAATAAAAGTATAAGGGGCCCAAATTACTTCAATTCCATTGATTCTGACGACTGGTGCTTCATTATGTCAAAAAATCACACCCAGCATCAATTCTGCATATCTGAAGTTGCAAGATGTTGAAAATAGGGTAAGGGCTTAGATTTAAATAAATGTTTTAACTGACATGGATTGGAAAGGTACACCCCTTCTCTTGGACTGAAATGCCAGTACTGCTATAGCAAAAAATAATAACAAAATTATACTATAAACCTTTCATTTTTTTCTTTTTTATAGATTGAATTTTTGAATTGGAAAATGAAGAAGACGCATTCATTTAGAAACCATATATTTCATATCTTTTAGCTTGTTTGATTTGTAGGGCAATGACAGAAATTTTCAATATAAACGACTTTTTCAGTCCTAAAATACGGGTCGTGTTTACGTGAATTCATACACAGTGCGCGACCAGTCTGCATCATGTGTGCATAGTCGTATTATAAGCGCGTGTACGTATGTACCGTACACACATACATACAAATCGTGACAATATTGAGCAGAGTAATAATCACAGTACATACTGTATATACAACACACACTGTTGAGTACATGTATTTTAAGACAATACATTCACGTTGTAATGAACAGTTCTTCATTAAGTTGCATCAAATATCTAGAAAATC
>CM055817.1:39793491-39891564 GCA_029582265.1 Zoroaster sp. YZ-2022 | reverse complement strand
GTTTTGGAAGAAATAATCTTTAATCAATAAATATAAATGAATGAATAATGAAAAAAAAAGCCTCATGATCATTGATGTTTTCAAAATGGTCCGCACGCATTCTCGTGGTCCGCTTTTCCTTGCTCTAGTCAAAGTTTAGGAGAAAGAATGTAGTACCCAACCGCCACTTTTCTCACTTATTATAAACACTTTTACAGTTCTTCAATGAAATTTATTGAGTGAAAAATAAATCAATTTTTGGTATGCGACGACTTCGCAGTGACGACGCGCAGTGAATAACTGTGAATATGATTTTTCTAAACTCCCTTTCGCTTCGAGTAGACTTAACGTTAGACCCCTTTTTCGACTGGATGGTGACTGAAAAAAATATATAAAAACCTTCAGAAAGTGGCGGTTGGCTACCACATTCTTTACCTTCTGGAAATGAGTACCATTTCAATAATAATTCCACCGAAACTTACCAGTTATTTCCTGGGATTAAGACGTCGGTAACGCACTGTGGACATGATGAACGACGTTAACTTCACATGCATGCGAAGCCGCCTCATACACGTACACGCGTGCATGCAGCGGCCGCGGCAAGGCAATGCGACTCGTTCCGGTCGCATGAGGGCGCTCGTCATTTTAAACTTTGTGTGGCCACTATAACCACTAACAAATCTGTACGTTAACATATATCTTTTTCGGGACCAAAAAACACAAAATGCTTGTATCACGGACGCGTGCCGTAATCTGCGGACCGCGGTTATTTTGCAGCAAAACACAAGTGCGCCCTCTGCTGAGCCCTTTTTTAACCGAAACAAGTGGGGACCGGGAATTCGGTCCCCATATTGCCGGTTGGTCCCCACTTTGTTGGTGGCTCAAAATTGGGGAAAAGCCCCAGAAACCATAGAAGGTACATACAACAAACAACAAACAAACAAATAAAAAACAACAAACAAACAAATAAAAAACAACAAACAAACAAATAAAAAACAACAAACAAACAAATAAAAAACAACAAACAAATAAAAAACAACAAACAAACAAATAAAAAACAAATAAAAAACAAAAAACAAACAAACAAACAAACAAAAAACAAAGCAGAAAAACAAACAAACAATAAACAACAAATAAACAAACAAAAAAACAAAAAACAAACAAACAAACAAACAAATAAACAAACAAATAAACAAACAAACAAAAAAACAAACAAACAAACAAACAAACAAACAAACCAAACAAACCAAACAAACAAAACAAACAAACAAACAAACAAACAAACAAACCAAACAAACCAAACAAACCAAACAAACCAAACAAACAAACAACACAACAAATAAACAACAAAACAAACAAACAAACAAACAAACACAAATAATTAAAATAAATAAACACAACAAACACAACCACCACAACCACCACAACCACCACAACCACCACAACCACACACAACAAACACAACAAACACAACAAACACAACCACCACAACCACCACAACCACCACAACAAACACAACCACCACCACCACCACCACCACCACCACCACCACCACCACCACCACCACCACCACCACCACCACCACCACCACCACCACCACCACCACCACCACCACCACCACCACCACCACCACCACCACCACCACCACCACCACCACCACCACCACCACCACAACAACAACAACAACAACAACAACAACAACAACAACAACAACAACAACAACAACGAACATTTATATAGCGTCCATCCATGAAACATGCTCCTGGGCGCTTAACAAAGAAAGACCTAAAATATTAAACGTTATTACATGTAAAATTACAGTTATAAACATCAATTCAGTAAGTTAATCAAATTAAAATTAAAATTAAACCAAGTCAAGAAATTAGATCAAATATTCAATTAAATTACAGTACAAAACGGACCCCAAAAATGTAATATCAAATGTTGCTATATAAAAATTAGAACTATAAACATCAAGTCAGTAAATTAATAACATTACATTAAGTCAATATGTACACACTACACATTTTGTAACCTTTTGTGTCAATATACATTATGATATACATTAATTAGTGATTTAAAAAAGCATATTTAACAAGATGTGTCTTAAGACCAGCTTTAAAACTTTCCACATTGTTGGCTTCCCTAATCTGCCTAGGAAGCTGGTTCCACAGGTGAGGACCAGTAACAGAGAACATCCTATCACCTGCAGATACCAGTCTCGCTCTGGGGCGTGTCAACATAGTCACACCACTTGCAGAACGGGTGGACCTAACAACAGGCTTAGTAGTAACAAGATCACAACGATACTCAGGACAAAGACCATTCAAACATTTAAAAATAAGCAAGCACACCTAAAACATACGATACTTAACAGGAAGCCAAATGTAACTGCATCTGAGCTGGAGTGATGTGTTCATACTTCTTGGTACCAATAAGTAACCTAGCGGCCGAATTCTGAACTCGCTGTAAGGGGACAAGGGTGGTGTCGGGGAGACCAGATAACAAAGCATTACAATAATCAATACGAGAAGTGACTAACATATGGATTACTTGTTCTGTAGCCTGACGACCTATAAACCTCTTTTAATCTTGCTATATTGTACAAGTGATCCATGGCTATACGAGAGACAGATTTGATGTGAGATTGCATATTCAAATTTTTGTCAAATGTCACACCAAGAGTCTTGACTTCAGGCACTGGTTTGATATCATGAGAACCAATCGAAACAGCTATTTGTGGTACTTTCTTCAAAGACGATGATAGGCCAATGATCAAGACGCCTGTCTTTTCGTCGTTAAGTTTGAGATAATTTGATGCCAACCAGCGTCTGATGTCGTTGCAGCACGCTTCCAACTGTCTATTTTTGTCACATACGTCACGTTGAGTAGGAGTTGCGGAGATGTAAAGCTGAGTATCATCAGCATAACAATTATGCCTGAGATTATGGCGATGGATGACATCACTAAGTGGTAGTAAATAAATATTAAACAAAATAGGACCTAGCACTAATCCTTGTGGTACACCAAACTCATGCGGAAACGAAGCACCCTCCAATGATCTGGTGATCTTAACTTTCTGACTGCGGCCCAATAAGTAAGAGGAAAACCAATTCAAGCTTTCCTGTGATAATCCGATATGTGACTTTAGTCTTTGCATAAACATATAAATATACCTTCTCTGTCTCTTAGCTGGAGGATTCTTCCCATCAGTCTGCAGGTCAGATGTGTCTTCTGCTTGCTTCATACGAGACCGAGCCCTGTCATAGTCTAAAGATTACAGAATTGAAAACAAAAATTCAATCAACTTTATTCCAACAAATGAAGCAGTGCAGAATTTGAACCAGAAATAAAACTATAAGAAAGGATTAGAAAGTCACACTCGTTCTAAATATCCCAAAAAATTAAATAAAGTGTAAAAAAGAGACAAAGTCAAAAGTACATACCCCATATGATCAGCAATAAAAACGCTGCTGCTCTCTATGTGATCATGCTTGTAGGGCCAGTGTACTGTTTGGACGGCTGATAGCATTTCACGTGTCGGGCGCCAAGGTAGAAGACTAACTCCCGTTGTGGCCTCATTAGTCCTATGAAACAAATACGCGTGTCGTCATCTCGAAAGTTAGTTTGACCTTTGGGATGACCACACGGGAGTTGGTTATGCTATGGTCTGAAACAACAGTACACTGGCCGGCAATCAAATCACCGTACCGTGATTATATATAAATATGAGACAGCAACGTTTTTAATGCTGATCAAGAGCTACGATTGTTGCAGCTAGCATCAGATTAACTTTGTTAAATTTGCCATGACGAACTGTAGTATTCCCATCTCTCTAAAAACTCACCTGAAATAATCGTAGAACCGTCAAAGAAGTGTGATCTTTACACAACAAATGCCCGCTGATGAATCTGCTTTTGATGTCTCATGCTCAATCGTGTGTGTCCAAGCATAGTCAAGTTATGACCGCGCGCGCATTTTTGATCACCGTGCAGGTTACTAGAATTCACACGTGCATCATGCATGCACATCACATGCACACATCTATGCGTGCACACGTACATTCAGCAGCGCAACTCGATCCCCGCAGTCCCGTTCACATGTCATGCATGTGTTTGCAAGCTAGTGCATGGATGGCAAGACTGATTATTCCGCCAGAACATGGATTAACTAGGCTATTCATTTATAATTTAAAAAAATTATTGTCATACTATATTGTATGTGTGATGGAGCAACTGCAAATATTTGTATTATGGTCGTTACAATCTCATGACAATTTTGTGTTTTTGTTTTGTTTCGTTTTGATTTTTTTTTAACGCAGGTCACCCGAAGTCGGCCCACGGTCGGACCGTATCAGTGGCCTAGGCCTTTTTTCACATTAGTTTCAATACTTGCGTTTGTAAATAAATAAGTAAACAATTTCCACGAAGCTAAATTTGTTGAGAATAAACAACAATTAGATAAATCAAAAACTGGCGGCCTTGGTCCTCCGTCGGGCCGACTTCGGCTGATTGAATGGTGCAGTCAAAATGCTGGTCCGTGAGCGAGCCGCGAGCGGCTAACCGACAGCCGGTTATACAGCGGCTGTCGCTCATGGACCACTCTAGGTTTCAGGCGGCGTGCCGATGCCGCCGTGTCGCTCCCCAGCCGCCGGTAGCCCGACGGTGTCTCGACGGTGGCTTGCGGACTGGGATCACTGACTGGGAGGAAGGCCAAAGTCATGGTACAGCCAAGCCTTTCAGAAGCCCAGCCAGGCCAGGCCTACCTGACCTCCTAATTGTCTTTTGCGAGTCCTAATCCTGTAAGAATACAGTACCTGCCAATCAACATAACCTGGGCATCTAGCCCAGGCAAGAAGAGCTCATTATATAGGCTAGTAGGCAGGTGAAAAGCCTGGGCCTGGCCGGGCTTCTCAAAGGCTTGGCTGTACCATGACTTTGGCCCTTGTCCCTAAATATAGCTGCACTTCCTTAAATACAGTGGCAAGTACATGTAGCTATAGAGGGCAAAACAAATGCCCGTTTTGACTGTTGACCCAAATATGCACACAGGGGCATTTGTGACTGGTTTTTACTGTCATTTTGACCGCCCTGAACAATACCAGACAATGCTTTTACCAGTCATAAATGGTCAACTCATTTTGACCTATAAATGTATTTACAACACGTAAGGTTTGACGGTGTTCGACTTTTAAGTGCACTAGATATACCTTGGGAAGTGTGCAGTCAAGTTGTAAAATATTGTTTTAAAAAAAACAATAAATAAATAAATAAATATAAATACATAAATACATAAATAAATCAAACTGAACCTAAAACCAACACAGCACTATTAAAGCACAATAAATGAATTTCCTTTTAAGATCAAACTCACAAAGTAGGGGAACTGAACTTATAGGTGTCTTATCTAAGGGCTCATTGTTCTGGGGTCAGATTACTTAAAGTTAATTGGCCAGGGGGATGCACAGCTTAGCTTAAAACGGTGAAATAATCAGGGGAACCACTCCTATCAGAAAATTTACTATTTGTTGTACTTATAAAAAACGCAACATATGAATTTACCTCCTCTACATAAGCAGCTTTAATCATAGTATTTCCGTTGATGAGGCCGGAGGTTTTTCTTCACATTCCTCATACTGTTAGCAGGGTTGTTTTACAATTCATTACTTACTAATGGAGTGTGATGCTGCATGAAGGCCGTATATAGGACGTTTCATTTGCCCTCCACGATTCTTGCGGTGTTTTCTTCTCTCCGGAAGATTAAGCACATCTTGAAGGGGAGGACGGCGATCTTGTCGTTCTTTGCGCTTCAGCATTGAATATGGACTGGGCTCTTTCCTGTAGGAGGCCTACCTGGCCTCCTAATTGTCTTTTGTGAGTCCTAATCCTGTAGCAACATTACCTGCCAATGAACATAACCTGGGCTTCTGGAGGGCCTAGCCCAGGCAAGAAGAGCTCATTATATACATAGGCTAGTAGGCAGGTGAAAAGCCTGGGCCTGGCCAGGCTTCTCAAAGGCTTGGCTGTACCATGACTTTGGCCCTTGTCCCTAAATATAGCTGCACTTCCTTAAATACAGTGGCAAGTACACGTAGCTATAGAGGGCATAATCAGTTAAATGCCCGTTTTGACTGTTGACCCAAATATGCACACAGGGGCATTTGTGACTGGTTTTTACTGTCATTTTGACCGCCCTGAACAATACCAGACAATGCTTTTACCAGTCATAAATGGTCAACTCAAATGACCTATAAATGTATTTACTACACGTAAGGTTTGACGGTGTTCGACTTTTAAGTGCACTAGATATACCTTGGGAAGTATATCAACATTTTGACTGATTTTGACCCTTGCAGTAACAGAAGGATTGTATGACCAGCCTATCATCAACAAGCATATTTGATGATCTAGTGTTTGTCTACCCTGGTACATTATGTACATGTATGTAAGTACAATAGGAGATCATGATTACATGTCCAACCCATGTTGTCTGTGGAGTTGTTTCCAAATACACAACTATTCACCACTTAGGACAAAAATCATAAATAAATTGTTCCATATCACTAAATATTTAGGAAAGGGTTACTGAAGGGAATTTTGTCAAATTTGTCAGAGAAACATAAATGAGAACTGTACATGTAAATCAATATAAACTACTGTACATGTACATGTAAGTACCCTCTATCCAGTACACGGGTATATCCATGATTTTTGAAGGGGGTTTCCAGATGATTTGTTTAAAGAAAAAACTAATTAGTTGCTTTGTTTAAAAAGTTATAAATATTGTTCTACAGAAAGCTTTAAAACAAATTACACAAGTACATTGATAACCAAAAGCAACAGATCCAAGTGTCAACAATTGATCATTATTCAACAAATTTCCCAAAAATTCATCACAGTTAAATGCTTTTTCATTTACTGTTATTTTGGAAAAAATACCTCCTGGATTCTCCAAAAATATCATTTACTGATGAAATTACTGTCTATAGAACACAACTCATCTAAGCCCTAACTTAACCCTAACCCCTAGGTATTCTGGCTAGGAACCTTCCTGAATCCTCCAAAATCCATCAGTGCACTTTTGGAAACATGCCCTTATCTTCAAAATGCACCATGCATTTTCATTGATCATTGATTTTCAGTACTTATGGCGGGGTGGGAGATGACAACCTTCACGTGGTCCACCATGTTTCAACTAATGTCATCAAACCGATGTATGCAGCTACTAGCACTCTAAGCTGTTCATCATCATACGAAAGAAGAAGTACTTATGGCCTGTACTTCTTGCCAGGTAGTAACTTTTCCTCATTTGAAGAGGTGAAAATATCAGTTTCCAACGGTGCTGAATTTTCCCCAAAAAGTGCCCCATGGAGTCTTTTGCAAGATTTGGGGTGGTTAGGGTTAACTTAATGTACATGTACCCCCAAATCCTTCTCCTGGTTTTACCTAATTTGGTTGGATTCAGTAAGTCTGTTTTGAAGCACTTGTGGTATTTTGATGGATTCAGGATTACAAGCCTGTAGACTGCTATATAGGATTTTGATAGATTCAGTACAATGTACAATCACAGGTGTACATTTCAAGTTGATTTTGTGAATCACTATGGCCATTTGCACACATAAATAATAATAATGCGTGGACTTACATATATGTAGCGCACGTATCCACCAACTGAGTGGTGCTCAAGGCGCATTATATTATTACCCCTGCTCATAAGGCTCACAAATCATTCCTGAAACCATCTCAGCTCCATGGGGAGTATACAGCTCAATTGCTGCCATTACAGCGCATATAGGGCTAATCGACCAACTCTGCCCTCACAGGTACCCATTTAACCTCTGGGTGGAGAGAAGCAATTATGGTTAAGTGTCTTGCTCAAGGACAAAAGTGTCACGGCCTGGATTCGAACCCACATTCCGCTGCTAACACCAGAACTTGAGTCCGGTAAGCTAGACCGCTTAGCCACGACACTCCACAATGTTTTGCTTGCTGGCATGTATACACTTTAGGTAAAATGTTTGTAAATGTATCATACTTCGTAAGAATCAAGATATATGAAGAAAAAAAAACATGTACAGAAATCAACCTGTGAATGAAAAAAACTCATATTTTTTAGATATTTATAATGTTCATGATTTTCAAGATTTTTTTCTCTACTCAGATTGACCCTTCAGTTGGGAATTGCAGAAAGTAGTAAATGATGCAATAATGTAGGGAAAATTAATTATAATTATTCCGAAAAATTCTACTGACATTGAGTAAATGTGACCGGCTCCACAAAAATGGGTATTATTATGGGACAAAATTAAACAATTGAGTTACTACATACATGTACATGTAGCTGAACTGGTTACATTATAAGCTTTAATTTGGTGTAGGTTTGAACCCTGTGGCATTTTGCATTCTGGAGATATACTGATTTTTGCATATTCATATTGTACAAATTAACGGAAGTGCCTTCAGAAAACGTTTGTTTTTCATCTTTACTCATCAATAATAATATTTCTGTAAATAAATTATGAAAGTATTGATATAATAGAAGCCAATAAACCAACAACAAAAAATCACGTTGTGAATTTTGTTTCACCCTCTCCACATACATTGTAGAACAGCCCTTTACGTTAATAGCATAGCGTCCCTTAATACCCTTTTTCGCAGAGCGGGTCACAAATATCATAAGTTGTATTTGTTCAAACAAATTAAATCAACAACTTATTTTAATTATCGGCAATGCATATCAACAAACATACATATACCAGCCATACCCACATTTAAAAATGGAATGGTCCTCTTCAAATATGGAAATCAACAGCTGTTTTAAGAAACTTATTTGCCACTAAATTATGGTGCATATATGTTAACAGGTATTAATTTGCATAAAGAGTGTAATTTGCATACAGAGTGTACTGTACATGCAAACAATACGCATTTTCCATTGCAACCCTGAATGCAAATAGTGTATTGAACGTTTGGACACAAAATATAAACATCAATATCAGTGTAATTTCACCAAATGCATACTTTTGGATCAATGAGGGTGAAATTGGTTTTGGCTTTGTAACAATGTTCATGTACAAGTTTAAATGGAAGGTATACTATAATGTACAACATTGGTAAAGTTGGCAAAACTGCTTCTATGAGTATGCTTACTCTTTGAATCAAGATATACATTGAAGGGAAGGTACAGCAGTGGTAATGTTGGCCAAACTGCTTCTATGAGTATGCTTACTCTCTTTGAATCAATGTAATGTACATAGTTTTTCTTATTTTCTCAGAATAATCTTTAGGGTGGAATACTTCAATCAAGATACATCAATCCACATGGAAATCTTGAACTCACACATGTCTAACAGCAAAACATTTGACCAACATAGAAGCAATATTGGTTAATCCCCATTGGTTTTATTGATGGGACAGATAGATGAATTGCTAACTTGTACGGCTGTGCGTTTTCGGATATTTTTGGAACCGGATAACCGAAATCAGGAAACTTCGGATACCTGTTTTCATTTTTGTTGAAAACATGCCTCCGGTACAAATACATGTACTGTAAATGGTAACAAATTGACTTTTATAATACAGAGGATACCATAGTACTATCGATCTTTTCTTTATTGGAGTGTAATCTCTTGAATTTAAAGATAATTGTCTGTACAAGTGCATTGTTCAAGAGTCACAGATTTCTGTTTGCACCGCTCAAATGTTCAGTCTGAATTTTAAAAAGTCATTTATGGGTAATTGGAACCGAAAAATGGAACCGGGTCATGACTGTTTCGGTCGGGTATCCAGATACCCGGCACAGCCCTAGTAACTTTACCACCTTCACATCAAGTTATCTTTTTCATAATTCAGTACTTTTGTAATAAGGTCAACATTATTCCCTTTAATCAGGCAACCAAAGGAAATGGCTTTGTTAAGTTATTTTGGGGCACTTTATTATACTATGGACCTGGTCCCATGATTTCCCATCCCTGAGTTCCATAGTCTTACACAGCTATAATATATGTAATATAACAAAGTCTGGTGGAAAAACTTTTTAATAATACACTTTCTGTGGTTTATTTAAATTGTTTGCATATTTATGAAAACTAAGTATCATTTAACCCCTATTCCCCCAACAATGAAAAGTGTGTGGAAGAAAAAACATTTAAAACAACAAAAGTCATGTCAATGAATACAGTCATTATTGGTCATTAACTCCAATTGTACTTACAGCATGTATGTAGGTGTTGTTTTTTGGTAAAATATAAATAAATAATTTGTGAATTTTTGAATTGTAATGGGTCAAACCTTATTTGGTGCAAAGCAGTAAATTAAGACTAATTGCGGTGACACCATGTGAAATTCTCAATTGAGTGGTAATTAATTCTGAAAAGAACTGGACTCGGTTCTTTCAGAACTACATGTAATGACCACTCAATTGAGCATTTCACATCGTGTCACCGCAATTAGTTTTACTTATCCTCTTCATCATGCAAAGCTACAAGTTTTACCAAAACAGCAAAGCTGATGATGGTATCAATTTTCCCTAGAAATGACTTTGTCCAAGGTACGTGTACTGCCACTTAAGAAAAGTAATATTAATTTCAGTTCAAATTATAAAAAGTGTAATCTTTCCTTAATCCTCCTATTACAAGGGTCAAAAACTGTCAAAATGTTGATATACATGTAATTGCCAAGGTATCTTATGCACTTGAAAGTCAAACACTGTCAGTCCTTACACGTAGTACTAGTATGTACATTTACAGGTCAAAGTCAGTCGACTGTTTTTGACTGGTAAAAGCATTGTCTGGTATTGTTGAGGGTGGTCAAAATGATGTCAAAATCCAGTCAAAAATTCCCCGTGTGCACATTTGGGTCAACAGTCAAAAACAGTCAAAACCAGTCAACAGCAGTTGACTGGTTTTGACCACTATAGCTACTTGCCACTAAAGTTCAGCTACAATAAATATGTGGGCTAATGTTTGAATGAATACAAACAATCTGAATGCATTTTCACTATTTTCAAAACGTAATCAGCTGAAACTAGAGTGGGTCTTCATAGTTGATTTTTGTTCCCCTTTTTGTACATTTTCCTTTTTCACTCATTGCATGCAGTGGCATGGATTTTGAGTTTATAAACAAAAAATATTAAAAACATTATGGGTCAGGATTTAACAAAATAGGGTTTTGGGTCGGTACCAATTTGTTTTCGATATTGAAATAATATGATTAGGGATAGCCTGATTTAATAATTTCGGGCAAGTATTAAAGGGACAATATCATCACAATCAGAGCAGACTTTCAACAGGGCATGGTCCTAGTTTAAGATAAACAGTGACTGAAAATTACTGGCTTATTTATGCAGCAGCAACGGTAATATGACCGTATCATGTGGGGTATTATTTTCAGCCACAAAGTTAATCTAAAACTAGCACTCTATGTTGATTATGACGATACTGTCCCTTTAAGGCAGTAGACATAATTAGTAGAAACTAACATGTTAACATTTCAGCTTAATTTTGTGTCATTAACCCTCCTATGCCCAGGCTGAAATTTGGCCCAGTAAGCACCGCACCCATAGACAGTCACTTGGGTATTTTTGGTTGCATTGCCAATTGGTAGGTCAAACCACAGAGTCACACAGAGCTGTGTATGTACTGTCGAGTGGTTTTGGTTTGACCTATCCTAGCCATATGTCCTTGCATTTATTTGAGTGCAATGCACAAAGTCAATGGGTTGGGAGTTACATACTAATTTAGAGTGTCTTTGATTAGTTTTGGTTTGACCTCATCACAGCCACATGTGCTTGCATGTATTTGAGTGCACTGCACAAAGTATGGGTTAACAGAGACATACAAATTTCGAGTGTCTTTGATTGTTAAACCTATAGGAGGATTAACATGAAAAACAGTCAAATTCATGCAGAAATTTAATATTCATTCTAAATTTTCTTCTCAAAGATTTAGTTGGGAAATAATACAAGAATAAAAATAAATTTACAAGAAGGCAGTGTAACACTAGTAGTGGTAATGTCCAACAAAACAAAAGTTATGAATTATTATAATGTAAAAGTTAAATTGGTTTTAAGATTAAAATCAAAACATCCTATGAACTTATTCTGTTGGAAATATGCTGTAGATTTTTTGTAAAAAATGTGTATCTTATTATGTTACAAATTTTAAAAAATATCACTTATCCTGAATTCCTGATAATTGTCCACATTGGAATGCATAAAATCAAAGCTTAATACATTCACTGGATGCATAGCTAGGATGATCCTATCGTTATGTTTCCACATAAGCGCTAGGAAAGTAGGATAAAGAATGTACAACAAAAGTAGATGCATGTTTACGTGCATGTTTACGCATGTTTACGAAGAAATAAACACATTGCACTGTAATACCTTAAATCTATGAATCTACTATGAATCTATATTGTATTGTTATTATGTGTATGCCTTTGATCATAAACAATATTGTAACTTACACTGTGTTTTTGACCAATTCTTGCCTTGTTTTGATCTTCTCTGCGGTTCGATTCTGTCCGCACGATGTGATAACACGGCTTACACCTACTGTTCCATACGTTTTCACGGTCATAGGTGCAATTACCGGCACCGAGCTGGTTCTGGAGCGGAGCTGAGCGCGCGACAAACAGCGCCCCCCGACCGACTCAATAATTATGTGTTAATGCGTGTTGAAAACTTTTCAATGAAATTGTGAAGGAAATCTCTGATAATTGTACATGACAATGCAAAGTGGAAAGACAAATAATGGTTCCAATGGAAATCTAAATTCCATCTATTGAATAGCTCCATTCTGCCATTGAACATATTGAATAAAACTGAAACAGCCGTGGGTTTGTATTGCACAAGTTTTCAACATGCATTAACACATTGAGTCAGTCGGGGGCGCTGTTTGCCGCTCCGCTCCAGAGCCAGCCCAATATACGGCTCTGCTCGGTGCCGGTAATTGCACCTATGACCGTGAAAACGACTGGAGCAGTAGGTGTAAGCCGTGTTATCACATCGTGCGGACAGAATCGAACCGCAGAGAAGATCAAAACAAGGCAAGAATTGGTCAAAAACACAGTGTAAGTTACAATATTTTTTATGATCAAAGGCATACACATAATAACAATACAGTATAGATTCATAGTAGATTGATAGATTTAAGGTATTACAGTGCAATGTGTTTATTTCTTCGTAAAACATGCACGTAAACATGCATCTACGTTTTTTTGTACATTCTTTATCCTAGCGCTTATGTAGAAACATAACGATAGGATCATCCTAGCTAGTACTGGATGCATCGCTATTTTCACTCAACGTAATAAGCTGAAACTTCTCCAGGTATTTATGGATCTCTTAATTATTTTAAATTATGGATGCATTGGAATTCTACCAATAGTGTACAATGAAAAAATAGGCAGACAAATCTCAAATGAAATGTGATACATTTATACAATTTAAACCAGGTAATTTTTGTTTGTTTATTAAACTGGGATCATTTAAATTGTTGAGAATGCAAAAATAAATATATATCAAGCTTCAACAGGAAACACAAGCTCAAAGTGCTAAATTTCTAAATTCATTTGATAATTTGAAAAATTTTGCTATTTAAATTTTTATTTTTCATTGGAACATCGTTTTTTTTTTAAAGTTCAATTGAATACAAATGCTCTAAAATGACATTTCTCAAAATAATCGTTTATGGTGTGTCCCATCATAAATTAATTTTGGCACTTTTTACTGTTAAACCAAGCTTTGGACTATTTGGCGAAATATCTCATTTAAGGAAATTACCAATGTTCCAATGAAAACAACATTTCTGGACACTGCTGGTAAGTAACAGGTGATATATCTTTAACAAACATTAATTAAAACAGTTTGAAAAAGCTAATTCTCCATTTTAAAAATTAACATCAGTTGATAACATAACAGTAAATTACCATGTAATATTTAGCAAATAAAAACTTTCTAAAATTAATTTAAAATAAATTAAAATTTATTAGGCCCCTAGCTGCATATGAATATACATCATCGATGTCCGCATACAACAATTTAATCTTAAATCTTTCTCAAATAATTTACACCTATACTGAGAAATATAAATAGGCCTAATTGTCTACGTAAAAATAAATTCTACATTATCTGGATTTGACGTTAATCATAAAAATCTATGCACAACACTTCCCATTATTTTTCCCATCTGAAATACAATTTGGCTAATTTAATTTAATTCAAAATGCCAACACTGAAAAACAAATATTTTCTTTAAATTTAAAAGCCCTAAAAATTATGATGATCGTTTCCTGGATCGACGCGGTATTATCAAATCTTTCGTGCTCTACATGGCTTGTCTAGTCTAGCCCGTCTTGCGGGATAATTTAATTGCCTTTTCTTTCCCTTTTTGCAACTAGGTCTACTAAAGAATTGGATGGGGAAAATCTAAGTTCTTTTACCATTTACAAATGACAGCCATTATTCAATGACACGATCAGCGAGTCACCGCCAGCCATTCAGCATTAAAAAGTAGGCCCAGCCAGCACAGTGTGAGCCGCGGTGGAAAACACGGTGCCTGGAGCGAAGCACGGCCGCTGCAGAAAGGGACCTCGCCCGGCTGCACTTGCTGCAAAGCCCGCCAAGCTGACCTGGCAATGCCCACGTAGAATGGGAACCTGCGTCACGTCTGCCTGCCCCAAACCAGCGTGGCGCAACCGCTGCTCCTTGGCCTCTTTTCACCCGCTGATACCACAATCGAAAACTGGCCAAACGGGGATTACAATTGTCTAATTCGCCACAAATTTACAATCATGATAATCTATAGTATATATGCTAAATGTTGATATAAGGATTGAAGAGTTATTGGATAGGAAAAGGAAAGATTGATCGTTTTGAAAACGAGGAAATGTTACCGGAACTTACCCTCCGTGTCGGCCATGATGAAGGATGATAATCAGCCCCAAGAGCTCCCGGGTCAACTTTAGTGGGTACCGCCCATAAACTTCCTCTGCGACTGGCACACGTTCGCGGGTCAAGCGATGTAGGAAAGTAGTGCGTAATTGTGTAACCAGTTGATGTAGGTCAATAGGCTAACACCAATTTGGTTAATAGTTCTCATTCCTTTTCATTGGATTTGTGTTTTCATTGGATTTTTACCTCCATGGTTTAACCAACATCTAACAATGAAAGCATGGGCTGATTTCTTGTGGCAATTGTTATGTTATAAATGTAGACAATAGAGCCTTGGGTAGCCACTTTCTATTTACTTGAAGTGGCATTCTTTGAATTAATGTGTGTACTCTACCGCGAATTTAGTATAAGAGACCCAAAACAAATTTGATAACATTAGATGAGAACAACGTCGATTTTTAGTATTAATATTATTTTATTTTTATTATAATTATTGAATTTTGAAATAAAAACTATATTTAACGTTTAAATTAATGATATTACTAATAAAGTTGTTTAACTAATATATTCAGATATTATAATTTATCTGTATAGGTCACTAGATATATACAAAGGGCGTGTTTATTTCACTCCTGGGGCCGGGAGCTGCGATAGCTAGATCGATCGATTGCGGATGTGATTGCGCAGTGCGAAATTTAAACAAACGGAAACATTTTGGGATCAAATCCACGTACCATGTCATCGAAAATATAGCTCAGCCGGTAGCCGCAGATAATACCTGCTGTGTATTGTAATGGACTGTAGTTATAACAATGGTACTAAGTAGTGAACATAAGATATTTAGACATTCCAGCTTTCCGGGTCCCTCGGATGGACCGTAGTTATAACAATGGTATTAAATAGTGAACATAACATATTTTGACATTCCAGCTTTCCGGGTCTCCTGGATAGTGTAATGGACAAAAGATACAACATGTATTGTGACATTGCAGTTTTTGTTTTCTTTGAGGGAATGTGGTTGCTTTTGTTAATCTTTCAGAGATTAATTAGTTGGCTTTGTTAATGGTTAGATCTTTTGGCTGCTACTTTGGTATACATGTGCACTAGACCTTGTGAGCTTTAAGAAATACTAGCCTACTACAAAACCTATGGGTATGAGGGCTCCAGGGTGGCAGTCTGGTGACCTGTGGCTGGGGACAGAAGGTAGTTCGGACGGCGGTTGTATATTATTTTGTATAAAGTTTAGTTACGCAAAGGATTGCTTGTATTTTATGTTATATAATTTCAGCCTGTCGTCCGAACATTAAGGTAATACTATTCAGTTATTAGGTGTTCGGGTATGTACCCGAAACACCTATTGTTTTTCTTCGTTTTTTTTTCTTCTCCTTCTTCTCCCCAACGATTGTCTACAAAAAACACATACTTGCAAACTTCACATGAACTTGAAACTTGGCATATACTTAGAACTTAACACGTAGATGAAACAAAATTTGTGACGTCATGATTAGGTCATCAGATATCGAATTACGATAAATCAAAGTTTAATATTTAAAAAAATTATATCAACAACCACAGGGGGTAAATTCAAAATTGTTGTACCATTGTACAGATCGTTAATTGTCAAAAAATATTTACAAAAATATGACCCCAATTTGACCTTACTTCCTGTCCAAACCGAAGTCAAAGTTTAATATTAAAAATCATATCTCAACAACCACAAGAGGTAATTCACAATTTTGTACCATTGTACAGACCGTTAATTGTCAAAAATATTTACAAAAAGATGACCCCAATTTGACCTTACTTCCTGTCCAAACCGGAAGTCAAATTTAATATTTACAACAAATCATAACTCAATAACCACAAGAGGTAAATTGACATGTTTTATACCAAGTTCTGGTGTTAGCAGCAGAATGTGGGTTCGAATCCCAGCCGTGACACTTGTGTCCTTGAGCAAGACACTTAACCATAATTGCTTCTCTCCACCCAGGGGTTAAATGGGTACCTGTGAGGGCAGAGTTGGTTGATTAGCCCTATATGCGCTGTAATGGCAGCAATTGAGCTGTATACTCCCCAGGGAGCTGAGATCGTTTCAGGAATGATTTATGAGCCTTATGAGCCTTATGAGCAGGGATAATAATATAATGCGCCTTGAGCACCACTCAGTTGGTGGATACGTGCGCTATATAAGTCCACACATTATTATTATTATTATTGTACAGACCGTTAATTGTCAAAAAATATTTACACAAAGGTGACCCCAATTTGACCTTACTTCCTGTCCACACCGGAAGTCAAAGTTTAATGTTTAAAAAATCATATCTCCACAACCACAAGAGGTAAATTGACATTTTGTTTTCATTGTATACCATGTAGATTGTTAATTGTCGAAAAATATTTACACAAAGGTGACCCCAAAGTTTAATATTTAAAAAAATCATAACTCAATAACCACAAGAGGTAAATTCACGTTTTTTTCACCATTGTACAGATCGTTAATTGTCGAAAAATATTTACAAAAAGATGCCCCCAATTTGACCTTACTTCCTATCCAAACCGGAAGTCAAAATTTAATATTAAAAAAAAAACATCTCAACAACCACAAGAGGTAAATTCACAATTGTTGTAACATTGTACAGACCGTTAATTGTCAAAAAATATTTACAAAAAGGTGACCCCATTTTGACCTTACTTCCTGTCCAAACCGGAAGTGAAAGTTTAATATTTAAAAAAATCATATCTCAACAACCACAAGAGGGAAATTCACAATTTTTGCACCATTGCACAGATCGTTGTCAACAAATATTTACAAAAAGGTGACCCCAATTTGACCTTACTTCCTGTCCACACCGGAAGTCAAAGTTTAATATTTAAAAAAAATCATATCTCAACAACCACAAGAGGTAAATTGACAATTTTTGTACCATTGTACAGATCGTTAATTGTCAAAAAATATTTACAAAAAGATGCCCCCAATTTGACCTTACTTCCTATCCAAACCGGAAGTCAAAGTTTAATATTAAAAAAAAAACATCTCAACAACCACAAGAGGTAAATTCACAATTGTTGTAACATTGTACAGACCGTTAATTGTCAAAAAATATTTACAAAAAGGTGACCCCATTTTGACCTTACTTCCTGTCCAAACCGGAAGTGAAAGTTTAATATTTAAAAAAATCATATCTCAACAACCACAAGAGGGAAATTGGCATTTTTGCACCATTGCACAGATCGTTGTCAACAAATATTTACAAAAAGGTGACCCCAATTTGACCTTACTTCCTGTCCACACCGGAAGTCAAAGTTTAATATTTAAAAAAAATCATATCTCAACAACCACAAGAGGTAAATTGACAATTTTTGTACCATTGTACAGATCGTTAATTGTCAAAAAATATTTACAAAAAGATGCCCCCAATTTGACCTTACTTCCTATCCAAACCGGAAGTCAAAGTTTAATATTAAAAAAAAAACATCTCAACAACCACAAGAGGTAAATTCACAATTGTTGTAACATTGTACAGACCGTTAATTGTCAAAAAATATTTACAAAAAGGTGACCCCATTTTGACCTTACTTCCTGTCCAAACCGGAAGTGAAAGTTTAATATTTAAAAAAATCATATCTCAACAACCACAAGAGGGAAATTCACAATTTTTGCACCATTGCACAGATCGTTGTCAAACATATTTACAAAAAGGTGACCCCAATTTGACCTTACTTCCTGTCCACACCGGAAGTCAAAGTTTAATATTTAAAAAAAATCATATCTCAACAACCACAAGAGGTAAATTGACAATTGTTGTACCATTGTACAGATCGTTAATTGTCAAAAAATATTTACAAAAAGATGCCCCCAATTTGACCTTACTTCCTATCCAAACCGGAAGTCAAAGTTTAATATAAAAAAAAAACATCTCAACAACCACAAGAGGTAAATTCACAATTTTTGTAACATTGTACAGACCATTGATTGTCAAAAGATATTTACAAAAAGATGACCCCAATTTGACCTTACTTCCTGTCCAAACCGGAAGTCAAAGTTTAATATTTAAAAAAATCATATCTCAGCAACCACAAGAGGTAAATTCACAGTTTTTGTACTATTGTACAGATTCTTAATTGTCAAAAATGTTTACAAAAACATGACCCCAATTTGACCTTTACTTCCTGTCTAAACTGGATGTCAAAGTTTAATATTAAAAAAAATAATGATGCAAAGTTTCTTTAAAAAAACATTCTGCTGTCATCATCACTGCCCTGACAAAACTCGAACACCTATGTGTCCTTCTTCTTCTCCCCATCGATTGTCTACAAAAAAACACATACTTGCAAATTTCACATGAACTTGAAACTTGGCATATACTTAGAACTTAACACGTAGATGAAACAAAATTTGTGACGTCATGATTAGGTCATCAGATATCGAATTACGATAAATCAAAGTTTAATATTCAAAAAAATCATATCTCAACAACCACAAGAGGTAAATTCAAAATTTGTGTACCATTGTACAGATCGTTAATTGTCAAAAAATATTTACAAAAAGGTGACCCCATTTTGACCTTACTTCCTGTCCAAACCGGAAGTGAAAGTTTAATATTTAAAAAAATCATATCTCAAAAACCACAAGAGGAAATTCACAATTTTTGCACCATTGCACAGATCGTTGTCAACAAATATTTACAAAAAGGTGACCCCAATTTGACCTTACTTCCTGTCCACACCGGAAGTCAAAGTTTAATATTTAAAAAAAATCATATCTCAACAACCACAAGAGGTAAATTGACAATTGTTGTACCATTGTACAGATCGTTAATTGTCAAAAAATATTTACAAAAAGATGCCCCCAATTTGACCTTACTTCCTATCCAAACCGGAAGTCAAAGTTTAATATTTAAAAAAAAACATCTCAACAACCACAAGAGGTAAATTCACAATTTTTGTAACATTGTACAGACCGTTGATTGTCAAAAGATATTTACAAAAGATGACCCCATTTGACCTTACTTCCTGTCCAAACCGGAAGTCAAAGTTTAATATTTAAAAATCATATCTCAGCAACCACAAGAGGTAAATTCACAGTTTTGTACTATTGTACAAAGTTTCTTTAAAAACATTCTGCCGTGATCATCACTGCCTGCCAAACTCGAACACCTATGTGTTTGTAATATCACAAACACTGCCGTCTAGTTACAATGTTGGTGTTCGGGTATGTAAAAACACCTATTGTTTTTGTTCGTTTTTTTGTCTTTTCTTCCTTCTTCTTCTTCTTCTTCTCCCCATCTATTGTCTACAAAAAAACACATACTTGCAAATTTCACATGAACTTGAAACTTGGCATATACTTAGAACTTAACACGTAGATGAAACAAAATTTGTGACGTCATGACTACGTCATCAGATATCGAATTACGATAAATCAAAGTTTAATATTTAAAAATCATATCTCAACAACCACAAGAGGTAAATTCAAAATTGTTGTACCATTGCACAGATCGTTAATTGTCAAACAATATTTACAAAAGATGACCCTATTGACCTTACTTCCTGTCCAAACCGGAAGTTAAATTTTAATATTTACAAAAATCCTATCTCAACAACCACAAGAGGTAAATTGACAATTTTTGCACCACTGTACAGATCGTTGTCAAAAAATATTTACAAAAAGGTGACCCCAATTTGACCTTACTTCCTGTCCACACCGGAAGTCAAAGTTTAATATTTAAAACAAATCATATCTCAACAACCACAAGAGGTAAATTGACAATTTTTGTACCATTGTACAGATCCTTAATTTTCAAAAAATATTTACAAAAAGATGACCCCAATTTGACCTTACTTCCTGTCCAAACCGGAAGTCAAAATTTAATATTTAAACAAATCATATCTCAACAACCACAAGAGGTAAATTCACAATTTTTGTACCATTGCACAGATCGTTAATTGTCAAAAAACATTTACAAAAAGATGACCCCAATTTGACCTTACTTCCTATCCAAACCGGAAGTCAAAGTTTAATATTTAAAAAAAAACATCTCAACAACCACAAGAGGTAAATTCACAATTTTTGTAACATTGTACAGACCGTTGATTGTCAAAAGATATTTACAAAAAGATGACCCCAATTTGACCTTACTTCCTGTCCAAACCGGAAGTCAAAGTTTAATATTTAAAAAAATCATATCTCAGCAACCACAAGAGGTAAATTCACAGTTTTTGTACTATTGCATAGTTTCTTTAAAAAACATTCTGCCGTGATCATCACTGCCCTGACAAAACTCGAACACCTATGTGTTTGTAATATTACAAACACTGCCGTCTAGTTACAATGTTGGTGTTCGTGTATGTACCCGAAACACCTATTGTTTTTGTTCGTTTTTTTTTTCTTTTCTTCTCCTTCTTCTTCTTCTTCTTCTCCCCATCTATTGTCTACAAAAAACACATACTTGCAAATTTCACATGAACTTGAAACTTGGCATATACTTAGAACTTAACACGTAGATGAAACAAAATTTGTGACGTCATGACCACGTCATCAGATATCGAATTACGATAAATCAAAGTTTAATATTTAAAAAAATCATATCTCAACAACCACAAGAGGTAAATTCAAAATTGTTGTACCATTGCACAGATCGTTAATTGTCAAACAATATTTACAAAAAGATGACCCCAATTTGACCTTACTTCCTGTCCAAACCGGAAGTTAAATTTTAATATTTACAAAAATCCTATCTCAACAACCACAAGAGGTAAATTGACAATTTTTGCACCACTGTACAGATCGTTGTCAAAAAATATTTACAAAAAGGTGACCCCAATTTGACCTTACTTCCTGTCCACACCGGAAGTCAAAGTTTAATATTTAAAAAAATCATATCTCAACAACCACAAGAGGTAAATTGACAATTTTTGTACCATTGTACAGATCCTTAATTTTCAAAAAATATTTACAAAAAGATGACCCCAATTTGACCTTACTTCCTGTCCAAACCGGAAGTCAAAATTTAATATTTAAACAAATCATATCTCAACAACCACAAGAGGTAAATTCACAATTTTGTACCATTGCACAGATCGTTAATTGTCAAAAACATTTACAAAAACATGACCCCATTTGACCTTACTTCCTGTCCAAACCGGAAGTTAAATTTTAATATTTACAAAATCTATCTCAACAACCACAATAGGTAAATTGACATTTTTTGCGCCATTGTATAGATTGTTAATTGTCGAAACATGTTTACACAAAGATGACCCCAATTTGACCTTACTTCCTGTCCAAACCGGAAGTCAAACTTTAATATTAAAAAAAAATCCTATCTCAACAACCACAAGAGGTAAATTGACATTGTTTGCGCCATTATATAGATTGTTAATTGTCGAAACATGTTTACACAAAGATGACCCAATTTGACCTTACTTCCTGTCCAAACCGGAAGTCAAAGTTTAATATTTAAAAAAATCCTATCTCAACAACCACAATTAGAGGTAAATTGACATTTTTGCACCATTGTATAGATTGTTAATTGTCGAAACATAATTATTTACACAAAGGTGACCCCAATTTGACCTTACTTCCTGTCCAAACCGGAAGTCAAAGTTTAATATTTAAAAAAATCTTATCTGAATAACCACAAGAGGTAAATTCACAATTGTTGTACCATTGTACAGATCGTTAATTGTCAAAAAATATTTACTAAAAGATGACCCCAATTTGACCTTACTTCCTGTCCAAAGCGGAAGTCAAAGTTTAATATTTAAAAAATCCTATCTCATCAACCACAAGAGGTAAATCGACATTTTTTGCGCCATTGTATAGATTGTTAATTGTCGAAACATGTTTACACAAAGATGACCCCAATTTGACCTTACTTCCTGTCCAAACCGGAAGTCAAAATTTAATATTTAAAAAAATCATATCTCAACAACCACAAGAGGTAAATTCACAGTTTTTGCACCATTGTACAGATTGTTAATTGTCAAAAGTATTTACAAAAACATGACCCAATTTGACCTTTACTTCCTGTCCAAACCGGAAGTCAAAGTTTAATATTAAAATAATTATTGTATTGATGACGTCATCATTTTAACTTCAACCGAACACCTAGTTTTTGTTGTGACAAAAACTTATATCTAGTTTTGATTTTCCTTCTCCTTCTCCGGATCGATTGTCTACAAAAAAACACATACTTGCAAACTTCACATGAACTTCAAACTTGGCATATACTTAGAACATAACACGTAGATGAAACTAGAGTTGTGACGTCATGATTAGGTCATCACATATCGAATTACGATAATTCAAAGTTTAATAATTAAAAAAATCATATCAAGGGATCTGAAAAATCAATAAAATTACTGATTTAGTCGGGGAAAAATATGTAGTTTATCATGAGTGTAAAGAGTGTGAAATATGTGACATTAGAGACGAGAATATGTTTGAGTTTGATATTAATTTGTACTGAAAACACGACATTTTTGTAAAAAAAGAAACACACTTTTCGTGAAAATTTACGCGCAATCTGTTATTTCCACTACGTCCGCAATACTCAATCGAGTGGGCGGGGCATATAAAACAGTCCGGCCGGCGGAACGTTAATACTGTATGTCGCCCTCAATCGGCAAAAACAGATACTGAAATATTTTACAATCCAGTCCAAACCATCGTCCACTTTAGCGAGTGCTACGGTTAGATTTCCTGATTTACTCAGAAAGAAATTGTATTTTTATGAAAATAATAGTGTGAAATATGTGATATTACTGATGAACTCGTGCTAACTCGTACTCCAACCAACTCGTACTTCAACCAACTCGTACTCCGACAAACTAGTACTCCAACCAGCCCGTACTCCAACCAACTCGTACGTGCACATGTACAATACAATCGACAGTGTTTGCGTGTGGTGCCCACACAAATTCTTTTTACGAAATTGAGGGAGTGTAAAAATGGATCGCCAACATAGTCATAAAGGGTAGGTATCTTGAATTTAATTGTTAAGAGGATTTCCTGTATTTGTCTTCGTATTTTTATACAAGAAAAGCCATTTTTGAAGCGTTGGGTTGGCTGGTAATGTTAATGTAGTTGCACTGTGCCTGTTTAACTTAACGTTAACGTTAGTTATGTGAACATACTTTGGACAGTAAACAACTCACCACTTTGAACAGATGTCACTAAAATGTATTTAGAATGTAAATAAGGATAGGAAAATTCAGATGTTAAGGTTATGGCAATTTTTCTGTTGAAATGTTATGCCATATTTTGTAATTTATGTTTTCTCCAAAAATCTTCAGTTTGTGCACAAATTAACGTCAAGTAGTGATTGTTTACTGCACTTTCCCTTAATTTTTTACCCTTAGATACAAATCAACTTACATAGACAATTATTTCACAGGAAAATTGCACAATATTCATGACACAATACATCATGTACTTGTATAAGTTGTTAGTCCTGCTCCCTGGGGAGGCCTCTCTCAAACATCTCTCACGTGAAACTATGAGCAATTTCCTTAAATACCTTTCTCTTTTGATGTGAGTTTCATGCAAGAACATTTCTTTAATTTATTACACATTGTCAAGAATAATTGTGTGCAATTTTGAAAACAACCAATGCCCTTTTCAATTTCAATGGTCCAGCTACTCCAAAATTATACACTGTTTTCCCATTCATATTATAAATTAGAACTTCTCTGAATTTTCAAATACTTTATTCTTGGTCCATGTACTTGTAAAACCTTCCTACTATTTTGTACAGCATGTTCACTGTGATGTATTATTTTCCTCATTCACATAAATTAGAACTCTGAAATTTCAAATACTTTATTCTTGGTCCATGTACCTATAAAACTTTCCTATTATTTTGTATAGCATGTTGACTCCAATACATCATGGCTCAGACTAAGTTCCAGCCTACAGCACCCCAAGACAGCGCTGACACCACATCCAAATGCAGTATCGTAACTGTTCAAATCATCAACAATCTTCAGTTTGTAGGCTACACGATGGTATGGTTTAATGTCTTACGTTAACAGATCATTTGAGAATCCGTGCACAATTAATGGAAGTGGTCTTCATTACTTGGTTTCGTTTGAAGGTATGTAAACTTTCACATTTTTTATAGATGTATGTCCGTTTTAGTATAATTTTATAGATATTGATTACATAAAACCATGGTTAAGGTTAACAACCTTAGTGTGGCAATGGTATCACATGTACCGCGCCTGGAGTGAAACAGGTCAACTCGTATGCGTGCTCGTACTTTTACCAATTCACACTTATTGTTGTCAACTCGACCCGGAAAAATATGTATTACTGAATATTTACTGGCATGCGTACGGATTGACATCCGGTGGAGTACGTTTTGGTAAAAGTACAAGTTAATTTAGCTACACTATAGTGTCTGTAGTTCCTCATAATAATAGTAGTACTCATGTCCTGTGTGGTGATGGCTGCATTGCAGTTTACTTTATACTAGCACTTAATTTTCTCACTAAAGTAGACCAGAAACAAATATCAGCACCTTTATTGAGATAATGAAACAGTCACATCATGGAGGAAGGAAGACGTCACATGTAGTTCTATTCCATTGTAAAACCTAACTTAAAGGCATTGTTCTGAAGGGATCATTTTTCTGAAGTTACATCAATCCATCAATCCATAACATAAGGGCATTCTAAGTTATGTGCGTTTTGTTAGCATGACCCATTATTCTTCGTCCCTCTTTGAAAACATTTAATATTGTTTTTACATGATTCGTTAATATTTCAGATCAACGATATCCATTTGTGCTACTGCTACAAGGTGTGTTAGAGTCTGTGTAACTTTGTGATCCAATGGCCAGTATTTGAAGTTTATCCATTCATCAAAGGAGTTAACGTATTATTCAAATTATTTTATATGGACTTATCCTATCTGTGGCAGTCTTTACCCTCAAGGAAATTGTTTTTTCAGGACCTCAAGACACATCTAGGTCTTTCTAGGAATTTCTTTAACATGTTAGAACAAAAATAGTACTGAGGAATTCTTATTATTTTTTTGACTGGACCCAAACATCCTCACAAATGTAATTATTAAGCAATATCTGTTGGTGATCTAGTAAAATGTACATTGCCGACAGTGAATCACTGGCAGTTGGGCCATATAAACATAGTAAACATACCCCCCCCCCAATCTTCATTGCATGGGTGTGTCAGCCTTGGAATACCTTTTGCCAGATCACCCAATTAAAGTTCCTATTTATTTGTATGCTCGCATTGGGATAGTACTGACCATCAATCCCATAAACACAATTGGTTAAACAGACAGTATCGTCACGATCAGAGCAGACTTTCTACAAACGGGCCATGGAATTGGTGTCCTAGTTTAAGACGAACATAGTGACTAAAAATTACTGGCTCATTTATGCAGCAGCAATGCGAATATGACCTTATCATGTGAGTATTATTTTCAGTCACTGAGTTAAACTAGAACTTGAACTCTGATTCCATGCCCTGTTGATCGTGAAGATATTGCCACCTTTAAACAATAACTTTAACATTACTATTTATGAAAATGTATTTTCAACAGTTAATGACAAATAAAAACATATACATGTATACATGTAACAATCAGAAGATCATTTCAGTATTGTTTGTTTCTTTTTATTTTACAGTTATCCTTAAAATTACTTTGTGCAGTCTCTTCCCTATAAGTATTGTTTAAAAAAAATCAGATATCTTTTGAAATTCCCATGTAACCTTGTTGAGGATCTTCTCGGTGTAGTCTGAAGAGAAGTTTTATTCGACCATTATCATTCTTTTATTATACCATTGCATTTGAAATGAAGTTTGAATTTGGTGTAGGGCCTAATGTGATTAAGTTCAAATCATTGAAATGGACTTCAAACAAATCATCGTTGGTAACCACATCATATTTTACAGGGTACTCTTTAATATGAAAAAAAATAATAATGCAAAGTTTCTTTAAAAAAACATTCTGACGTCATCATCACTGCCCTGATAAAACTCGAACACCTATGTGTTTGTAATATCACAAACACTTCCGTCTAGTTTGTTTTCTTTTTTCTTCTTTTTTTCTTCATCTTCTCCGGATATATTGTCTACAAAAAAACACATACTTGCAAACTTCACATGAACTTAAAACTTGGCATATACTTAGAACTTAACACGTAGATGAAACAGAATTTGTGACGTCATGATGAGGTCATCAGATATCGAAATACGATAAATCAAAATTTAATATTTAAAAAAATCATATCTCAAACAACCACAAGAGGTAAATTCACAATTTGTGTACCATTGTACAGACTGTTAATTGTCCAAAAATATTTACAAAAAGATAATAATAATAATAACTAGATATAAGTTTTTGTCACAACAAAAACTAGGTGTTCGGTTGAAGTTAAAATGATGACGTCATCAATTTGAAGTGTTGTAGAAAGTCAAATGTTAACGTCTGTTATCGCAAGAAGTTTATTTGAATACAATACAATACTGAATTTAGAAATTATTTTAATATTAAACTTTGACTTCCGGTTTGGACAGGAAGTAAAGGTAAAATTGTGGTCATGTTTTTTGTAAATACTTTTGACCATTAACAATCTATACAATGGTACAAAAAATGTCAATTTACCTCTTGTGGTTGTTGAGATATGATTTTTTTAAATGTTAAATTTTGACTTCCGGTTTGGACAGGAAGTAAGGTCAAATTGGGGTCACCTTTGTGTAAATATTTTTGGACAATTAACAATCTATACCATGGTGCAAAAAATGTCAATTTACCTCTTGTGGTTGTTGAGATATGATTTTTTTAAATATTAAACTTTGACTTCCGGTTTGGACAGGAAGTAAGGTCAAATTGGGGTCACCTCTGTATAAATATTTTTTGACAATTAACAATCTGTACAATGGTGCAAAAACGGAATTTACCTGTTGTGGTTGTTAAAATATAATTTTTTTAAATATTAAACTTTGACTTCCGGTTTGGACAGGAAGTAAGGTCAAATTGGGGTCACCTCTGTGTAAATATTTTTTTTTACAATTAACAATCTGTACAATGGGGTGTCGTGGCCGAGCGGTCTAGCTTACCGGATTCAAGTTCTGGTGTTAGCAACAGAATGTGGGTTCGAATCACGGCCGTGACACTTGTGTCCTTGAGCAAGACACTTTATCATAATTGCTTCTCTCCACCCAGGGGTTAAATGGGTACCTGTGAAGGCAGAGTTGGTTTGCTCTATATGCGCTAGAAATGGCAGCAATTGAGCTGTATACTCCCCAGGGAGCTGAGATGGTTTCAGGAATGATTTATGAGCCTTATGAGCAGGGATAATAATATAATGCGCCTTGAACACCACTTAGTTGGTGGATACGTGCGCTATATAAATCCACACATTATTATTATTATTATTATTAATGGTGCAAAAACTGTGAATTTACCTCTTGTGGTTGTTGAGATATGATCTTTTTAAATATTAAATTTTGACTTCCGGTTTGGACAGGAAGTAAGGTCAAATTAGGGTCACTTTTGTGTAAATATTTTTCGCCAATTAACAATCTACACACTGGTACAAAAAATGCCAATGTACCTTTTGTGGTTGTTGAGATATGATTTTTTTAAATATTAAATTTTGACTTCCGGTTTGGACAGGAAGTGAGGTCAAATTGGGGTCACTCACAACTCGTGTTTCATCTACTTGTTAAGTTCTAAGTACATGCTAAGTTTCAAGTTCATGTGAAGTTTGGAAGTATGTGTTTTTTTGTAGACAATCTATCCGGAGAAGAAGAAGAACTAGAGCTTAAGTGTTTGTTAGAACAAACACACGGTGTTCGAGTCAACTTCCGGTTCAATCAAATTATCATCGATGATGTCAATATCATATTGTGCAAGGGTTTATCATCTTTTATAATAACAATATTAACTGGCCCTTGGTGTTCCGTCTCGATAACTTCAGCTTGTTGACGTCAGTCATGGTGTAAGTTGAAGTTGGACAGGTTGCAGAACACTAGAGTTGTTGAAGATGTTACGAGATCGTAAAGTTCTGACACGTTGTAATAGGACGATAAGAAAGCATCTGTTTAACTGTCTATGTGTTTCTCATTTAATATGCTATACTGTTCACTGTAGTATTGAAGTACACATATCGTAGTAGTAGTCAAAAACAATTCAACAACTGTGTGTGATTCCTGAAAACAATAAAATAAAATAAACCCTGTCTAAGTACGGATTCACACGTAAGTCATGCCATTTGCTGAATCATGAAAAAACAATTAAACTTATAACAGAGAAACAGTTATATTAAGGAACTCTATCCCAGTCATCATTGACTCAATCTCTGAATCATTTATCCAAACTGAGGCAACGTTTTTCTTAAACTTATTTCTAACTCGCTTATATTTTGATATTGAGCAATACTCATGTTACTTTGTTTGCACAAGTGTTTATCTATGTAGAAATTAATAAACTTAAAATGCATAAAGACAGCCTAATTCTAATGTGGCCTATATCATTACTTCATGACGACCGACGACCGACGACGCGCCTACGACTGGGCGGCGGATCACTAAGACTTTCAAGAAAATATGAATCCGCGGGTCTGAATGAGCGTAGGTCCGTGACACTACTACATCAATACATTACAAAAAATAGTGCGTAACTAAATTGCCTTGTATATCGAAGAACAATGAGATGCAATCAAAACATGGATACTAGAAAACACCTAAATATCAATAAAATCTGAACATCTCCAAAAACATTGGTCCTTCGGTGATAAGAAATCTTAGAACAGTTCGCGAGAGCAAGCGACCTAAAAAAAACATGGCGCAGGCTCTGCACCAAGTAAATAGAACAAGGCGAGCACTGTGGAAGATTTTGAACAAACAATCTCAACAAAAGTCTATTCAAAGAAATATTTAAGAGCAATGCAATACACAGACTAACTGCCAATTCCCGATAAAATCTACGATTGGTTTGATGCAAGTTTTAACGTACCTTGAATAGCAAAGAACGGGAAAGGGCAAGGAAATCTGGTGATCAAACTTAGTACGTTGCTGTGACTTTACGAAACTCGTGTAAATGATGCCTAGTCTTCGCACAAGGCGCAAGTAAAAAATCCCCACGCTACCTTATTGGAAGAAAGAAAAAACCATGTCATGTCATTCATCATAACATGAAATGTGTGTATCCCAGTCGGCTTGGTCATCACATACATACATACTTAACATGGACAAAATAGTTCTATTAAATCTCTCTACGAGACCATCTGACTGGGGATGATAAGCTGTAGTTCTAGTTTTGTTAATTCCTAAAAGGCGGCATACCGATTGAAATACGTTGCTTTGGAAATTCGAACCTTGGTCTGAATGAAGGGATAACGGAACTCCGTAACGGCAAAAAAATTGCTCAACCAACACTTTGGCTACTGTTTCTGCCTCCTGATTTCTCAGAGGATAGGCCTCAGCCCACTTTGTGAAATAGTCCATAACTATCAAGATGTATCGGTTGCCCGTTTTTGAACGAGGCAGGGGACCAAGAATATCCAAAGCTACTCTCTCAAAAGGGGCACCAACCAGAGAAGGTTTGAGTGAACTACGAAATTTTGGGGCAGGTGTTTTTCGGTTTGCACATTTTTCACACTGCTTAATCCAATTGGCTATGAATGAACGGTAGCCTATCCAATAATACTGACGTTGGATTTTCTTAAAGGTTTTTGTACGACCTAAATGGCCACCAGTTCTAGAATCATGTGCTAATTGCACCACTTCCTTCTGCAATGATCTAGGAATTACCAATTGCTTAATATTCGACGATAAATTATCTACATAACGTCTATACAACGTACCTCTCTAGCTGGTCCCAAATATACCAGTATCCCTTCGTCTCCCGGCTTAGACAACCAATCAGACTGCCAAGAGGTCTCTCAGCAGAACTTTCCTTCATCTTTATGATTGGTGCTAACACGTCATCGTTCCGCTGAGCCTCCCGCAGCCCGACCGGGTCCAAACCTGAAAAGACGCTAAGAGAACAACTAATAACTTTATCATTAACGTTTACATTTACTGGTCTAGTTTCATTTTCAAACGGCATTCTCGAAAGTCTGCATTTTTATGTTGACATCCCTGTCTGTAACAGATTTCATAGTCAAACCCACTCAAAGTTTCTATCCATCTGGCTAGTTGGCCTTGTACATCTTTGAAATTGCACAGCCATCTTAGTGAGCCATGGTCAGTGCGTATGGTAAATTTTCTCCCGTATAAATAATGTTTAAAGTGTTTCACAAAATGTACAACAGCTAAAAGTTATCTCTTAGTTACACTGTAATCTTGTTCACTTTTAGTCAACTTACAACTTCCTTAACTTATAACTTTCTCCTGTCCCTCTTGGACTTGTGAAAGAAATCCACCGATGCCTTTGTCACTAGCATCTGTATCTAGAATAAAAGGCTTTGAAAAGTCAGGAAATGTAAGAATACTTGCAGAAGTTAGTATAAGTTCCTGAAAAGCCTGTTCACACTCATTTGTCCACTTAAAACCTACGTTCTTATGAGTCAATTTATGGAGTGGTGATGCTATATGGGCAAAATATTGAATGAAACGTCGATAATAGGAACATAACCCAAGAAAACTACGTACTTCAGTAAGGTTACATGGCGTTGGCCAGTCTAGTATTTTGCGTGTCTTTTCTGGATCGGTAGGCACACCTTGGTCTGACACAATGTGCCCGAGATACAAAACTTATTTTTTTAAATAGAAATTTTTTTTTTGGTTTCAGTTTGAGGCCCGCTGCTGAAAGCCTGTGAAAAACTTCTCCCAGTCGTGAAATGTGTTCTTCGAAAGACTTGGCAAATACCAAAATATCATCAATATATACAAAACAAGTCTGCCAATGTAAACCAGCTAGGACACGCTCCATGAGCCTTTTGAAAGTACTAGGAGCATTACATAGGCCGAAAGGCATCATGTTAAACTCGTACCTGTTGTGAAAGCAGTTTTACACTTATCTTTGGGGTTAACTTCAACCTGCCAATAGCCACTGGCTAATTCTAACGACGAGAACCACTGAGAGCCAGAGAGTGTATCAAGGCTGTCATCAATGCGTGGTAATGGGTATGCATCTTTATAAGTGACTTCATTTAATTTTCTGTAATCGATGCAAAACCTAGAGGTACCGTCTTTTTTTAAAACCAAAATTACAGGACTTGCCCATGGGCTACTGGACGGAGAAATAACACCTTTTTCTAACATTTCTTCGACCTGCTTTTGGGCCTCTGCCCGTTGGTGATGTAATCTACGAGCAGGTTGCCGTTTTGGCTTAGCATCAAAGGTTTCTATGTTATGGTACACTACATTTGTTCGACCAAGTTCCCCATCTTTCAAAAATACTCGGTCATAATCACGTAACGTCGTCTTTAACTTCACTTTTTGTTCACCTGTTAAATATTCTGAACTTCTCTGGTACAAATCTTATAACTCGGGATCTAAACCATTACTTGTACAATCATCGTTTTCTACAACTTGAGTTACACTTGCAGGTTGCAAAACTGCTACTTGGGTACCTTTGTACACTGTAGTTGCATCCGTTTTCAAGTTTAACATTCTAATTGGTACATAGTTATTTTTATCACAATTAGCAAATGTACGTCCAATTAACAAACTTATCTTTTGTCATAACTTCTTGATGGTTCTAGCAACCCACCCCGTGTACCTATAATACGAACATGTACTTCCCCAGGGACTATGGCCTCTTGACCTGCCGGGATCGTAACGGTTTCTGCTACAGAGACCCTACAACAGTTAACAGTATTTAAATTCTCTAGAATCACTGGCACTTCATAGTTGCTAAATCTTAATTTCTTTTTCGGCAAATCTAAAATTCCCTCTGGCATTGAAAGAAAATCTAGTCCCAAAATGCCAGCCTGAGTGATGGGTGCAACAAAAATTGTATGACGTCTGACTAGGTTACCAAGTCTAATAACTACTTCTGCACAACCCCATTACCTTAAGTGCCGTACCTTCGGCAGCTATTATGGACTCATCACAGGGATTCAGGTTCTGTCTAACATTTAATGGTAACAACTCCCATGAAAGTGGGTGTAAAATAGTTACTGATGATCCTGTGTCTAACAAAAATTTAATATTAACACTATTTATCTTGCCCCTAACAAAAATTGTACTCTTGGCCTTACAATTCAACGATGGCTGTGCACCGGCCCCATACTCAGCCGCACCTGGTTTCCCTGCTCGTTAGTTGTAGTATCCGGAATAACTTGCTGTTGCTTGGGTGGTGGGGCATTAAACGGACACTCCAACTGTCTGTGGCCTTCCTGCCTACAATTCCAACAGATAATGGGGCCCCTAGGTTGTCTAGTCTTACCAATAGCCTGTTTATCTTTGAGAACTGTCTGAAGCTCTTTTACGGTTTGCTCTAACTGATGGACCTTAAGTTTAAGACCATCCTGATCAAGTAGCTCAGGTTCAGGTATAGCAGTAGTAATAATTGGCTTACTCTGACATGCATTAGCACCTATTTTCTGTAACATATCAGTCTTGTTATACTCAACCTGGATAAAGGCCTCTTCCTCCAGGGCTGCAGTAAGGGCGCCCCCGAGATCTCTAGGTTTTGCCCTTCTTACTTGCATTCTAATTTCAGGTAAATCCAATGCCTCTATAAAATGGTCCCTGCCTAACTCTTCTCTAAGTTATACTGATACATCAGAGTATGCTTTAGAGACAAGTCTACGAATGTCACTAGCTAACTCGGGTAATTTCTCGTTTTTCCTGCGTGTTCTTACCTTGAGCTTAGCCCTATACAGACCCGACTGTCCTTGCGGAGAAAATCGATCTTTCAACGCATTGACAACTGCAAATAAAAATCAAGTTTACTTGAATCGGCTAAGTCTGTGTAAACCTGGAGGGCTGGCTCTCGCAATCTTACGGCTAAGAATTTAGTTTTCTGTTCTAGCAACCACCCGTTTATCTGACTACATAAATTCAAATTAGTTAACCAATCCTCAAATGACTTACTACCATCGTAATTATCTGGCTGAACAACTGGTTTCAACGACTTTTTTCTATTAGTGGCTGTCTTAAAGTACTACTTAAATCTACTGGTACATCATTAGCTCTTGACTTAGGCCTATGGGTACGCTGTGGCAACGAACAATACTAGAAGTGTCCTGAGGTGACAGTCTTAATCTGCCCAAAGGGGCAGACCTGCGGCTGGGGGAATTGGAACTTAACGGTAAAGTCGTCCTTAACTCAGCCAGCCTTTCTCTTCTGGACTGTATTTCCTCGTCCAAAAGCCTTAATGTTTGATTCAAATAACTATCTAAATCTGTTCTCGATCCCATCCCAACTAAGTCCTCCCCAATTTAAGATATAATCCCACCGCTGCCACCAAAAACTGTAACGGATATATCTTAATCCGTCAGTAGGGGGAGAGACCATCAAGAACAGAAATAAGTAAAACAAAACGAAACTAAATACTGGTATTCTTTATGTATTATCCCTCCAAGGGAGGGGGGGGGGGGCTTTTTGCCACTCAAAAATAAAAACAATACAAAGACTGACAAAGCAAATAAACAATTCAGGAGACTACTAAATTAACATAAATAACTGAAATAGTATTACCTTAATGTTCGGACGACAGGCTGAAATTATATAACATAAAATACAAGCAATCCTTTGCGTAACTAAACTTTATACAAAATAATATACAACCGCCGTCCGAACTACCTTCTGTCCCCAGCCACAGGTCCAGACTGCCACCCTGGAGCCCTTATACCCATAGGTTTTATAGTAGGCAATTCTTAAAGCTCATAAGGTCTAGTAGCAGCCAAAAGATCCAACCATTAACAAAGCCAACTAATTAATCTGTGAAAGATCAACAAAAGCAACCACATTCCCTCAAAGAAAACAAAAACTGGAATGTCACAATACATGTTGTATCTTTTGTCCATTACACTACTTAATACCATTGTTATAGCTACAGTCCATCCAGGAGACCCGGAAAGCTGGAATGTCAAAATATCTTATGTTCACTACTTAATACCATTGTTATAACTACAGTCCATTGCAATGCACAGCAGGTATTATCTGCGGCTACCGGCTGAGCTATATTTTCGATGACATAGTATACTATGACTATCTTCACCGTGAAAACGACATGAAAGGTCATTTTGCCGTGAAAATTTTTGCTAAGGGCAAATTGACGGTATTTTCACGGTCCAGAAATGACAAACTTTATCCACGGCAAAAACACTGCGATTTCACGGCAAAAAATAGTGTCTAAACTCCTATTGTTATTCATAACGGTAAACCATTGTTTCCAATGACAAAAGGGTGATAACGAGTGTCTCCGGTGTGTTGACATAACGGAAACACTTGCAAATGTTTATGGACAAGTTAGTGTTTAATCTCATTACCGACTGTCACTCGAAATAATTTGGCCGGCATAAATGCACGATCATACCTCTTTGGTCATACAAGGAACGGCGCCATGGCTATCTCCATGTAGAAAAAGCGTTAAGGCCGGTTCATTGAAAGCAAACGCGAAATGTCATGCTTTTGATTTCGCTTCGCATTCGGCCTTGAATGGTGGAATAAGTTTGACTGTAGGCTGAATGATAATGAAATTCTATTTACCTCACACTTCATATTTCGTATTTCTAAATGGCGATGCCAACAATGTACCCAGATACATTTTACAAATAGTAAATCAAACGTTATATTCTGGAAAGCGTTTCTTCTAGGATTTGAAAACTGCCCGTCCAAACTTATGTTGGATTCGAAAACTGTTCGTCCAAAACAAGCGCGAATCTAATAATGGCGTGGGCTCCGATTTTGTTTGGATTTTAAATGCTCTCTGTTGCAATCTGAGGCTTCAAAATATTTCCTTATTGGGGATTCTGAGTCTATGCATATAGATATTTTCAGAAAGGAAGAATAGATCCTGCCTGCCTTTTGTTGATGTTTCCGTCTGTCCATGTCACCATGAGAAAATCGGTGCCCCTCGTTACTTATACATGTTGTTGGAATGAGCCGGGGCCAACAATGTGCTGCAAGATCTTAACCATCGGGAACGAAGTTCCATAGTGCGCTGGCCGGCTAACGTTACACAAATCACATCAGTATATAGTCGGCAACCAGACATCGTTTTTCACATTTAATTTCCCGCTTACTTTGGGGGATTACACGCGTCCTCAGTGTCAGTGGGTACCGGTATACCGTAAATTCTAAGGAATGTTCGTAAATATTCGATATTTTTTTACGAAATAATGTTGCATAAAAATTAACACTTATTATACCCTCGGTCAGTTTGCGCGCTGTATAGCATTGACGCAGATTTGACTAGGCACGGCACAAACAGCCTAGTTGCCGGCCGCATGTTAGGCACAGCCATGGGCTAGTCTAAGCATGACGTCAGATTTTCATGCTACCTAGGCTGGCCAACGCACATGTATGTATGTCTGGTAAGTGACCACCGCGTGCTCGCATTTAAAGAATTAACGTTACACTAGGCTGCAGGGCACCAACTGATGGGGAAGGCGTGCAAAAACTGCCAACTGCAACTTTCACATATGCAAACTGTGTATGCATACAGGGGCTAATACACTTTTGATGATTTAAGTAAAACTAAGCAACATCGGGACAAAAATCTAAGGAAATCTAAGGAAATGTTTCTGTAAATCTAAGAAATTGTAGATTTGAAAAGTGCATGCACTGATAGCACTATCGATATGCGTGCTAGCATGGGCGCAGGCACAGGCAGCCCACTTCGCCGTATGTTAGGAACAGCGTGGCGTGGGTATAGGCTAGTCCAGCTTGCGATCACCGTTCACATTATCGAACAATGGGTTGAGGGCCAGAATAGCAAGATAGATCAAACATCGACATGGGAATTGGTCACTGTAGTTCTGTTACATTGTGTAAATACAAAAATGTAATGTAAATTGAAACGTCTTTATTTCAATTTAACTAATGATAAAATACTTGTATTCAATAAATTTAATTTAAGTCAAAATGTACATATAGGCTATATGGATATATATATATATATATATATATATATATATATATATATATATATATATATATATATATATATATATATATATATAAGTAGTATGTCAGATGGGGGTTCTGGCTCACCTACTAAAAAATCATTTTAAAAAATCCATTTTAAAGGGAATTCCTTCATGACGTCATTAAAAGATTTAATGACGTCATCGTATGTAAAACCGCCGGTAACCCCCGGTTTTAAAAGCGAGTTAAAAAGTGAAGAAAAAATTTAAAAATATTATCTAGTTTAATAATAAAGATGACAACGAAAGTTCCTTGCGAATGGCTTTTAGTTGGTAAAACGGACAAGTGTTGTATTCCTAGTTCTAAGAACACGGTATATTGCGGTTTGCATAAGTGGAAGGTTAATAGTGGAAAAAGTATTCCTATTGCGTGTAAAAGATGTAAAAAAGGGACAAAAGCAAAGGTGGGTTTGTGTACGAAATGCGTAAAGATATTAAGAAAAAATCCTTATTATCATTTTAAAGCTGTAGAAGGAAAAGCTAGACGTTCGTTTAATATCGTGATGAAAGAATTGTTGGAAAGAAATTTATTTATGGATTATAAATTATAATTATACGGGGGAGGTCTATCGAACGTTTTTACCCGCTCCGCTACTCGCGAAGGATTATAATAATTTTTATTTACGCTCACTTTAAGTTTTTCTATAATAATTTTTTTTTCTACATTTGCATCGGCAGTTTCAACCTCTGTTTTTGATGGTAAAGTCGCCGGTTTAACGAGTACATTACGGATTTTTTCTTTCATTTTATAATATTTATCTCGCTCTTCACATATGAGCACAAATTCTTCTTGATTGATGTGACCGTCTTCGATAGCTTTACTAACGTGGTTTTCGATCGTGTTGAGTTTACTCGATGCTAAAACTCGTATTTCATCGTGTTTTTTAGCTTTCTTATACAATTTATTTTTCGCGTATCTGAGAGCGAAAGCTGCGCCGCCCAACCCCAAAGCTAAACCTTCTAAAGCGTATCCCACGGGCGACGATATGACTGTGGCGATGCTGGCTATTCCGATAGCCCCTGCTCCCATACAGCCCAATTCCGCGAGAGTTTCCACAACGTTGCAAGCGTTGATGATTTTATTGTATTTTTTTATACACGCTCGTTTATTTCGATTCGTAATTCTTTTTGAATATCGTCGATTTTTTGCAATCGAAATGCTTTAGCATCAAATGCTTTAGCATCATCCGTCAAAGACTGTAAATTTGGATACATTTCATTCGTTGATTCTATAGGTGCGCTCATCTTTTTTATTAATAGAAAAAGATTAAAAATAAATTTAATTTTGCGACCAAATTTTAATTTTAATATTGTAACAGATTCCTGTTTCGGTTGAGCCGAAAAAAGTCGCATCTACAAAAACTTATTTTTTATTTTTTGTTTTGAAGAAGATTTTACCTTCTAAAAGCTTTACTCCTTCACCGGGGTTGAAATGTAAAATACGATCACCTCTTTCAACCACAAAAAGATCTGTTTCATTCACCGGTCGTAGCGTACGTTTTAAAGTATTATGATAAACTCTTTCACCATGTACAATTTTATAATAAACTATAGAGTCTGTTATCGCTTCATAGACGGTAAACTTTGGAAAAAAGATGTTTCTTTCGTTAGACCATTGTATGATAAATGTGTCGTCTAATTTATACAATAAAATCATTTGTAAAATTTGGTCAATGCCGATATGGCCAGTTTTTTAGTAGTTTTTAACGATACCGCTACTTGTTTTACCGCTCTTTACGCTAGAGTTACGACTAGGTCCGTAAATGCTCGCCATATTTATTATAAATACATTTTAATTTAACGGTAAACTTTAAATTTTTATATTAAAACAGATTTTTGAATTTAAAGCACCGAAAAAGGTCGCTTTTACAAAAAATTCTTGAATGTCTCTCATTTTAAAACACATTTCGTATTTGAGATGTTGCGTTTCATTTTCGATAAAATGAAATTTCTCATTTCGTTCTGGAGAAGGAATATAATAAATGTTACTAGCGTAATCACGCGTTACCGAATGCGTAACAAAACTACCGGTTTTTATAAATTGCGTAAAAATACTGCAGTACGTGGGTGAAATGTTAAACATGAAAAAGAGTTGTTTAAACGTAGCGTGCCATCCGAGTACGACGTTATATTTTTCGATGAGAATAGTTCTTTGTAAAATTTCATCTCTGTTTAAATATCCGTGATGTTCGTAAATTTCGCTAGATGATGTTCGTGCAATTTCGTCTTTAGAAGCTGCGATAGCAACAATGTCGCTCGTTATACGACTGGGTCCGTAAATACTCGCCATTTATTTATATTATTTCTAGATTTAAAATAATTGGAAACCCGTGGTTATGTATGTCTCTACCCTTCGAATCTTTAATTTGAAAACTCAATTTATTAAAAGTATCGACTTTTAATTGTTTCAGTAATGGATTTTTATATTCTATATACATACTTTCTCCGATTGATTTGTTTTGCAAAGGTAAAACGTTTAAAATGGTAGAAGGTTTGCCATTGTAATAATTAACGCTCGTAGAAATTTGATCGCAATGAATGTATAACATTTTAAAAGGTTGTATATTAATCTTTTTACTATATTCTCCTGTAGTTAGAAATTCGTTGTGAAGCCCGAGTAAATTAGCTAACCCAGCCGTAAATTTAATAGATTTCGTGTCGTCGTTTAACACTAGCGTGTAAGAGCCCACCATATAATTAATCGTAAACGTTATCCAAAACTCGTTTTTTGATATAATATCTATAATTTCGTGAATATTGTAAAGCCCCGGTTCAACAAATTTTACAACGTTATCCAACCCCGATGTACGATAAGTTATTCTTTCTTTTTTACGTACGTTGTAATATCCTATCCAAATGCTTACGCTTTTTAATAGCATGTATAAATCACCCTCACGATTATCGATAACGGTATCTAATACAACTGACCCACCCTCTTTTTCAATTTCAATTTCGACGGTATGAAACATTTTAATATTAAAATTTATAAAAAGTTATAATAAATGACGTTTCCATTAGCATTCGAGAGTAATTTTACGTATTCGTATCCAACATCTGGAAATTTTACACCTCCGATTGATTTTAACGCTAGCGATTTAACGAGTATAAATATTTACGTCAACAAGAACGAGTTTTTTACCTCGCATTTTGAAAATGTTTTTAGCAACTACAAGTTGCCTAAAGTTAGTAGTCAAAAAGTAGTCGATGATTGGAAACATAATCCATTAAAATTTTATCAAAATCAAATAAATTTTGCGACGTACTGCGCTACAACGAGATGCGGTGTGAGTTATCTACATTTAAATCATTCAAACTTGATGATTCGTAGTTTTTTTAGATTTCACGTATATTATCAAATTAGACGATTGCTCAAAGAAATGAGCTGTCCTACATCGTTTCAAAATTATTACGACGCGTTCGATAACAATATAGACGTAAGCGCGTACAAAAACTTGAGTAAAGACTTTCATTTATCGACCTCTACCGATTGGAGACAACGCGTCGATGCGTACAGCGGTGGTTTAGGTACCGCTTATTTTTGGCGAAATATTGGTAAAAGATACGATCCAGTACCCGGTCACAATTACGACAATTCTATTTTAAATCATAACACCAGCCCTATTCCTCTCAACAATCTCGGCTCAAACTTTGAAGCGACTGAAAAAAGAATGGCTTTTGACGATGTCGTCCATAATCGTAAAGAACGAACGATAAGAGTAGGTTTCATTTTACAATCCGATAACGTTAAAACAGCGTGGACCAAATTTATATTACCTTCGACGCTAGCTCGAGGTTTTACGGATATAGGTACGGAACGAATTAACGATCCTATAAGAACGTACGTTTACGCGATTTTAGGAGCTCAAGCGCAAGCAAAAACTTCTTTTTTAGCGGGTGGTACCGGTTTAGACGCTCAACGTGAATTTATAAGTATAACTGAAGCCGAGATCGATTCTCCGGTCGATTTACAAACTAGCATTCAACGATATCAAGATGTTTTACAATACGCCCGCAGTCAATTAAATTTTGCTATCGGAGAAAATTTATACATGATGCCGAGCGATATGAATTTACGAATAGGCACGTACGCTGGATACAACAATAATTTACTAATCGCGACGAGAGATTTATCGTTGGGTTCAAATTTAGATACGAATTCAGAACCTATTGTTCATCCTATTCTACCGTTAGAACAAACGCAACCACCTACAATTACAAAGCACGTAGAAGATGTTTTAGAATCTCCCTCTTTAGAAATTACGTTTAAAAAAGACTCTTTACACGATACGATAAAAGAAGACTCTTTACACGATACCCCTTTAAAAGAAAACGACAACCATCAAGAAGAAAAACATTCTTTAGTACTCGGTTTTGCGATTGTAGCCGGTGTAGGCGTTATTATTTACGAATTGTTATTTTAACATTTTCTGCGTATAAGCTAAAACTAATACTCCAACTCCACTTATCGCCAACCATAAATGTTCTGCCGCCCACGTAACGACGTTAGAAGCCGTTTTAAATAACCAACTTACTATACTACCTATAATAGCCGGTAAAGCTGCTAAAGCTTTTGTTGATAGTTTAGATAATACACTAGCTAGATTTTTTAATGTTTTTTCTATCCACTCTTTTATGCCTCCGCTCGGTTCAGGTAGTTTTGGAGTTGGTGGTGGGTTTTGGAGTTGGTGGTGCGGGTTGTGGTGGAATGGGTTCTGGTATAACAGAACTTACAACATTACCGAACGCTTCGATGATAAAAGCGATAGTCATGCTAAAAGCCGTTAATATACTAACGATCGTTACGCCTTGTTCTCTAAATAAAGTTTTAATTCTTTCTCCCAACGTTACATCTCTCGTCAACATTTTTTGAACCGTTTCCCTAATTCTACTAATTTGACTACGAAGAAGGTGATCTTGCCCGCTCGCGGCTTCTAATCTCATTCGTCTTTCATCTTGTTTATCTCGTATTTCTTGTCGTAGTTTGGTGGTTTCATCCACGTCTTCATCGTCTCGATCTCGAGCGTTTACGTATTCTCGTAAGAGAGTGGATATTTCTTTATCGAGTTTGCTCAATTCGGCTAGATTTAGTTCAAGATTACCTCGAGTTGTTTGTAAAGCTTTATCGAGCCCCTTTATTTCTCGCAACGAAAAGTTTGATTCTATTTCATCTCTCGCATCCATCACCACCATTTCGATAGGTTCTTCTACTTTTTTAGATTTATCTATGCGTTGCCGAGCCGTTTCGATAATTACTTGCGTCGATTTTTCGCGTTGCTCTCGAGTCGCTTGTATAGATTCGTCTCGGCGTTGTTTTTCGATATCCGCTTGCGTCGTTTTTTCGCGTTGCTGTTGAGCCGTTTGTGTATGTACATCTTCACGTTGTTTTTCGATAGCCGCTTGCGTCGATACATATTCATGTTGCTGTTGAGCCGTTTGTGTATATACATCTTCGCGTTGGTTTTCTATTTCGTCTAATCGCCATACGCGTTCATCTCGAGGCGTTTCGAAATCTTCTTCGCGTTCATCTCGAGGCGTTTCGAAATCTACTTCGCGTTGTTGAGGTTCGAAAGGAGGCGGTGATGGTAACGCTCTCCTAAAAGTTGCGGCACTTTCTCTAGGTAATGTTTTTTCCGTTTCTCTTAAAACACTTAGAAGATTTCGTTTTCTAGTATCGAATATTCCAAAATCTTCATAATTCAATCTAGGTTTCAAGTTACTGAAGTTTAAAAATCCACCAGATTTAACATTTGTTAATCTAGTTTTTTGGCTGTTTCCGGGTTTTTTAAAATAAAGTATTTTTTCCCCACCTTCGACTTTATACCGGAAATTATCGTAGTATTTCGCCTCGGATTTATATCCTAAATATTTATAAAACTTGTCTACTTGTTCTCTGAGTTCTAGAGAACTTTTAGAAGCAGTTTCTTGTCTTAAACGTTCTCGTTGTCGTTGTCGTAAATTTTCTAATTCTTCTTCATCATATCTCAAAACTCTGATCAACATCTTCTTCTTCATCTTCGGGTCGATTATACGCCGGGTCCGCCTCTAAATAATCATAACCACTTCTGTGCGCCATTTACAATTGCTTTACATTTTTATTTTAATAATTTATAACTCGCGTAACCTACCATACTCATACCAATCAAAATAAATACAATTTCTCGCGTTTTTGATCTTCGCTCGGAACGTAAAATCTTCTAATTGCGGTTCGTTGCGTAAATTTAGCGGTAAATTAAATTGATTACCACTAACTCGAGAATATTCATTCATCGCATCGTCAATGTCATTAAACGTTTTATTAGCGCTCGATTATTTTTGTATTTTTTCGTTTAAATAATCTAGTAGGTTTAAACGCTTTTGACTAAATTCATCTCTAGCTTTCGAAAGTTGCTCCAGCGCTAAATCATGCATTTTACGTTCTTGTTCAGCGTCGTTGCCATGTAAATTACTAAATAAAAAATTCGATCCGGTAAACGCCAACGCGTTGATTACCGCGCCTCCAACCATCATCGCTATAGACACCATTCTATTTTATAGTTTGTAAATATAATTATTTTACAGTTGTTAACTATAGTTTATAATTACTTTTTTATAAAAAATTAATATAGTTGTTAACTATAGTTTTATATTAACCCTTTCAATACCAACATATATTTGTCACTAATGCATTGGTTACCACACTGTTGTCAGTGAAATGACTCTCTTGTTTACCAGAGGTATTTTTACTAAGTTTGTGTGTTTAGCGCCCTCGCATGACAATGGATTGAAAGGCAGTTATTAGTCTTTCAGGTGATATGAAATACTGTATGGGCAGGGTCACAGAAGAGTACTTTTACAAGCAACTTAGAGGCAACTAATGGTACTGCAGGCTAACAAAATGCTCGGGATGCACATTTTTCTGACAGTGTAAAACATTACAATGAAAAAGAAGCGAATATATAAATGTTAGTATTTTATTGTCTTGCAGATTGCCTGGAACTGATTGCCTGTGCATTGACTCATGTGACACTGCTCTCTTCAATGTCCATTAAAAGAAGTGTACAATAACAGATAAATAGTACAATTATCATGGCCAATATATGAAATCAGTAATTAATATGTGCACATATAAGAGCTGTCAAATCACTTCAAGTTGGATGGAGTTACAAGTGCAATCCTCTTCCCCTCCCCCCTCTTCAATGTTGAGTTGGGTTGGCGGTGCGTCCAACATTGAAGAGGGGGGGAGGGGGGGGGCAGAGATTGCAAGGGGAATGAACTTGAATCATTGGCTGTGAAATTTCTCGAAGCATATGGCACTACACACATTGGCTTATTACAATGTTTACATATCATACGAGTTTGTCTTCTCAAACTTTGTACAGCTGTGCTTCTCCCGACGTTTCTCGTAAAGGTCTGGCCGATAAAGTTGTTACTGCGTTTGAAACATGTGGCATCGCACGGGTACATGTACTTCAATGGGCGTGTTCTCAAGAATTTCACACCGATTGCGGGCTGCATCATCACATGTCGTTGAAACTTGACAGAACTCAGCGGTGGTTAAAGGTTCTGTAATTATTTATATCACCACAACTATAACAGTGCATGGAAATATGACACTAAAACTGATCAAGCTTAAATAAACTCACAGGGCCATCCAGAATTATCCACTCATCGAATGCACCACTCACTAAAGTTGAATCGAAGGCAGTTCTCCATGCCACTCACACATGGGTAAATTCAGGGCTGTTAAGGGAGGGGGAGTTGGGTTTGCAGTGTTGACATAGCATCGGGGTGAGTCCAACATGGAAGAGGGGGTGAGAGGGAGGGCAGAGATTGCAAGGGGAATGAACTTGAATCATTGGCTGTGAAATTTCTCGAAGCATGGCACTACACACATTGGCTTATGACAATGTTTACATATCATACGAGTTTGTCTTCTCTTAAACTTTGTACCGCATACAACACAGTTCCGTTTCTTGCGACTGCGTCCAGGAAAGTGTGTGATGTTGACTTGAAGGCCTGGAACTCGCAGTTGATTTGCATGCTGTGCTGGGTTATACTTCCAGGTGGAAAGGAGACCTCTATCACCTTCACCCGGAATTCCAAACCTGACAAGCGACTGTTTGTAGGGATGCTATTGTAGACGATAGTAGCATTCAATAAACAAATGTCTAGCATGGTGACGAATAATCTTTTTCCACCATTTTAGTGTTCGGTGATTGTGCGTATAATATTTGCATAATTGGCCTGCTAGATCACACCCTCCCATGTATTTATTATAATCATTGACTATGGATGGTTTTTTTTGCTCACGATATCCAGTCGAACTCTTCCTGCTGCGAATCTGTTTTGTGGTGACACTGCAATCACCATAGTTTGTCAGGAGAGTGACACGCTTCGTATCCGGCCATACGACGCATAGTTGGCCTGCTTTTTGATAAAACTGGGGATCAGCATCTCTTGTCATGTGGTGTTTTTTGGGGTTTGCAAAATCTGGAATGCCTCGTGTGGTGTATCGCATAGTTCCACAAGCTCCAAATCCTAGCTGTGACAACTTGGATACCAGAGCCGGACTATTGAACCAATTATCCATATAGATGCAATGTCCCTTATGTTCTAGTCCTTTCAGTAGATTCAAGACTATTTTGCCTTGTGCGGGAAGATTGGGTGGATGGTGCGTTGCAGCATAAGCAATGGTGGTTTTACTTGGTGGCGACATGGGTTGAGATCCCGTGAACAAGCTCCATGCACAAGTGTACCCGGTTTCCGACTCGTTCAAAGAAAAGTATTTCAATCCCCATTTGGCAGCCTTTCGTGGCATGTACTGTTTGAAGCCGATTCGTCCATTGAATTTTACCATAGTCTCGTCCGGTGAGAGGTTTCTTCCAGGCTTATAGATCCGAAGAAAGGATGGCAGTACAATGTCCAGTAGAGGGCGAACTTTGAAAAGTTTGTCAGGGGGGGATTTGTCTTCAGCTTGGTTGTTGGCGAGGTGCAAAAATCGAAGGATTGCCGTGAATCTATTACGAGCCATGGTCGACGAATACAGGGGACTTCGCAGGACTTCGGACGTGGACCAATGCATGCTATATCGGGGTCTTTTGTTGATGCCCATGGATAGAAGTAATGCGACGAAAGCCATCATTTCGGGAACATTTGTCGGAGTCCAAGCACTAGGCGGATTGGCTGTGTCTGCAGACAAAGTTTGGGCTGCATAACGATTGGTCTCTTCTACCATCAATTCCCATACTGCTTGACAAATGTACAGTTGCAAGATTTGGAGGTGAGAACTTACTGTAATCTTGAGTACAACCGGTGTGTTCTGTAAATTGCACGGGCGGTCGCTTACGCTTATAGTCCGGGGCACTTGCTGCACGCCATCCAGACCGGAAATTCTGCTTTTCCGATGAAGATGATGAGGTTGGGATATGCTCCTCATCACTGTCTTCCGACGTAGGTGGGGAAGATTCGTCTGAGGACATGTCAGACCCGCTATCAGCACAGATTTCTTCCAAAATATGTTCTCTCTCATCGTCGTCCATGTCTGATCGTGAAGGGACGCGTTGTGGTAACTATTTAAACCCACGCGCGCGTGCCTTTTGTAACCGCACTGCCAAAAGAGGGCGCTGTTGACATAGTGATTACCACCAAGATGGCCATAGTGCCATTTGGCACTGCGGGGACCAAGGGACCTGCACTTTTGTGTGCCAAAAATACTCCATGGTATCCAACTGGAATGTAACTTTGAGCCAATTTGGCACAATGGGATTGAAAGGGTTATAAAGATACAAATTATTATATTTTTACTAGTATAAATAATATGACTAGTAATATGTACGGAGATTCGCTCGATCCATACAGAAGAATAAGAGAACCTAGAGGTATCAAAGGAATGCGTCAAAAAGTCGTCATTACAAACAATCCGAGCACCATTACCGAAAACCAATTGTTGACGGTTCGTTTTCCAAATTTAGGAATGAACGACGTCATCGTTCCTAATACCGCTAAATTAGCTTTTAATATAGAACTCGTTTCGACGGACGACGAAAATAGAACGTTGGTACAAAATATAGGTAGAGCCATCGTAAAACATATAATTATTAAAATGGAAGGAAATGAAATATTTAGTTTGGACGACGCGGATATATTCAATTGTTATAAAGACGAATGGTTAACCAAATCTCAACGCGACAATCTAGCGTATCAAGGAATCGAAAATGCAAACGTGACTAAATTAAGAATAGACGCAAGCGATAAAGATTTAGGTGGTAACGGAGGAAAAGATAAAGCTATCGCGGATACGTATAAAAATAGATATTACATTCCACTCGATTTTGAATTGTTGACCGATCATCAACCCTACTATCAATCGGGCATCGGAGATCGATTGACTTACGAACTCGTGTTTAATAAATTTTCGAGCGTGATTAAAAGCACCGACGATAATGCTAAATATACTATAAGCGGAATCAGTTTAGAATTTGAGGTCGTTCATATGCCGGAACTCGCTCGAACGATTAGAAATCAATACAGCGATAGAACGAGTATATTGTTTGATCGCGTACTGAGACAGAGCGTGACGGTGTTAAACAAAAAAGATACGACGTGGAATATAAATTTAAACACTCCGGCAAAAAGTATGAAAGGAATATTGTTTTTGTTTAGAGAACCCACCGCGCAAGAAAGCAACAAGTTTTATAATCCAACAATTGATAAAGTTAGTATTACCATCGAAGGCGTTCCCAATCAACTTTACACGCACGGAATGCGAAGGTATCAACATTGGGAAGAGATTTCAAAATATTTCGGTGATTCGAAACGACAACACGCCATTCGAGTCGTTAAAGCTCTAGATTTATCCAACGTTAAACTACCGGATTATTTACTAAATCGATACGGTTTGTTTTTAGATTTGAGAACGAGCGCCGACAATAAATTACACGGAAGCGGAAGACGAGTACAAAACTTATCCGAAGGCATTACCATTCAAATCGAAAAAGAAGCGGAATCTGCGGGTGAACTAAACATGTATACTTTTATTATCATGGACGCGCAACTAAACATAAGAAACTCGCGTTTTGAATCCGTCGATTATTAAAATTAACGACTATTGTAAAACAAGATGTTACCTAAATATCCACACGCGGCGTTAATTTGCGGACAAACGGGTTGCGGAAAAAATGAATTTGTTTTAAATTTATTAGAAAAATAATATTTTAAATATTTTAAAAATATCGTTATACTATGTCCCACCATCTTCAACAACGATACGTACAAAAATAGAAAATGGGTTCTAAACGACGATAACGTACACGTTAACGATTTAAAGGACATCTCGCTGAATAGGGCTATACAAATTTATAGCGATGCTTTCAAACAAGAACAAACGTTGTTTATTATCGACGATTGCAGCGCTAATAAACAGTTGCATTATAAAAAATACGACGAGGATAATAAATGTATGATTACACAATTGGCTTTTAGCGGTAGACACGTTAAACACAGCTGTTGGATTCTTTCGCAGAAATATAATAGCGTATTGAAAGATTTTAGAGAACTACTCAAATGGGTGTGTTTATTTTATTGTAAAGATAGAGACTCGTACGAGAATTGTCTTAGAGAAAATGATGTTATTCCGACGGCCGAGCTACGAGAGCGAGCGCGCGAGCAACTAAAACGAGTTTTACATCGCAAGTTGATTTTAAAAACGGATCAGCCTACCGATTATGAAATACGTGATTAAGGGTCGTTTAAGCGATCCCCCCATAGCAAGTTGTTAGGGTCGTCAGCAAGTCGAGAGCAATTACCACTAGGTTACACATAGGTTAAGAGCATTTAATCATAAGGTCGTGAGCAATTACCACTAGGTTACACATAGGTTAAGAGCAATTACTCATAAGGTTGTTTAGTAATTACCCATAAGTTAAGAGCAATTACTCATAGGTTGTCTCGTATTTAAATAAATATTATAAAATCTATTTATAAATATGAATGCTGAACGAGTGCAAGTTATATTTACGAATATATCTGCCGAACGAGTAAATGATTTTATACATAATCTTAACCAACTTGTCAATACTGAAATAGAAAGAAAAAAACTAGTACAAGTTTTAAACGAGAATACTGAAAAAGTAAAAGGTTTATTTACTAGTATAGATAATGAACTAGTAAAAGATCTAACGTTTAATCTTAACGAACTTTTAAACGCCGATGGGTTATCTAAAATTAATTATTGGTTTCTATATTTTTTTATAAATTTAACTGATTATTCTATAAGTACGTATAATAAATGGAAGAAGTACATAAACTATTAAACGAAAATCCACGGGTAACACTCGCAAACGACGCTAGCGATACTAACGATGATACGTTGTTGAAACAAAAACTACGTCTTTTATCGGTTGTAGTGGGAGGAGATTCGAAAAAGTTTTTCGGTAAAGAGCATAGCGTTAGCGATATTGAAGCTTTGTCTACCGAAGAGCGAGACACGCTACACGCAATACGAAACTAAATTAGACGTGATATTACTCAGTCTTTAGGTAGCGCTTTTATAACGCTATACGCTAAACTATTAGGATTTAGTTTAAATCGTATAGATTTGTACGGTCATAAATTTCAAATTGACGATGAAGGTAAATTAATATCAGATTTAGAAAAAGATCCGTTCATTTCTATCATGCTTAGTACCGTAGCGTGTGAAATGTACTACAAGTACGGCATGTTGATCGCTCCACTCAGCGCGTCGCTAATTACTGCAAAACATTTAAAAAGAAAAGAAGAATCTTGCGTAGATAATAAAAGCGATGGAAACGAATGCACAACCGCAAGTTGTAGAGACAGTACCGCAAGCTGCAACGCCGAAGACTGTAACCCAACCATCAATTAAACCAAAAAACCCAAATAGAGTCGCGGCTGGAAAAAGACTCGCCGAAATTAATAGAAAGAAAAAACTGCAACTCGCTAAACCCGCAAAAATCGTTAAAACTCTCGCGATAGCGAAGCGGTAACGAGTTATAAAGAAAACAATTCATCGAGCAATAAAACAAACTATTTTGTCTATATATCTATTGGTCTAGCTATTGGAAGTACCGCTTATTTATTGTTTAGACAAAGCGAAGAAGAACCAACATTTAAAAACGAACCCGCTCTCGTTAGATAACCGACAACGAGAGAACGCGTTGTTTTTGAAATGGAATAAAAGTTTTTAAAAAAAATATTATATTTAATGACTATAAACATGTCTTCAATGTCGATAGATACGAAAACAATCGCCGATTCGGTTTATCACAGTAGCGTTATGACTCTTTTAGTCGTTTTATACAGCATGCTCGGTGAAAAAATATTTAAAATGAAACCGGCCGATTTAGGAAAATTGGATATAAAAGACGGGTTAAAACTCACCGCGACGATTGGATTATCCGGTGTGACGCAAATGTGGTTAGTTAAACAAGGAATTTTACCAAACTCGCTAATGCCCGCTGAATAAAACATTTTATATGTTGCACAATATTAAATGGATGAGAGAAAGCTATCTAACGCTTATTACAGTCCGAAAGGATACTACAAAGGTTTCGACGCTATCAGCAAGCTGGCTAAAGAAACAAAGGTTAATAAACAATTAGTTCGACGGTGGATAAAAAAGCAAGCGCTGTGGCAAATTTATTTACCCTATCCTAAATACATTCCAAGACCAACCAGTTCAAATAGTACGCTCGAAAAACCGAATGAGGTTCATCAAGCGGATTTACTGTTTCTTCCGCACGATGTAGTTGGTAGAATTACGTACAAGTACGCATTAACCGTCGTAGATGAAGCAAGTAGATTTAAAGAAGCACAACCGTTAACCGATAAAACAGCTACGCAAGTTGGTAACGCGTTTGAGAAAATTTATAAACGGTCTTTATTAGCTTGGCCCGCGCGCTTAAAAGTCGATCCTGGAAAAGAATTTATGAGCAGCGTCAACGTACTGATGAGTAAACATAATGTTGTAATACAAAGAAGCGAAGCTGGTAATCATAGAGCTCAAGGTATAGTGGAGCGATTTAATAAAACTTTGAGTGAAAGATTATTTTTACATCAATATGCGCAAGAAATAGCGACCGATACGAGAAACAGAGAATGGGTTAAAAGATTACCTCTAGTCGTAAAAGCGTTAAACAACGAGACGACGCGACTAATCAATTTGAAACCTAAAGACGCAATTAAATTACGTAGCGTCGAGCAAAATCCAGCCTCACACGCGCTAAGCGCTAAAAAGAATCAAAAAAGAATCCCAAACAACAGTTTGGTTCGGTATTTATACGCACCCGGTGAAGCTGAAAAAGATACGAGACGCCGCGCGACCGACCCTATATGGAGTATAGCAATATATAGAATATCTAAAACTATTAAAGGTGCGAATCAACCCATCTTGTATTATTTAGAAGGAGGTCCCACTCGTAGTTTTGTAAAAGAAGAATTACAAATTATTCCTCGAGATACAGAAAATCCTCCAACCAAACGCTAGCGATCGTAATTGCAATCAAACATAAGAGATCGTAATCTCACACAAGAGATCGTAATTGCAATTGTTGTGCGTTAAACGTTAAGACTGTAATGACCGTAAGCGTAAGTATCTATTCCGTTTTCTAAAATGTGTCTCTTTGTGTCTAAAGGTGATAGCGATATTTTATTTATTCGCGTTGTATATAATCTATGTTTTTCGTGCCTAATAAAATTCATGGGGTGATGTAGAGTATTTTTCAGATATAAAACTTGTTTATATCGGTCGTGTTTAATATATTGTTCTAAAACTTGTTTTTTAACTCCTTTAGCTTTTCTAATTTCTTTTTCGTTTGATAAAAGTATCGAATACATTTTGGGTCTTAAACAAACAACTTCATGAATTAGGGTTCCCGCACACTCGTCTTTCATTTTACCGATCTCTTTTTTATTTTCTTCAGAAAATAGAAAATGTTGTTGTTTATAATTACTAAAATCGTATAAATGCTTGTCTTTTTTCATATCTTTATAAACATCTCGAGTTTTAATTTCCAACAACAAGCTATCCGTATCCGTGTAGATTAACTCACACTCGTCGTTGTATTTTAGCTTTAATTGATTGTAATAAAAATCGTACATTAAATGTTTAGATAAATCTAGTACGCTCATTCCTATATAGACCGGGCGGTTGAGAACGAGTTTTGTTTTGTGCATGTGAATCGCTACTAGATCATTATCGAAAATCCTCGCCTCTGCAAAATTTGGTTTAGCGATGAGCGCGCGAATTTGATTTTCCGCTATGTCATCGTTTAACCGCTTCAAATTTACGTTGACGCGTTTTCGTACATTTTCCATCGTTTTTCCAAAAACTGAATTGTTCATGAGTTTGTATACATCTTTTTCAAAATCACTCGTCGCTTCTTTTCTGAGTAGAGTGTTTTTATCAATGTACGATTTCATCCAACGCGATTCGTCAAATTCTAAAACGCGATGAATTTTAGTCAGTTTCATACCGAGCTGTAAATACAATCGTAAATTACGATAATGAAGCACGTAGTTTTGTTTTTCGTATAAATTTGGAACTAATTTCACGACGTTTGGAGCCGGCTTTTCTTTCAATAACGTTTTTTGATACTCCACTCTTTCGGTACTATCAACGACTCTGGCGCGAGTGGAAATGCGTTGTGAGAATCGTGTAAATCTTTGGGATATTGTAAATCGACTTCTAAAAGACATCCTTTATTGTTTTTAGGTCCTTGTTTCTCGAGTTTGTTAATTCGAGAAGGTGTCATCCATTTAAAATTACCCGTAGGTAAAGGTTGACTCATCGCGTATCCGTATAAATTGTTCGCGTCCAAGTACGTAATGTAACTCGATGGAATATTTTCGTCGTAGTCGTTTAAGTAAACATTATTTGCTTTAGCGTATCGTTTACTCGTCATGCACGTTCCTCCTCGCGTGCCTTTTTGTATAAATAAATCCATGTCAATATCTGTGAGCAATTCTAAAGTTTGTTTCGAATGTTTCAATAAAGCGTCCCAACTCAATCCAGGACTAGTATAATATTTAGCCGGATCTAAACCGTATTGTTTAACGCAAGTAGCGCGGAAATGTTCAAATACGTCCGCCAATAAACAAGTATCAGTACGCACGTACAAATCGTGATAATCTCCTAAATTTTTACAATTAAACCTGACAAATACATTCTTTGCGTGCTCGTATTGTTCTTTGGTAATGTGTTGGTTGTTTAAACTACTGTAAAAAGATTCTATAGAAGGAATACGCGTTTCTTCAAATCTTTCAAAACTATCCATGTACTCGTAAGGATAAATACCCTTGCTTTTTAACAGATTAAATTTTTCGGAGGAGGGTTCGAGTTCAGTTGTAATCGGAAAATAATTGTTTGATTTAACGAGTTTATCCAACGACGCTAGTAAAAATTGAGCGCTGTCGATAAATCGTAGTTGATTGATTGAAAAAGATATGTACTTTTCGATATTGTTTGGAATGCACGTTAGATTACCCTCGCTGCGACTCACGGCCTGCATAATGAGATGAGAATCGTATCCTCGCAAATTATGGAATACGACCGGAATAAAAGTTCTGCTTGGTTTTAAACTCAGTTTTAAATTACAATAATTATGCGCCGCACCTCTATATTTTCCGGTAATGTGACAATGATCTCTTACTTTTGTAAACTTGCTGCCTATGTCTCTAAAAAAAATTATTTTCGCATATCCAACACCCTCTCGCAGAGTTGTAATCTTCTACATCTTCTTTAGTCATGTTTAATTTTTTAGGGTTTTTAAATATTTCGTTGATTGTTTTTGTTTCTTTTTCTAATTTAATTAAAAAGTGTTCAGCCGCGTCTTCTCCTCTGTATACAACAGGAGAGCTAGTTTTACCGTCGCAACTAACGACTACGTACGAATAACCGCAAACGACGTGTTCTTGTAGTTTCGTAGTATTAGTAGAGTTAACATCGTCGACCTTTTTAATAATACTTTCAAAGTCGGCGTATATTACGAAAGGAACTCGCATCTTTTTATGATAATTTATAAATTTAACCGTATCGTTTTTATGCTTTTGTGGCATCACGATTGCCGTCGGTCTTCGTGATTTTCGAGATACGCTTTTGATGAAAAACCCTGTAAACATCTCAAACAAAAATGTTTACGTTCTTTGTGACTCGTTTGATCGTAAAATAATTTATTCACCTATTTTATATAAACGTAGTGAGACTTGGCTTCTTTGTGTATTAATAATAAATTTATACGATCCAGTTTCGCTGGTTGATCGCTGAGTTTGTAAACTAGTATCGTTTTTGATTCGCAACCGAAAAGGTTTATCGCTATATTGTTTTGTTTCTCTACTAGCTTAATTTGGCTGATTGGTGTTGGTGTTTTGATATTATTAAAATTTAAACCGTCCTCTATCGGGTATTTAGACATTCTATCAACATTCTTTTTTGCGGGGAAAAGAGCACTACGTAGTGCCCACCGCAAACAATCATCGTCTTTGTTTTTTACGTTGACGCACGCTTTTTTATTTTTTATGTAGTCGCACAGCTCGATATAAGAACCACCTCTCAAAGGTTGATATTTCGCGATAGTGGGATTCAAATCTACGATACGATTTACCTCCCATCCGCTGCCCTTTTGAGTCCATTTTTCTAAAGCCTCTTGAATTTGTGAAAAAACGTTATTTAATATATTTTCGATATTATCCAAATTCAACAAAACAATTTATTTATTATTATGAAAATTTGGCTCGGCAAAATCAATCGTGCCGTCTAATTTTTCTTTACGTAATTTAATGCGTATAAATATCATAAACTTGAATGCTGTAAATTCTTGCAAGTCTATAGTCAACTTGGCAATAATCTTTAGTTTTACCGCTCGCCAAAATATATTTAAATCTTTTTCTTTGCTATGATTCATCGGAACCGTCATTATTCGTTCGCGTAAATATCTGCCACCGTCTTTTGATGAGATAAATCTCAACTCTGTTTCTCGGTTGTGAAACCTTTTAATAGCGTTGATGTAGTCTCTTTTTATCAACTGCGCTCTCGCTCCCGCGCCGCGTTGTGGTAGATCAATATTTTCAACCGCTATACGCTCTCTCAATTCGGTTAAATTTAATTTATACAATGGCTTTTGTTTTTGTCGTTTTAAATATTTTTTCACCGCGTTGTAATAACTGCGTTTATCTACTTTATTCTTGTTGTTTTGCACAAGAATTATTCTACCAATGTGTTCTCGCGCAAACTCTTTCAATTCTAGCAATGTGTATTTAGATAAATATTTTGTTGTCATCTTTATTATTAAACTAGATAATATTTTTAAAATTTTTCTTCACTTTTTAAACTAGCTTTTTAAAACCGGGGGTTACCGGCGGTTTTACATACGATGACGTCATTAAATAGTTTTAATGACGTTATGAAGGGAATTCCCCTTTTAAAAATGGATTTTTTAAAATGTTTTTTTAGTAGGTGAGCCAGAACCCCCATCTGACATACTACTATATATATATACATATATATATATATATATATATATACCACTAGATTTCACCTTTGGGAGACATCAGAACAAATTGCACCTTTGGGAGACATTTCAGTTTTTGCCAGATATCATGAAAAATAATTATTACAGTTGTTACTTTCACCATCCAAAATATTGACGAAAAGGACCTTTATTAATGTGTATCACACTTACTGGAATAGGGGAAGCCTGTTTGGATATATTGCTTTTCCGCAGTTATTTTTGTCTCCTTTAGGTAATTTTACTTCAAGTGGTACCGTTGGGAGACACACGTGTAAGAGAAGTACCTTTGGGAGACGCATCCCCCTGGAAGGCATATCTGTCTACTGCATGCATCACTTATAAGCAATCCAATATATACATTCGAAATTCAGCCGACATATACAATATGAGGGAACTAATTATAACAATCACACAAAACAATTACACCTAAGTTGACGTAGCTATGTCGTAATGTAATTTTAAAAATGACATTAATTATCCAGTTTCTGTAATGATCAAATTTTCCAAGTACATAATAAGGGCCTACATTTATTTCACACAATGTAATGTGATTGCTGTTGTGGACCATTTAACTCATACAAAACATCGATCAGGAAATGTTGGTAATCACTTGTACCCATTTCCGTAAGCTAATGGTAGATTATGTAAGCTGTATTAAAACATTTGAAATAATAGTGTCGCCTTAGTGTACATAATCTTACACCACAATGTATCCAATTGTACCCTTATTTAGGAAGAAATGTATAATATATAGTGTCTCCTTAGTGTACAGCTCTTACTCCAAAATGTCTCCCAATGGTACCCTTATTTAGGAAAAATATATAATATATAGTGTCTCCTTAGTGTACATCTCTTACTCCAAAATGTCTCCCAATGGTACCCTTATTTAGGAAAAATATATAATATATAGTGTCTCCTTAGTGTACTTCTCTTACTCCAAAATGTCTCCCAATGGTACCCTTATTTAGGAAAATATATACATATATATATATATATATATATAATATATAGTGTCTCCTTAGTGTACATCTCTTACTCCAAAATGTCTCCCAATGGTGCCCTTATTTAGGAAAATATATACATATATATATATATATATATATATATATAATATATAGTGTCTCCTTAGTGTACATCTCTTACTCCAAAATGTCTCCCAATGGTACCCTTATTTAGGAAAAATATATAATATATAGTGTCTCCTTAGTGTACTTCTCTTACTCCAAAATGTCTCCCAATGGTACCCTTATTTAGAAAATATATTCATATATATATATATTTATAATATATAGTGTCTCCTTAGTGTACATCTCTTACTCCAAAATGTCTCCCAATGGTACCCTTTATTTAGGAAAATATATACATATATATATATATATATATATATATATATATATATATATATATATATATATATATATATATATATATATATATATATATATATATATATATATATATATATATATATATATATATATATATATATATATATATATATATATATGTGTGTAGACATTTAATATTTCAGTTTTAACTCTAATTACGGCTGTGGGGCCGGGGAGCGCCGGGTAAAACACGGCTGTGGACATGTGCACAACTCCACTGTTCAGCCAAGCGTATAGACTGAACAATAAGCGGGCAAGCTATAAAACTGGGCGTACCCTATTCATTGCCCATGAAGTACCCAAACAGCATAATTGAAAGACCTGTGTTCAGAAATCCCATGAAAAGGCTGTATTCAGAATGCTCTCGAAAGCCCAATCTATTATATAACACTCCCATTCAAGAACAATATGGTTCACCAAACTATCAGACATCTTGAAGATTTCTATTCAAGGCGCATTATCAGCAAGTGCAGCTGGAAAATCAATTATTTCACCAGCCGTGGCTGTAGCCGTCAACCGTACGCAAGGGGATGACACCAGTTTAAACTTTTCGTAACATGTACAATTTAGTTTACTAAAACAAGACGGAACTTGTTGAACTTCATGATGCTCTATTTTCCACAAAACTTTATGATACTGTGCCCCGGGGAAAATGTACCGGGAAAGAGTGCAGAGTCCGAAGACTATAGTGGCAGCGGAAAGGCGGAGAGGACTATACTGTGGGAGACGGCGGGCTGGCGCGTTCGATGTTGGGTACGAGTTGACTCGTCCCCCGGACTCGGTCATAAGAAATAATAAACAAAATCAACAGTTTTTTTTTCATGAAATAAGAATTAATGAATAAAATTTCAGTCACGATAGGACACCATTTGTCTGAATACGTTCCCTAACAGAAAATACTGATGAAAAAGAACGATAACAATTTGGATAATACTTTTTGCATATTACTGATATAAAATACAACAAATATTAGTTTCTTGTCCTAAAATGAGCATGTATGAATGAAATACAAGTCCCGACAGGACACTGTGAGTATGAATTAAATCTTTTAAAGAAAAATCTAAAATGTTGACCAAAAATTTACTGATAGAAATGACAGAATGACATTATGATACTGGGCCCCGGGGAACTGTACCGGGAAGGAGTGCAGAGTCCGAAGACTAAAGTGGCAGCGGTAAGGCGGATAGAACTAGAGGCAATTTCAGGCGATGTCGGGTACGAGTTGATTCGTCCCTAGGACTCGTCAAACAAACAAAACTTAGAATTAAATAGGTTTTTCCCCTGAAACGAGTATTCGTAAATGAACGTTTACAAATTAGACCGCCCCTCATCACAAGGATTACCCTGGGAATAAAGACATCGCTAGATGTCACAGGGCCTGGCATACCTCTTTGGCCATAGCTTGGGCGCTCCTTTGTTCCAGGATTATAAAAGCGAATGTTGCGTAATCAGCGTGGACAGCTTTAGCCCGTCTTCGGAGAAGTTACAACTAAGGATCAGTTAATACAATGACTGCAAGTAGACTGCAGAGCGGCACTTTTGAGTTTCCTGCCTTTTGAAAATGTACAGTCATGCACTGCAGCATGAATCCGATAGCGTCTACTTCTGGACAATACGGTGAACACAGACACGTACCCTGTACTTTAAGAATTAAAGGAATCAGTTTGTGAATCAGTTTGGCTGGGTGTAAGTGACACTTTTCGTGTTGCGTTGTTTATCAGTTGAGTATAGCCTCTAGCTCTACGAAATATTCCTCATTATTGGTATTTCTCGCATATCCGGAGATTCTCCGTAAATAAATGCTTTGAATACATGGGGGGGTGTAATGAGGTTTTGTGTAGAAACTGATGTTTCTGTCGGTTTGGTGTACACTTTTGTGCCAAGTATGCCAGTTTCACGGAAGCGTTTTCCTTTAGCATAGGCCCTACATGTTTGTTTTAATTGTGGAAATGCCGTGCATCTTGTCTATTCTTAATATGAAAATCCTGCCCATTTTTGCCCTTTTTGTATTTGTTGATGATTGTATATATTGTTATATTGAGTATATAAAAATAAAAACAGCCTACAACACGGGAAATGTGCCACTAAATGATGCAACATTAACAAACTGTCCTTTGTATTTGAAATGTGGTTGACTGTTTCTAACCCCCTCGCCCGGCATTTTAAAGTGTAACATTTCCCCTCAGAATGATGATCTTTTAAAACTTAATTACACTTGGGAAAATAGTTTTTTTGTTTTTAAAAAGGGGGAGTAAATGCTACTAATCTGCATTTCCTATGATGGAGGTCAACACGAATTTGACCGTTTTACCCGATGGTTTGCTCAATAAATGGAATGTCAAAGCAGATTCCGCAACGTTACAGATTTACCTCGAACGGCAGAAGAATCCGTAGACAATTCTCTTTCCATTCATGTAAGAAGGATTTTGATTAGCCAAGAGGAGAGAGGGGCCTTTCCATGTCCAATCATTGAACGTCTCTCTTCTTCGAGTAGTGACCTTGTAATTTTATGCAAGGATCTCCATAGTCTGGTTTCACATGCACTCACTTATGCACGTAAAGTGTGATGGTTGCAGTGGGTACTAGATTGTGCCACAAGAAACGTAGGAGACTCGTTTCTCTGAAGTCCACAATCATTAGATTTTGACAATGATTTCTCACATCAACAAAGGAAAAATAGTTGTAAAATATATTTATAGGTAGGTTTTCTTAAGTCCATATTAAAATCCCCTCTTTTAAAGAAAATTGAGCCAATTTCGATTAAAAAAAAACAAGTTTGATGTACTTGCTGATCGGCTCATACCATTACTTTTTTGGGCCATCTTTACTTTGATTTTGTGGAAGAATGTGAATAACTAAAGTTGCTGAAGTTGAACATTTTAAAACTCTGAAATCTTGAGTTGTATTTTGTATTGATGTGCATGTACATGTACTTATTAATTATATTGTGTGTAACAATACTTTCTCACATCCACCACCATCCCCATTATATAAAATGGTCTAGTCCACTGACCTATTGTTTTCAATAAACATCCGCGCTATACATGTACGTATGAGCACACATTAGTATATGGTCATGTGCGTCCTTCTGGCCGTTCCACAGAGCATCTTATCTTTTCTGTGCGAAATCCGGTCAAAGTTCTTCATATACTAGCCATCATTCCATTACAAAGGTCAATAACGTAACCAAATATTTATATTAATTAAAACTTTCGCACAATGTATGCGACATTGTAGGGAAAAAATTAAAAAGTTCTTGTACATGTATAATTATTTTCAAAAGGTTTTCGGCGGTGTTTCTCAAAGCAATATGGCCCTATGAAATGCAAGACGCACACTGCCTCTTTGTTTGTAGAAAACATTGCGCCTCACGCAATATTATTATGGCCTAATTATTTATTTTATAAGTTTGTATCCCACTAAATTCTTCACAAGCTCAAAGTTGGCGTTTCATCTAGGATTTGAAAACTGCCAGTCCAAAACATGCGCGAACTATTAATGTGTTATGGCGTGGGGCGGGGCCCGATTTTGTTGCAATATGAGGCACATTTTTTTTTTCGTTATTGGAGATTCTGAGTCTATTTATACACATAAATGTTTTCAGAAATGAAGAATAGATCCTGCCTTTGCAGTTTAATTGTGTCTATCTTTCCGGCGTCGCCGCCTAACGTAATGTTACATTGCAGCACACAGGCGGACAGTCTACTCGAAAGCCTCGTCCCCGTAAGAAAATCCATATGTCGTAGCAGGCGGCGGGCTGGCCGGCTAACATTACACAAATCACATCAGTGTGTAGTCGGCAACCAGACATCGTTGTTTCTATTTAATTTCCCGCATACTTTGGGTATACACGAGTCCTCGGTGTGAGTGGGTATCGTACAATGTAGGCCTACATGAAAGCGAGCACGTGGACTCGGAGCTTGCATGTACTAATGGGCGGCTGGCTCCACGTGCAGTTCGCTTGGAATACGTTACGCTTTAGAATTAATCCCGATGTGTTGGGGAAGAGTTTTTTTTTAATTTTAGACTCTAAACATAGAAAATAAAGTCAGGTAACTTACTGCCATCCTAACGTTAATCCAATTAGAACGTCAAAATAACGGTTACCGCGTCTTAGCTAATGTGAACAGTTAAATCTCCGTTCAATAAGTATCCATTCATGGGGATTACGGATGGATACAAAAGGGTCAACAATGGAACAGAGGATTAACTCGGCTAGCAGCGTTAATGAGCTGGCCAAACTTACAGCATGGAGAGGAGTACGGTGATTTCACAGTCTTTCACGGCGAATGAAATTCACAATTTTTTCACGGCATTTGCACGATTATCATTTCCGTGTAAATACCGTGAATTTGCCCTTAGCAAACATTTTCACGGCAAAATTACCTTTCATGTCGTTTTCACGGTAAAGATGATCCCAAAATGTTTCCGTTTGTTTAAATTTCGCACTGCGCAATCACATCCGCAATCGAGTGAAATAAACACGCCCTTTGTATATATCTAGTGACCTATACAGATATATTATAATATCTGAATAAATTAGTTAAACAACTTTATTAGTAATATCATTAATTTAAACGTAAAAAATAGTTTTTATTTCAAAATCCAATAATTATAATAAAATAAAATAATATTAATACTAAAAATCGACGTTGTTCACATCCAATATTATCAAATTTGTTTGGGTCTCTTATACTAAATTCGCGGTAGAGTACAACATTAATTCAAAGAATGCCACTTCAAGTAAGTAGAAAGTGGCTACCCAAGGCTCTATTGTCTACATTTATAACATAACAATTGCCACAAGAAATCAGCCCATGCTTTCATTGTTAGATGTTGGTTAAACACAAATCCAATGAAAAGGAATGAGAACTATTAACCAAATTGGTGTTAGCCTATTGACCTACATCAACTGGTTACACAATTACGCACTAGCTACTTTCCTACATCGCTTGACCCGCGAACGCGTGCAAGTCACGTCAGTATTTATTGAGGCGTCACTGCTATACCGGGGCGCACATCGCGGAGGTACCCGCTAGAGTTGACCCGGGAGCTCTTGGGGCTGATCAGTATTATCATCACTTCATCATGGCCGACACAGAGGGTAAGTTCCCGGTAACATTTCCTCGTTTTCAAAACGATCAATCTTTCCTTTTTCCTATCCAATCCTTATATCAACATTTAGCGTATATACTATAGATTATCATGATTGTAAATTTGTGGCGAATTAGACAATTGTAATCCCTGTTTGGCCAGTTTTTCGATTGTGGTATCAGCGGGTGAAAAGAGGCCAAGAAGCAGCGGTTGCGCCACGCTGGTTTGGGGCAGGCAGGCATGACGCAGGTTCCCATTCTACGTGGGCATTGCCAGGTCAGCTTGGCGGGCTTTGCAGCAAGTGCAGCCGGGCAAGGTCCCTTTCTGCAGCGGCCGTGCTTCGCTCCGGGCACCGTGTTTTCCACCGCGGCTCAGAGTGTGCTGGCCGGGCCTACTTTTTAATGCTGAATGGCTGGCGGTGACTCGCTGATCGTGTGTCATTGAATAATCGCTGTCATTTGTAAATAGTAAAAGAACTTAGATTTTCCCCATCCAATTCTTTAGTAGACCTAGTTGCAAAAAGGGAAAGAAAAGGCAATTAAATTATCCCGCAAGACGGGCTAGACTAGACAAGCCTCTGTGTAAGCCGTGTAGAGCACGAAAGATTTGATAATACCGCGTCGATCCAGGAAACGATCATCATAATTTTTAGGGCTTTTAAATTTAAAGAAAATATTTGTTTTTCAGTGTTGGCATTTTGAATTAAATTAATTTAGCCAAATTGTATTTCAGATGGGAAAAATAATGGAAAGTGTTGTGCATAGATTTTTATGATTAACGTCAAATCCAGATAATGTAGAATTTATTTTTACGTAGACAATTAGGCCTATTTATATTTCTCAGTATAGGTGTAAATTATTTGAGGAAGATTTAAGATTAAATTGTTGTATGCGGACATCGATGATGTATATTCATATGCAGCTAGGGGCGTAATAAATTATATATTTTTTTAAATTAATTTTAGAAAGTTTTTATTTGCTAAATGTTACATGGTAATTTACTGTTATGTTATCAACTGATGTTAATTTTTAAAACGGAGAATTAGCTTTTTCAAACTGTTTTAATTAATGTTTGTTAAAGATATATCACCTGTTACTTACCAGCAGTGTCCAGAAATTTTGTTTTCATTGGAACATTGGTAATTTCCTTAATTGAGATATTTCGCCAAACAGTTGTCCAAAGCTTGGTTTAACAGTAAAAAGTGCCAACATTTATTTATGATGGGACACACCATAAACGATTATTTTGAGAAATGTCATTTTACAGCATTTGTATTCAATTCAACTAAATAAAAACAATGTTCCAATGAAAAATTAAAATTAAAATAGCAAAATTTGCTGCTAAAACCACGGGGATACTTATTTTAGAATTATCAAATGAATTTAGAAATTTAGCACTTTGAGCTTGTGTTTCCTGTTGAAGCTTGATATGTATTTATTTTTGCATTCTCAAAAATTTAAATGAGAGATTTTGTCACAATGAATGTATTTTGACGGAATCATTTATGCTTGGGGAAACACAGGTTTACTTCCTGTTATAGTTTAAATGGCTTTGTTTTAAAATGTACACTCCCCTGTATAAGTGATATGTAAATGTTCTATGAAAACACTCTGTGCCACTGTAACAGATGCAAACTCAACTTTTCTTCAGAAATTGGGATCCTGTGAAGGATCCAAGCCTTAATTATTCATGAATTGGTCCAATTATAGCCAAGAGTTTTAATCAATCAGGTGCAGGTCGAGTACTTAGTATTCATAGCTTTTGACCAATCAGGGCATAGCTTTGCAAGCCAGTGTTGGTTTTGGAGGGAAAATGCACAGGTATGCTTCATTCTGTCACAGCTTTTTGTGCAAGCTGGATAATTTTACCCACCACCACCCCAGCTCCTACCTTCTCTTGCAGGTTCTTTACAGTGGCGTCTTTAACAGGATTCGAAGACAGCCAACTCCTAATACACACATGATTTTACATGTGTCATTAGTGTTATGGTTATTGTTACTGATATTGTTACTGATATTGATAGTGTTTTGTAATACACTGTGATTTTAACTTTGTAAGGGGTCAGCCACTCCCTCTTATGTACCTCAGGGGGTGGGATGTGCTGTATCTTCCATAGCACAAACATGGCTGTCCCACAGGTTTTGACCATATAATTTGGTTCTGGTCTGATTAGCCCTGGGCCTGGGTGCCCATTCATTAATGGTTGGCCTGGGTGCCAAATGGTAGTTACGTACATGTACGTTGGACCTGGATGTCCATTGTATCTGGTTGTTTCTTTGGGCCTGTTAGCCCAATGTTTTTGATGCCAGCTTGCCCAAATCAATTCGGTATCTGGCGAATAAGTTTATAATAAAACTTATTACTTTAAGCTGTGGCGAAACCTCACAAAGTTGTGTCTTGAGTTTCATCCATTAATGAGTCCGAGTATAATCCCAGTTTAATAAACAAAAAAATTACTGGGTTTAAATTGTATAAATGTATCACATTTCACTTGAGATTTTTCTGCCTATTTTTTCATTGTACACTATTGGTAGAATTCCAATGCATCCATAATTTAAAATAATTAAGAGATCCATATAAATACCTGCAGAAGTTTCAGCTTATTACGATGAGTGAAAATAGCGATGCATCCAGTGAATGTATTCAGGTTTGATTTTATGCATTCCAATGTGGACAATTATCAGGAATTCAGGATAAGTGATATTTTTTTTAAATTTGTAACATAATATACACATTTCTACAAAAAACCTACAGCATATTTCCAACAATAAGTTCATAGGATGTTTTGATTTTAATCTTAAAACCAATTTAACTTTTACATTATAATAATTCATAACTTTTGTTTTATTGGACATTACCACTACTAGTGTTACACTGCCTTCTTGTAAATTTATTTTTATTCTTGTAAAATTATTTCCCAACTAAATCTTTGAGAAGAAAATTTAGAATGAATATTAAATTTCTGCATGAATTTGACTGTTTTTCATGTTAATCCTCCTATAGGTTTAACAATCAAAGACACTCGAAATTTGTATGTCTCTGTTAACCCATTGACTTTGTGCAGTGCACTCAAATAAATGCAAGGACATATGGCTAGGATAGGTCAAACCAAAACCACTCGACAGTACATACACAGCTCTGTGTGACTCTGTGGTTTGACCTACCAATTGGCAATGCAACCAAAAATACTCAAGTGACTCTCTGTGGGTGCGGTGCTTACTGGGCCAAATTTCAGCCTGCGCATAGGAGGGTTAATTAAGCTGAAATGTTAACATGTTAGTTTCTACTTAACGAAAGTGTACATTATGTCTACTGCCTTAAAGGGACAGTATCGTCATAATCAACATAGAGTGCTAGTTTTAGATTAACTTTGTGGCTGAAAATAATACCCCACATGATAAGGTCATATTACCGTTGCTGCTGCATAAATAAGCCAGTAATTTTCAGTCACTGTTTATCTTAAACTGGGACCATGCCTTGTTGAAAGTCTGCTCTGATCGTGATGATATTGTTCCTTTAATACTTGCCCGAAATTATTAAATCAGGCCATCCCTAATCATATTATTTCAATATCGAAAACAAATTGGTACCGACCCAAAACCATATTTTGTTAAATCCCGACCCATCATTTTTTTAATTTTTTTTTTTTTTATAAACTCAAAATCCATGCCACTGCATGCAATGAGTGAAAAAGGAAAATGTACAAAAAGGGAACAAAAATCAACCATCAAGACCCACTCTAGTTTCAGCTGATTACGTTTTGAAAATAGTGAAAATGCATTCAGATTGTTTGTATTCATTCAAACATTAGCCCACCTATTTATTGTAGCTGAACTTTAGTGGCAAGTAGCTATAGTGGTCAAAACCAGTCAACTGCTGTTGACTGGTTTTGACTGTTTTTGACTGTTGACCCAAATGTGCACACAGGGGAATTTTGGACTGGATTTTGACTTCATTTTGACCACCCTCAACAATACCAGACAATGCTTTTACCAGTCAAAAACAGTCGACTGATTTTGACCTGTAAATGTACTTACTAGTACTACGTGTAAGGACTGACAGTGTTTGACTTTCAAGTGCATAAGATACCTTGGCAATTATATCAACTTTTTGACCCTTGTAATAGTAGGAGGTTTAAGGAAAGATTATACTTTTTATAATTTGAACTGAAATTAATATTACTTTTCTTAAGTGGCAGTACACGTACCTTGGACAAAGTCATTTCTAGGGAAAATTGATACCATCATCAGCTTTGCTGTTTTGGTAAAACTTGTAGCTTTGCATGATGAAGAGGATAAGTAAAACTGGTGCGGTGACACGATGTGAAATGCTCAATTGGTGGTCATTAGTTCTGAAAGAACCTCCAGTTCTTTTCAGAATTAATTACCACTCAATTGAGAATTTCACATGGTGTCACCGCAATTAGTCTTAATTTACTGCTTTGCACCAAATAAGGTTTGACCCATTACAATTCAAAAATTCAAAAAAATTATTTATTTATATTTTACCAAAAAACAACACCTATGCTGTAAGTACAATTGGAGTTAATGGCCAATAATGACTGTATTCATTGACATGACTTTTGTTGTTTTTAAATGTTTTTTCTTCCACACACTTTTCATTGTTGGGGGAATAGGGGTTAAATGATACTTAGTTTTCATAATTATGCAAACAATTTAAATAAACCACAGAAATTGTATTCTTAAAAAGTTTTTCCACCAGACTTTGTTATATTACATATATTATAGCTGTGTAAGACTATGGAACTCGGGGATGGGAAATCATGGGACCAGGTCCCTAGTATAATAAAGTGCCCCAAAATAACTTAACCAAGCCATTTCCTTTGGTTGCCTGATTAAAGGGAATATGTACATACAACACTAGTAAAAATGTTGACCTTATTACAAAAGTACTGAATTATGAAAAAGATAACTTGATGTGAAGGTGGTAAAGTTACTAGGGCTGTGCCGGGTATCTGGATACCCGACCGAAACGGTCATTACCCGGTTCCATTTTTCGGTTCCAATTACCCATAAATGACTTTTTAAAATTCAGACTGAACATTTGAGCGGCGCAAACAGAAATCTGTGACTCTTGAACAATGCACTTGTACAGACAATTATCTTTAAATTCAAGAGATTACACTCCAATAAAGAAAAGATCGATAGTATGGTATCCTCTGTATTATAATTTAAGTCAATTTGTTACCATTTACAGTACATGTATTTGTACCGGAGGCATGTTTTCAACAAAAATGAAAACAGGTATCTGAAGTTCGGTTATCCGGTTCCAAAAAATCCGAAAACGCACAGCCCTAAAAGTTAGCAATTCATCTTATCTGTCCCATCAATAAAACCAATGGGGATTAACCAATATTGCTTCTATGTTGGTCAAATGTTTTGCTGTTAGACATGTGTGAGTTCAAGATTTCCATGTGGATTGGTGTATCTTGATTGAAGTATTCCACCCTAAAGATTATTCTGAGAAAATAAAAACTATGTACATTTTCAGAAGGAATACACACATACTTTTCTCATGATTTCGACTTTACATTTAGACTTTCCAATTTATCTTGATTCAAAGAGAGTAAGCATACTCATAGAAGCAGTTTTGCCAACTTTACCAATGTTGTACCTTCCCTTCAATCTTGATTCAAAGAGAGTAAGCATACTCATAGAAGCAGTTTTGCCAACTTTACCAATGTTGTACATAAGTACCTTTCATTTAAACTTGTACATGAAAATTATGTTACAAAGCCAAAACCAATTTCACCCTCATTGATCCAAAAGTATGCATTTGGTGAAATTACACTGATATTGATGTTTATATTTTGTGTCCAAACGTTCAATACACTATTTGCATTCAGGGTTGCAATGGAAAATGCGTATTGTTTGCATGTACACTCTGTATGCAAATTACACTCTTTATGCAAATTAATACCTGTTAACATGCACCATAATTTAGTGGCAAATAAGTTTCTTAAAACAGCTGTTGATTTCCATATTTGAAGAGGACCATTCCATTTTTAAATGTGGGTATGGCTGGTATATGTATGTTTGTTGACATGCATTGCCGATAATTAAAATAAGTTGTTGATTTAATTTGTTTGAACAAATACAACTTATGATATTTGTGACCCGCTCTGCGAAAAAGGGTATTAAGGGACGCTATGCTATTAACGTAAAGGGCTGTTCTATGTGGAGAGGGTGAAAAAAAAATTCACAACGTGATTTTTGTTTTTTTGGTTTATTGGCTTCTATTATATCAATACTTTCATAATTTATTTACAGAAATATTATTATTGATGAGTAAAGATGAAAAACAAACGTTTTCTGAAGGCACTTCCGTTAATTTGTACAATATGAATATGCAAAAATCAGTATATCTCCAGAATGCAACATGCCACAGGGTTCAAACCTACACCAAATTAAAGCTTATAATATAAATTAAAGCTTATAATTCAGCTACATGTATGTATGTAACTAAATTTTTTAATTTTGTCCCATAATAATACCCATTTTTGTGGAGCCGGTCACATTTACTCAATGTCAGTAGAATTTTTCGGAATAATAATTAATTTTCCCTACATTATTGCATCATTTACTACTTTCTGCAATTCCCGACTGAATGGTCAATCTGAGGAGAGAAAAAAATCTTGAAAATCATGAATATTATAAATCTAAAAAATATGAGTTTTTTCATTCACAGGTTGATTTCTGTACATGTTTTTTTTTCTTCATATATCTTGATTCTTACGAAGTATGATACATTTACAAACATTTTACCTAGAGTGTATACATGCCAGCAAGCAAAACATTGTGGAGTGTCGTGGCCGAGCGGTCTAGCTTACTGGACTCGAGTTCTGGTGTTAGCAGCAGAATGTGGGTTCGAATCCAGGCAGTGACACTTGTGTCCTTGAGCAAGACACTTAACCATAATTGCTTCTCTCCACCCAGGGGTTAAATGGGTACCTGTGAGGGCAGAGTTGGTCGATTAGCCCTATATGCGCTGTAATGGCAGCAATTGAGCTGTATACTCCCCAGGGAGCTGAGATGGTTTCAGGAATGATTTATGAGCCTTATGAGCAGGGGTAATAATATAATGCGCCTTGAGCACCACTCAGTTGGTGGATACGTGCGCTATATGTAAGTCCACACATTATTATTTATGTGTGCAAATGACCATAGTGATTCACAAAATCAACTTGAAATGTACACCTGTGATTGTACATTGTACTGAATCTATCAAAATCCTATAGCAGTCTACAGGCTTGTAATCCTGAATCCATCAAAATACCACAAGTGAATTTTTGGGAAATTTGTTGAATAATGATCAAATGTCGACACTTGGATCTGTTGCTTTTGGTTATCAATGTACTTGTGTAATTTGTTTTAAAGCTTTCTGTAGAACAATATTTATAACTTTTTAAACAAAGCAACTAATTATGTTTTTTTCTTTTAAAAATCATCTGGAAACCCCCTTCAAAAATCATGGATATACCCGTGTACTGGATAGAGGGTACTTACATGTACAGTAGTTTATATTGATTTACATGTACAGTTCTCATTTATGTTTCTCTGACAAATTTGACAAAATTCCCTTCAGTAACCCTTTCCTAAATATTTAGTGATATGGAACAATTTATTTATGATTTTTGTCCTTCACTAACGGTGAATAGTTGTGTATTTGGAAACAACTCCACAGACAACATGGGTTGGACATGGAATCATGATCTCCTATTGCACTTACATACCAGGGTAGACAAACACTTTACCAGACCGAGCCCAGTCTAATGTATTGTTACGAATCTTACCCTTTGATTTTGTTAAATATTAGCACCCACTATAGTCCACTTCCAATATTTTGCTTACGATGCAATTTCAGCAGTCTAAGTCCCAGGGTTATTTCCCCGGACCCTCGATTGTCCGCTATGAATATGCAATCCATACAAGGACTCTACTTTTGCTCATGCATATCCAGCGCCAACGCAATGCATAATGCAACACCAGCGAGAGCCCTGTGTGCGTGCCACACCCTCCCGCCACGTGGCTTGGAGCCGTCCTTTGGACTTAGTCTATTTTCCGAATACTTTCCTCGGAGTCCACCCCTTCACACCGAACACGGTTCGTGGGTGAACCACGGCCAAACAGTCACCGTGACCCGCTCAGTCATTAGCCGTGGCCCGCGTGTGTAGTGCTCCCTACCCAAGCACAGCCGCTGTTCCCCTCATGCAGTAATAGCTTAGCATCCAAGCAAATAGATTAACATGCCCGGTGAGCATTTTCCCCTTGAACACGCCCTCCTTTCCAAGTTGTCGATCACTTCACTTTCGTCAAATACCTTTCCTTATATGGAACAAGGACCTGTTGTATGTCATGATTTTGCACACGTTTCTACCCTTAGACGCGGAAGCCAAGCTTCTCATTGGCTAAGACGCCAAACTAGGCTTATGTTTTATTCATTCCTAGGCCCCAGATTTCTATATAATCCCCGAGATTTCCTGATCTCAGCGGTAGTGCGGTTCCGAATGAAATCTATGCGACTCGATCCGATCCATGACAGTGCGATATACCGAACTATTACGGTCCAGAGCCTCGTTCGTTGAACCAATGGTGCAGGGCGTCGATATGGCCATTGGTTCGCCTACATGTAGCTATGCGGTCTGATACACACTCTGGCCCCGTCTCTCGGTATAGCAGTGCCCGTACCGTATGCCGAGTGACAAGCCGCATGAACGAACGATGGTCCCCACTGACTGTACCCAATAGTTGGTATTCGTACACCCTATTCGGAACTTAGCACAAGTATATAAGTTTAACTATTGACATGTACCTATACGCTACCACTCCTGTCATGCATGTTACTAGTGCCATTGTTAAATTGTTAAATAGTTTGTGTCCGACTATTATTTGTTGACCCACAAAAGTGGGGAATGCAACAGTATACTTTTGGGGTTATTAGCAAAACTGTGATATTAGTAGCCCATTGGGATATTTGGGGTGACCGCAGAAAGACCCAGTATGCTCAAGAGAGGTTCAATAAAACTGTCACACCACAGAGAAAGGGGTGTGTCCTTTCTCTATGGTTGGGTCACGTGTCACACAAAATTCTGATAGTCACTATTATAGAGTGCAGCTGTGTGGGCTAGCTAGCACGGTGACCTACTGATCTCTAGGCTGGCCGGCCTAATTATGCTGCTGTCAGAAATGTTAGTTACAGGACAGGTTTTGTATCGGGTACTGTATTAGTTCATGTGTACAAGTACAATTGCTCTACAGTTCATGTCTGAAGGTCTCACGTGCACACCTATGAAACTTTCATATGTTAGTTTTCAATATGATATATTTCTTGAAATCTAGATGGTTGAAACAATAATTTATTGAAGATGTTTGTTGCTTATTGCCCAAAGGTATAGTGTACAGAAAGATTGTTAAAAACACAGCACAGAAAAAAATAATACAAAACCAAAATCCTTTATTTCAAGTTAAAGAGTTTTCGAGTTTTAATTTATGTAATAATGGAACGCTAATTAACCCAAACTCTCTATTTACAAGTCTACCTTGTTCATGTAATCATATTTGCTTGTGTCCATCACATTTAGGGAATATCTATACAGAACGTCTGAAAAGTACAATTTGTCATTACCCCAATGCAACTCGATAACCGCCAAATAGCCATACACATTGTTGCATTCAATGATTGAAATCACCTTGTCAGTTTTATTAGTGACTGATTTTGGGGCAGAAAACTAACAAATCAAATATTTATTACGAACACTAGCACAATATGTGCATTTCTGAAAATACACGAACTGTTCACTTCCAATATTCACATCAAAAGTGCCTACTTTTTCAGTCATGCAAAGTCGTTCAGAGTGATAGCAAAAACCAATGTCTCAATTAAAAAGTGAATAAAAATTTATAGACTACACCATAAAAATTAAGAAAACTAAAATCATTAAATGAATGTAAATAAACGGTTTATCGCAGACAGCGATCAAACGAATGCTGTAGGCTAAATGAAATAGCAAGTGTTACCAATGTGCATTAGGCTTATATATTACATAGGGACAATATCGTCACGATCAACAGTGCATGGAATCGTAGTGGTAGCTTTACATTAACTCAGTGACTCCCACATAGTAAGGTCATGTTACCGTTGCTGCTGCATACATGAGCCAGTAATTTTCAGTCAATATGCTCATGTTACACTAGGACGGCGAATCAATGCCCTGTTGAAAGTCTGCTCTGACTGTGACGATAATGCCCCTGTAATGCCCATTGCTAAATCCACCCAATTATACACAAGCTAATTTTAAAGCTCAACAAGAGAAATGGTAGAAATTATATAATGGAACCATGCATATCCATTGGAACGAAAGCAAATGTGTGAACGTTTCTGTTAAATTAGATACAACAATTTTATTAACTGACAAATTGGAAAAATGTGTTTTATCAATATACTACACTCTATAATACATGTAAGCCCTGTACAAAAACTAGTTCTGCAGAAATTTAAAATTTAAAGCAAAAGTAGGCCCGGTAGTACTGCCTAAATCTGTAAAACAGTTCATGCTTATCCTCGACACGTGAACGAGGGCCGTTTTGTGACAACACAACAGGAACAGTGCATAAAATCAAAACCCCAAACCTTTCCCAAGAATAAAAGTCGTTACATCAAAACTTTTACTGATTCGTAACCAAACACTCAGTTAATAAGACAACAAAAAAGAAAAGAGAACTGTCCTCGTAAAGAGGAGGAATTCAGTAAAATTCTATGCACAAATTAAACATGATGCTCTGATCCCACTCCTGATTCACTGATTCGCTCCTGATTTTTGCAGATGTTCTTTAGCTCCCCATAAAACAAAACAAAAATAATAAAATAATAATTGTAAATAAAATATTGGCTCCATAAATTCAATGTGCATGTAGGCTCCCATTATGTTAAATAATATTTAGGCACAAACACTTAAGTTTGCACTCAGTATTTCCTGTTGTATGTCATCTCTGTATTTGGTGTTACAATCGTTTGTGGAGGGGGATCTCATATGAACACAGATGTTTGTCTGCTGCAGTTCTGGTTTCAATTCTGTTGTTATTCGGGTAACGAATGAATACCGGTTGCCCCACGAATCAATCTATAATCCCATTCAGTGTGTAACACTTGTCACTTGTTACATTAGAATACCATACACGTAGAATCTGAAAAATGGATGAGAACAACCACTAATAGTGAACTGATAATAGTTTAATGTGTTAACTCACTAACAGTCATCCAGTATATCTATGTTTACATTACATCAGTTATGCACAGAAATAGACTCAAAAGACTTGGCTAGTCTATTATCAAAACTCTCTAAAATACATGAAAATGTCTTAGCAATAATAACAGTAAAAATGTAAACAATAAGAATAATAACTTTTTCTGCCTTAACCAAACATATATGATAACTAAATCATAACACCTTTCCTTTAACAAGTCCTTGTACTTGAGTTAAACATCCAAACTAACCATTTATGCCCTAAGTGTGACTTCATCACTACTTATTCTCGGAACAGTCTTATTTAACTCCACTTTCTTTGTAAACCAACTTAAAGAAACACATAAGATAAAGGAATAAAGAAAAACATGAACATGAAAAACCTTGAGAGACTATTGCCTATCCCTATATTTCACATAACACAACTCACACAGGACTGCATTTGGTACCTTATTTCCACCACTACCAAGTACTGACCATAGCCCAAGGGGTTAGAGTTAATTACCCCCAGATGTGGTGTTGCCACATAGACTACAGGCCTGGTCTCAGACCATGATCGAGGCTGTGTTCTATACCTAGCCATGCTAGCTGTAATATGCAATATAAATGGTACCACTGAACTTATAAAACTAAAACTACCATGACTTTTCTAACTCCAAATACACCTTATTGGGAAGTCATCAACCAAATTCTAGGTATCAATAAATTCTACAAAGTCTAATCTTCCTAACACTTAAAGATGATACTTCCAGCAATATCAGAAAAGGAAATAATCAATGAATAAAAACAATACTTTTATAAAACTTTAAGCAAGGTCTACACAATAGTGATTAAAGCACAAAGTTCATTAACAGATTCACCGAAGTTTAAAGTATTAAATGATTACTTTAAATAGGCTGAAAGTAAACTAAAGTTATCTCTAGTTGATCTATATGTCATGCAAATGTTAAATTGATAAAGGAAAATCCACATACCTGACAAATGGATGAGAACAACCACTAATAGTGAACTGATAATAGTTTAATGTGTTAACTCACTAACAGTCATCCAGTATATGACTGGCTGTACATGAGGGAACACACAACCACATCAAACCACTATGCTGTTGCCTCGCTGGGGGTCTGTGGAGAATGGCTGTTGATTAAACAGGGGGTTAATGTATAGGCTCTTAAATTTTAGGGGGGTGGAAAACTCTTTGCTAAATACAGGGCTCTACACATACCTAGAAGTTTGTCTAAGAAATTTAAGCTTTCTGGCCAGTATTCCCTCACAGAACCTGTTCGATGCATCCAGGCCGAGTAAAATGGAGACAAGGGGAGTATATGGTAATACAAACCGAAGTCGCATTGCCTTGCTTCCAAGCGCTTTGTTGATTTGAGAGACAATACACCTCCTCAGACTTGCCCGTCGTTGCTCCATATTTGCATTGCATGTTTGACTTGAGGAAACTCTGAGGCGCTCCTCCGCAGCAAGCTGCGTTGAGACCACTCTGGCCTTCCAAGTAGAATTCAATTTCAAGGTTTGAACTTCGGGCTCGTTTGATTGGTCTACAGCTGAATGATGCGGTCTGCACCAAATAAGCCTCTCCAATTTTTCTAACGTGGTACCCCGACACAACAACGGCACTGTCTTTTTTAAGAACATTTTTGCTAATAGTCATACATAATAGGATCGTTTGTGCAAAGGAAGCATCCACAAAAAAATCAACGTGTTACCTAATGCTATCTGTGTAATTTCAGTTTGACATTCAACTGTTTCTAGTGTGGGCCGTGAATCATTGTCTACAGGGGGATCTAATACTTAGAGACGGGCGCGCCTTTTTCTTTTTACTTGGATTTCGATCCTGTGAGGTCTTGAATTTCCGACCCAAGGGAGCGTCAGCGATTGTTGTCTAGATCTACGGGATGGCGTGACACAACGTTTTCGTATGAAACTGAAATCGTGTCCTCATCCACGGTAGTTGTGATAAGCCTGCGAAAGGGGTCATTGACCAGGACTGATCCTCTGACGATGTTGCCAATGTCAGTTTTGAAGACGATTATATCATCCTTTATCAGGTTTTGCGGGGATAATTTAACCATGACTCGCGAAGTGGTTCTTGGGACAGCTCTTCGAATTCGTCTGGTTAATGGGGGTGGAGGTGTTGCATGGCGAATGTAATGTTCTGGAACGACTTCATCATTCTTCCGCAACCAACCAAGGTAGTGAATGGAATACGTACCTCCATCCAGAATGTTGTTTATTTCCCCAGATCTCCAAACACCGGTTTCCTTATCAAACACATCAATTGCTTGTTTTTCACTAAATATGCAAACAGATGAAACATTAATTTGTTCCATTATGAGACAATACTACCCTAAGGCTAACAATTATAGGCAAAGTCGCAAAAGGTGTAAACTCTGAGCTTCGCAGTTGGCTTTGTCTTTATCCGACGTTGATCTCCAGAAGCACTGAACAATTTATATTTAAAAATGAAAATAAAATATGAGGAAATAAAATAAATATATTGACAGTTTAACAGCCACATTAGTATTTGTAGAATTAAATATGCATTGTTATACCCGATGATTTGTTTATTTGCAGAGGTTTTGTGAACTCGCCTAAGCCAAATTAAAGAGGTGTTCTTTGTCTTGTTGGCGATTCAAGCGATTCTCACTATGTGTACTAGACGGAAGGCTAAGCTAACAGGTGGTAAATCGCCCACAAAAAACACTAAACCCAACTTCTTATTGACCTAACTTAATTTACAAAAACCATTTCCGACAAGGGAGTAATAAATACATGTAGACGTGGCTGATACATAAGGTATCCATGGTTAACCCAGCAGCCTCGAGTGGAGAGGGTCAGTTCTCCAAATTTCATCAAGTGACCGTCTCTGATTATGGAATGCAGCTGCAGCAACTATAGCTAGACTTGGGCCTAGTCACTCGTAATGGCCAAATTGTTATACAATAATAGATTTCAAGGAGTTACGAGAAGTATATGAGCCCATAAGTAAATTTTAAATGTTTTAAGAAAATTGTATATTGACTTTTTTTATAGACAATGCCAAACAATAATTAATTCTGGTACTTGGAAAAACTACGTACAATAATTTATGTCAATTCTTTGAAAACCGTTTTATTTGCAGTCCTCTTTTTAAGCTTATTTTTAAAAGCTTTTCACCCAATATTATTTTTCCCTTTTTGCATATGTAGCCTAACTGTAAGGAATATTACCTTGTATTTAATCCTGCTACTGATTTTCATCTCTCATTTGGGCTCGATTATTCCATTCTTGTTGTTCATGACGGTCCAATTCCCCCCACATGGCATGTATGATACGATTTCGGGCAACCATTTCATTAGCAGCATGCGGAATTTCTCTCATGAGCTGATAAAGAATAAAACTTTAAGATTAGTACATTACGAACAGGCTGTATTAAAAGAGTTATTTCTAAAAATCATCCTTTTCTATAAAGAGGATATGGGTGTATAGGCCAACAGGAATCCTGTACATATGTGCAGTTAATGGCAATGGTACAGAAATGTTTTAGAAAATTTATCATACCCTGGGCCGGACAAACTCTATTTTGTTTTAGAAAAGCGGTCATCAGGTCATGAAGTTTTGTAATATGTCGATCATAATACCTAACACTGGATAGCGCACACCAGTTTACGGACACAACTTGGGCACTTTAACCATGTGAATAAAGTTAATAATTATAGGCCTATCAGCTAATGTTTCTTTTGTATATTGCTTTTCTGAATGAGACTAATAAGAAACTGCCATACAAACTCGTATGCATGGCATAGTATGGGAAAGTGTTAAGTTTATGATCCGTGTGCAGATTGGAATGCATTTTACATGAATATTGATACATTTATTTAATTTACCGAAGCATTATTTAACTGTCCATATACGAGCCAGCAATGTATGTATCACACTAAGTCACCATAAATTCACTTAAATACTCTATCTTTGCCCTTGTAAATCATTTTGTTTAATGTAATGTACTTAGTAAAATAACAATTAACATGGACTAAATAAGTGTAACCTGTGAAAATGACGGGGATAGCTAAAGTGAAAGAAGAACTGGATCTTATAAGGTCGCGAACTTTCCTTTAAAAACTGGCACAATAGAAAGAAATAACGTTTTCTTAAAAAATGTAAGTTAATTAAAATCCATCGAACTAGTTAACAAGTAGAAAATCTGTTTTCTTTCTTAACTGCGTTATTTAGGTGTGATAAAAGAAAATATTCTTCTGATCCAAAGTAAACCAATTTAACTTAAACCATTTAACTGAAAACACATAATCTAAGCCACAGTCAAGTTGTAAAATATTGTTTAAAAAAACAATAAATAAATAAATAAATAAATAAATAAATCAAACTGAAACTAAAACCAACACAGCACTATTAAAGCACAATAAATGACTTTCCTTTAAGATCAAACTCACAATGTATATAGGGGAACTGAACTTATAGTGGTGTGCTCATTACTGCCGGCCTGCAAACCGAATGGGGTCTTGCAAGGGACATGTCAAACACATGGTGTCTTATCTAAGGGCTCATTGTTCTGGGGTCAGATTACTTAAAGTTAATTGGCCAGGGGATGCACAGCTTAGCTTAAAACGGTGAAATAATCAGGGGAACCACTCCTATCAGAAAATTAACTTTGTTGTACTTATAAAAAAAAACGCAGCATATGAATTTACCTCCTCTACATAAGCAGCTTTAATCATAGTATTTCCGTTGATGAGGCCGGAGGTTTTTCTTCACATTCCTCATACTGATAGCAGGGTTGTTTTATAATTCATTACTTACTAATGGAGTGTGATGCTGCATGAAGGCCGTATAACCAGTCTTAGGACGTTTCATTTGCCCTCCACGATTCTTGCGGTGTTTTCTTCTGTCCGGAAGATTAAGCACATCTTGAAGAGGATGACGGCGATCTTGTCGTTATTTGCGCTTCAGCATTGAATATGGACTGGGCTCTTTCCTGTAGGTAGTTATTTAGAAGTAATTCCTCATTTGATACATAAAATGTGTTTTTAGTTGTCGCCAACAATTTTCTATTTGGTAAATTTATATTTCATTGCTAAAAAAAAACATTAAAAAAACGAACTTCTCATCTTTTTAATTTAATTATTTTTTTGTTAACTCGAACTTCACAGCAAAATAATTGGTATAGAAGTATAACGTATAGCTACTATTGAACTCTGGTCGACGGTGCAAACATGCACTCTAATAGTGGACTTCGTGATGTCATTCATCAATATTAATGGCCCAACGTATATATATACGGATACGGGTACGGATACATCGCCTGTGAGTACATTGTATCCATTGTATCGTGGTAAAAAAAATGTATTCAGAAAAGAACGTAGGCTATTTTATGATCTATATGATATGATTTACCTTCGATAATCTCGCAATGTGTTATCCTTGGGCAAAGATTGAATAGTGCATGGTGGGGCAGAACGAAGGTCTGCAGTATCAAGTTGATACTGATCAATGTCTCCATTGATAATCCCAGCCTCATCAAGATCAAGTAGCAATGTCTCACTTATAATTCGGAGATTTCTACGAAAAGCATCCGCAAGGCACGGAGACACTTTTCGAAACTCTTTGCTACATTTTGCTTGTGATGTAATAATTATATAGTGAGGGAGTGCTACATGTAAACCAGGGAGTTCTTTTTTCCGAACTTGACCACCGTGAGTCGTGACAATATTTTGGTACTGTTCATGGGTTTTTAGGAGCCGACCTATGAGCACCACTGTTACGTTCGCCAAAGGTTGTGCAGCTTGCTCATGTACGTATGTCTTCTTGCCCTTCCTCAAAACCAGCCTGTTCTTCAGGTTCCTGTACCTCTTGATGCAGCTTTTCATAAATAAAATCTTTAAACATCAGCCGTTCCATTCCCAGATGCGGCTCTCCACAGAACGGGGGAACGGTCCCATTACCTGGATATGTGCCAGTATTTTCAACATTCAACACGAGGAGGGGGTCAACAGATGCATGATCCGTTAATGCAACTTTTCAAATGGCAATGGAGATTAATTCGCCATCGGATACGAGAATCGCCGTGGGAAGTGCAGCAGCAGTTTAAAATTAAGCTCAATGCGGATTCTAAGTCACAAGAAACATTCCAAATATTTACAGAAAATACTTCTGAGCAAAAATTTTTTTTTTTTTTCAAGTGCATAGTTTTTCAGACATTTTCAGACATAATTGTTAGGGAGGATTTGTATCTTCATTTAAGTTTAATTAAGTTAGCTTTCAGATAATTATTTGGTAATTACAAATGTTGTACCCGAAAGGCCATTGTACACTACAAGTTGATTGGTTTCTAACCAGAATGCATGGTAAGATGACAATTAAACAATTGCTCTACAATTTACTATTTAGGTTGTCTTAGAGGTTGTGGTTAAGTCTCCAACAGCAAAACATGTACATGTAGGATTATACAAATATTAAATGATAGTTTTCTTTTATCTTTTTGCTAGTATTTTCCCTCCAAGACCGCATCCAGCTCATTAACAACATCCAGGAACATGCGCCCAAGACTGGCAAATGTTCCTACAAAATATGTAAGATCGACTGGAGTAAGGTCGCTTTTGGTGAATTCCATCTGAAGATTGCGAGATTGAGTGGAACGTCATTCAGAATGAGGTACATGTCATTAGCCTCCTTAGTGTTCCAAAATGAGGGTCAAATCATTATCCATTTTATAGTGTTCTAGAATGAGGTACATGTGTGTGTCATTAGCCCTCGCCTTAGTATCCAAGAATGTTCATAAAATGACCCGTCTTGGTGTGCTCAAATGAGGTACATATCATTATCCTCCTCAGTGCTACCAAATGAGGTATGTGTCATTACCCTCGTTTCGGCGAGTTTTGTTTATTATGAAATGTCTCTTGAGGGCGCTATACCTGGCGACCGTTTTCCGATAAATGCATCAGAAACTGTACATTTCGATAGTTTTTACAGGGTAAAAGGTTAGCTAAACTACTAAATTTTGTACTGATACTGCTTAGAGTTACTGATCGGCGTTTAGGGTGAGTGTTATAGAATTGTATTGTTGGATTAGACTTGTCATATTTACAGTAGTTTTCGTAGTATTAAAGATAATTCCAACGTATTTCTGCTCACTTCAGAAGTTGTTCTAGTGTTAGTGATACATGCACTTGATGGACGCCAAAGGTCAAAGGTTAAATGTTGGATGTTTGAGTAAATAAGTTTTCTAAGGTTTTCAAGTTACAATTTCTGCTTATTATGAGAGAATTAGTGAATATTCTAGAGCAAGTATCGTCGAGGCCAGGAGTTGTTGACTGTTAATCAGTTTTGCATATCTTTATTGATTTTAAAGGTGATTATTGTAGTTTCAGAGTAAATTTAGTATGCATGACATGTTCCTGTATTTAGAATGTTTTTCATTATTTGTTCAGGGGATTACCGTTTTGCATTAATTGAACTGTATGCTGTTTACTGGACTGAACTGTTACTGATCTGTTAGTTGTATCCGGTCACAGTAGTAAGTAAATGTTTCCATTTAAAAATATGTGCTTTCTGGAAGGCTTTAAGAAATCATTTTTCTAAATTGCTTTTCACTTCATTCAGATGTTTGGACTGTAATAATCTTTCTGTTTACACGTGTTAAGACTGTTATTTAGCAGTAATCTGAGATATGGAATGTACACTCATACATGTACTTGGTTTTTGTTTGGTTTATTACAGAATTGAATGCTGATTTATTATTAAAATCTTCATACATTAAGACCGGGTGCGACTCCATTCTTAAATCCTCTGGCCTTCCATAATTCAATTTACTATTCCAGTATATATCGAGGCCAAGATGGATGAAAAGAAAGCGAAACGACGAACCAGCAAGACGAGATTTACTCGACAAAGGAAAGTGTTTGAACAACACAAAGCAAGATTCTTCCATAGAAGAACTCACAGAAGAATTCCGGAAATTTGAGGTTTCCTTCATGGAATTGCAGAACAGACACGATGAGTATTGCGAGACAATAGAAGATGGCGATGAATATGAGCAGGAGGAAGAATACATTCAGACCTGTATGGATGACTTCATGCAGATAAAGCTGAAACTGAACCAGTTAAGAAAATCTCAACCGGTCAAGTCGGCTGAAGATCCGCCTGCAAAAAGTGTTGCTGTACCAACTGACCATGATGCATCCCAAAGTACTGACTGCAATACGCAACCAGAAAGCAGCACTGCTGAACTGCAAGCTGAGCAGTCACCTTCCTCACCGAAACCAGCGTCTGCTGAAGTAGAGCAGCAGCAGACACCAAAAACCAGTACTGCTTCATGCAAGTTGAGACCGAGGTTGGAGAGACCCAAGATGCCAACATTCAATGGAGATGTCAGGGATTATCACACATTCAAAGATGACTTCAAGCACATGATAGATCTGATGTACAATCCGAGAGATGCTGTCTCTATTCTGCGGAACAGTTTAACTGGCAAGCCACTGGAGTTGCTGAAGGGTATCGGAACTGATTTAGTGCATGCTGGGAGTACTTGGACATGTACTATGGTGATCCAAGGGTCATTTCAGACACAGTGGCCCAGGATCTGACCAAGTTTAAAGCGCTTAGCAATGGAGAACTAGAGGGGCGCTTTTGTGAGTTTGCTCAACTTGTTAGGTGCAGCTTCAATGTCCTGAAACAAGTAGAAAAGGAATCGGACATTAATAATAATCACATGTTGGCCATGATCGAGAAGAAACTGACTCCAGATGACAGGAAAGTATATGCCTGCATTGAACAGCAGAGCAGTGAACAGGCTAATCTCGAGGGACTTCTCAAATTCCTTGAGAATGAGACGAAAACCAGAAGACGGGTATCTGCCTCCACCAGGAGTACGAGTGCAAGCCCGAGCGTATCTGACGGAAGGGCGACCAGCCACAATAGTAAAGTGGAAAAGGTGCTGGGGGTGTGAAACTGATAGTCACTGGCCTGATCAGTGTCCTGCCATACTGAAACTGACTCCTGAAGAACGGTGGCGAAAGGTGAAAGATAAGCATGCCTGTTTTTCCTGCATGAAGCGGGCCGGCAAAGGGCACAGTATGAGTACCTGTAGCAGAAAAAAAGAAGTGCACACAATGTGATTCCCAGCATCACCATCTCCTACACAAAGTGAAAGCCGACGTTTCAGCGGCACCCACTGCTCAGGTGATGGCGTGCAACATCAAGTTAGAATGCACTGATGTTGCACTACCCTTGCTGACGACTGAAATTGGGGCACTTCACAAGAAAATGACTGGAAACATTGTGTTTGACTGTTGTGCAAGTGTAACCCTGCTCCGAGGAGCAACTGTACAAAGACTTGGGTTACAAGGCAAAGGCAAACCAATCAGCATCGACATCACCACTTTGGGTGGAATGACCGAAACCCGTGTCAGCAGTAGAAGTTCCCGAAATAACTACAGTGCCTCCACTACCAGAGCAGTGCAGAGAAAAGATCGAGAGCCATTTGGGATCAACAATTAGACGTGGTTGTGGACAGGTTGATATACTACTAGGTGTTGACCATCCTGCTATGCATGGCGGTGAGACAGAGAAAATAGAGGGCTATGTCCTGAGAGATTCTCCACTTGGCTGGGTAATTCTCGGATCATCTAGTGAGGCGACTGCAAGAACGTCCACTGTGCTACACATAAAGGTCACCGACAAGACTGACCTCAGTGAGTTTTGGTCTACTGAGGCGATGGGGGTGAGGCTCCAGAACTGCAACTGTAAGCCTTCAACCGACAAGCTGTTGACTCCGAATGACCAACGCCAGTTTGACAAGATTTGGGAGTCCTGTGAGAAAGTAGACAACAGATGGCTAGTTCCCTACCAATGGAAAAGGGACCCAAAAGAGCTCCCTGATAACAAGAGGCAGGCAATGGCGAAGCTACTGTCCATAGAGAAGAATCTACAGAGAGAAGGGGACAACGCTCAACTGTATGATGATCAGATGAAAGACATGGAAAAAAGGGGATTTTCAAGAAAGCTGACTACCGAAGAAATGAAGAAGTACGACGGTCCGGTCCATTACATCTCCCACCACCCAGTAATTCGTCCTGAGAAAAAGAGCACTCCTGTTCGCATCGTCTTCAATGCCTCTGCTAGCTTCAATGGCCATCGACTGAATGACTACTGGGAAAAAGGACCTGATCTCCTCAATGATCTCTTTGGGGTCTTATTCCGGTTCAAGGAGGTGGTAACCTTTGGCGACATGCCAGCACCGGCTATGGCATTGACTGCATTGAAGAGAACATCTGCCGAAGGAGCCAGAGACTACCCTGAGGCATCTAGAGTTTTGGACTGTGACACATACATGGACGACATATGTACCTCTACAAGGTCCGTTGAGAAAGCTACACGTCTAACTAGCCAAATTGATGCAGTCCTAAATGCAGGTGGTTTCAAAGTAAAGGAGTGGGTGTCGAACACAAAGTTGGCAGAAGAGAAGCCTGAAGAGAGACCAATCGTCGGAGACACATCTACAGAAGATAGAGCAGAAGGTTTTGGGCGTTGTATGGAACCCAGAGACAGACAGACTGAAATATCAAGTTAAAGCAGTTGCCCTGAAAGAAAGAGATGTCATGACCAAGCGAATGATTCTGAGTGAATTGGCAAAGGTATTTGACCCCATTGGGTTTACTGGTGCCTTCCTGATCCGAGGAAAGATCCTGATGCAGAAGCTGTGGCAAATGGGTGTTGATTGGGATGACGACTTGCATCCAGAACCAAAGGCTGAATGGAGAAAGTTCTTCACAGAACTGCAGAGCTTGAATGGAGTGTCATTTGACCGATGCCTGATGCCAAAGCCAGACTTTCCTGTTGAGTTAATAGTGTTTTGCGATGCATCCGAAGATGCATTTGGCACAGTTGCCTACACGAGATCAAAGAATGGGAACGGTTCGTTTGATGTGAGATTTGTGGCTGCAAAATCGAGGGTAGCTCCACTGAAGGCCCTGACGATTCCGAGATTGGAGCTACAGGCAGCATTGTTGGCTACTAGACTCTATGCATCAGTAGTCAGGGAGACATCAGCTGAGTTTGAAAGAGCCATATTCCTGTCGGACAGTGTGATTGTCCTATCATGGATACGTGGCCAATCACGACAGTACAAGTCCTTTGTTGCAAACAGTGTCAGAAATTCAGAGCCAAACCGATCCTTCCGACTGGAGGCATGTCCCAGGAGAGCACAACGTTGTCGACAAAATTTCAAGAGGGGTCAAAGTCGAACAACTACAAGGCACCTGGAAGGATGGGCCAGGATTCTTAAGAGAACCGGAAGAGAATTGGCCCAAATCGCTCCCAAAGGCTGAAGAAAGGGAAGTAAACAGAGAAAAGAAGAAGAAAACTGTGCTGCTGGTGAAGGAAGCAGAAGATGCAATAGACTGCAACAAGTTCTCCAGCTGGAGAAAGTTGATCCGCGTGACTGCATATGTCTTCCGTTTCATCTCGCATCTGAAATCGAAGCAGAGAAACCATGACGGTCCATTAACAATTGAAGAATTGACCGCTGCTGAGAACCACTGGCTGGTTGAGGCCCAGAAATCACTTCATGAGCGACTGGAGAAAGGAGAGTTTAAGTCACTTAGTCCATTTGTGAAAGACGGGATGACCTTCGTTGGAGGAAGGGGTCATCTTGGAAAACTTTCTTATGACAGCCAACACCCGGTGCCACTCCCCAGAAGCCACCATATATCATACCTGATCACGAAGAATGTTCATGAGCGAGGGCACTACGGAGTGGCGACGACAGCAACTAAGGTCAGAAGCAAGTACTGGGTAACAGGCGGAACAAGCTTGGCAAAGTGTAAAATTCAGGTGTGTCATGTGCCGGGTTTTTGAACGCAAAACAGAAACACAGTACATGGCCAATCTGCCTATTGAGAGGATGGCACCGTTCACACCACCATTCTACTACACTGCTTGTGATTACTTTGGACCGTTTGTTGTGAAAGTTGGCCGAAACAAAACGGCAAAGCACTACGGGGTAATTTTTACCTGTCTGAATACCAGAGCCGTGCATCTGGAAGTTGCCGTTGATTGTTCAACGATGGAATTTCTACAAGTCCTTAGTAGATTTCTTGCTGTACGAGGTCACCGGAAGCTGATTCAGAGTGACAATGCAACCCAGTTTGTTGGGGCAGAAAGACAGTTGAGGGAGATGGTAAAGGGGTGGAATGTGGCCAAGTTGAAGGACTTTTGTGCTGAGAGACAAATATGCTGGAAGTTCACAACACCTCTTGCGCCACATCAGAATGGATGTGCAGAAGCCTTAGTGAAGAGCTGTAAACAAGCTCTTAAGAAGGCTATTGGAGAACAACGGTTGACCCCATTTGAGCTTCAGACGTGTCTGCAAGAAGTGGCGAATCTTGTCAATGAAAGGCCCATTGGCAGGCATCCAACTGATCCGGATGATGGCAGCTACATCTGTCCGAATGATATTCTGCTTGGTCGAGCATCAAACAGGGTACCCCAGGGGCCATTCCGCACTAGCAGGAATCCCAGAGAGAGAGAGTTGAGTTTGTTCAACAAATTGTGACGTCCTTCTGGAAAACCTGGATAAGGATTGTTCATCCAGCTCTTGTTCCAAGGAAGAAGTGGTGTGTCCACAGACGAAATGTGAGTGTTGGTGATGTTGTTATTCTTGCAGAGCCGAATCTTATCCGAGGAAAATGGAACATTGGAAGAGTAACTGAGGTCTACCCAGGACAAGACGGACATGTGCGCAATGTCAAGGTAACCACAGCTCATGGAGATTACAGCCGACCAATAACAAAGATCGCGGTTATTTACCCGGTTGAAGGATATGAGAACTGATGAACTGGTCTGTGACATCAACCTGTTTTGTTATGCGACATCCTCGCATAGGTGGGGAGGATGTTTCGGCGAGTTTTGTTTATTATGAACTGTCTCTTGAGGGCGCTATACCTGGCGACCGTTTTCCGATAAATGCATCAGAAACTGTACATTTCGATAGTTTTTACAGGGTAAAAGGTTAGCTAAACTGCAGGGCTCGATTTAGACACTAGCCCGGCGTACAAACACTAGTCAAGAGTGCCGCGGGCTAGTCAAACTTGCTTCTGGGTAGCCCGGCCGGGCTAGTCAAAAATTAACAACTTACCTTTGTAATTTTCTAGCTGTTATGTGATATTTGATTTTTAATATGTAAATAAAACAAAAATAAACTTGAACGTTGGAGTGTTAATTGTCGTTAATTTTGTCAGTCGTTACTCATTACTGACTCATGTTTTGGTTTGACGTTAATGACCTACAACATCGAGCATGTCGAGAGCGGGACGAGCGTGTATGCATGGGCATACAAACGACGTTACAGTACACATGACATGCGCACACACACACAGCAGCTAGCTCCACGATCACTGAATCAATGGTACCCGACGCTCTTTACGTGATTGCGTGTTTCGGTGTCCGGGAACCGCACCATGCATGAACGTACCGAATCAGATGAATCAGAGGAGGAGAGAAACACAGATATAACTCCGACGTGGCCTGGATGAAGACGAATCAGATGACTCATCTTTCTAAATTTTAACAGTGAACGATTTCCCCTGTATCGCATCGCAAAATGCGATGTAATTTGGGCAATCTGCGATGGAATTTCAAACAATGCATCGCAGATTTTGCGATACAAATTTCGACAGATTTATAAACATTTTTGAAATCATATTCACAAACCTTTCCCGAAATAACGTTTACATGTATATTTCCGACCAAAAAATATCGAGCTATCCGTCCCGACTGGGTTTGTTTCCGTGTGTCCAGACCACGCCGGGGGTACGTCCATGCGACGTACGTACCCGTGTTCAACGATGACTTCACGCCGACGCAACAGTAAACACAACTTTATTTTCCAGCAATCCGTAAAGGTTTTTTCTACAATGCCTAAAATTCTATTATTTTTTCACATTTCTCATATCTTAGACCGTGCTACTTAGAAAGTAAACATTATCTTACAAGCTGTTTTGTGAACATTAATACATTTTACCTTCCCTTTTAAAGGTGTCAAATACTGAGAAAATATATTTATAAAAATCCACTTTAAACTTCTAACCTACTGCAGAGTTTCCCTTAATATCTGAGGCGTATCACATCAGAGATTTTGGCTAGCACCCCTTTCGCTGAGATTGTCACCTCAGACTAAAAACCCTTCCAACGCAAAATAAAGTAATTTTTGCATTCCAAATAATGTTCTCAACCTCTGTAGTATGCGTGGGAACCAAAATTTACAAATCAATCTGACCTTTTTGGAATGTTTCGCCGTTTTTTTTACGATAAATGTTTTGTTTTTCTTCCTATTTAGGCCAAATACAATCAGAAATACGGCGACCAAAGGCTGATGTTCCAGAGGGTGATGGCTACATTCCTGTAAGTTTTCACATGAATTTGAAAAATTACACATGAAATTGATAAATTTGAAACATGATTTTTTTTTCTTTACAAAGGTGATTTAAAAAAAAAAAAATTAAAATATTTTTTATCACTGGTCATTTAAACCATGATTGAATATTGATTATTTAACCCTAACCACCCCAAACCATTCAAACTCCAACAGCAGGGTTTGTTGGATTTTGATGGACTCGGTACTGTATAGCCCAGATAAGGATACATTGCATGGGGCCGGGTGTCCCAATTACAGCTAAGTCAAACAGTTGGGTAGTAGTAGTAGTGTCTTTTGCATGGTGTTGGATCTTGGCAGATTCAGGAAGGTTCTTATAGGTGCTACTGATGTGTATAACAATCATGGATATTTATTCAGGTGGCCACTCCTATTGAACATATGTTTTGGAGAAACAAAACAGGAGCAAGTTGCTTCAACACCTAGTCTATCAATCAGTCACGAGATGGTTTTTATTTTAATGCATCAGCTGTAGTGGGAGCTTGTTTATAGATCACAGCTTGATCGATGTATTAAACTGTGTGTGTTGTGTCATGTAAAACAACCAACCTGTGACAGTTTAAGCTCAACACGGATTCTAAGTTACAAGAAACATTCCAAATATTTACAGAAAATACTTCTGAGCAAAAAGGTGTTTTTTTTCCAAGTGCATAGTTTTTCAGACATTTTCAGACATAATTGTTCGGGAGGATTTGTATCTTCATTTATTAAGTTTAATTAAGTTAGCTTTCAGATAATTATTTGGTAATTACAAATGTTGTACCCGAAAGGCCATTGTACACTACAAGTTGATTGGTTTCTAACCAGAATGCATGGTAAGATGACAATTAAACAATTGCTCTACAATTTACTATTTAGGTTGTCTTAGAGGTTGTGGTTAAGTCTCCAACAGCAAAACATGTACATGTAGGATTATACAAATATTAATTGATGGTTTTCTTTTATCTTTTTGCTAGTATTTTCCCTCCAAGACCGCATCCAGCTCATTAACAACATCCAGGAACATGCGCCCAAGACTGGCAAACGCTCCTACAAAGTCTGTATTGCTAAGGTCGACTGGATTAAGGTCGCTTTTGGTGAATTCCCATCTGAAGTTTGCGAGATTGAGTGGGACGTCATTCAGAATGAGGTACATGTCATTAGCCTCCTTAGTGTTCCAAAATGAGGGTCAAATCATTATCCATTTTATAGTGTTCTAGAATGAGGTACATGTGTGTGTCATTAGCCCTCGCCTTAGTATCCAAGAATGTTCATAAAATGACCCGTCTTGGTGTGCTCAAATGAGGTACATATCATTATCCTCCTCAGTGCTACCAAATGAGGTATGTGTGACTGTGTCATTACCCTGTTAACGCACCATTTTGACTTAATTCAATACTTTATCCACTCTTAGTAATCATGGTAATGAAAGTATAAAACTGCATCTTTATGCACTCTTAGTAATCATGGGAATGAAAGTATAAAACTGCATCTTTATCCACTCTTAGTAATCATGGTAATGAAAGTAAAAAACTGCATCTTTATGCACTCTTAGTAATCACGGTAATGAAAGTATAAAACTGTGCATCTTTATCCACTCTTAGTAATCATGGAAATGAAAAAAAAAAATGATACTTTTTTTTCCTTTTTGTTAATTGTAACTGTAATTTAAAGGGACAGTATCGTCAATCAACAGGGCATGGAATTGGAAAGCTAGTTTTAGTTTAACTCGATGACTGCCATAATATCCCACATGATAAGGTCATATTACCGTTGCTGCTGCATAAATGAGCCAGTAATTTTTAGTCACTGTGTTCATCTTAAACTAGGGCATTGATTCCATGCCCTGACAAAAGTCTGCTCCGAGCGTGACGATACTGCCCCTTTAACTGGAAAGTAATTTGTTGTTCAAGTCAAGTTGCAAGTCAACAAAAAAGTGACTTGAAGTTAGATTCAAGTCTAGATACTGACTCATGTCAATAACTCTGTCTGAGGCTACCTAGAGGTAAATGGCTATGGATATTCACGAAATTGAATGTTATTTTGTACAAATCTGCATACCTCTTTGTCTTCTCTCTGTAATGCCTCAAATCTCTTATTGGCCCACAGCTGATAGGGATTCAGAAGTTTAGGAGGCTTGGGCCTGCCTCCACCATGCCTGGAGTCCTTCTTGTACTTGGGATGTTCCACCCTGAACATGATTATTCATAAGGTAGTTAATATTAGTGTAGGGCAGTTAGGCTGGATTTAAATAACAATGTGCATGCTCCACTCTGAAAATAAATATTCATAAGGTGTTTGAAAGGGCGTGACACCTGGAGCTTAAGTGCTCCATGGACTTAGGAAAAAATATCAAACATTTTAATGCTCTTCTCCAAAACTCTTCATGAATAATAGTATTGTTTATAAGGTTTTGAAAAAAATAACTAGAATTGTGTTGAAAGGTAATGAAATCAATATGCGCCATTCTTATTGTACATGTATCCCACTGACAGTGAAAATTCAGCCAGTATCTTGTTGATATTACACTTAGGTTACAAGTGAGCTTAGCAATGTTCTGATTGTACTCTGTGTGGGTAAACAAGAGTAATCCTAAGCAAACATCTGATAACAAAATGATCTATCCTGATAACAAACATCTCTCCAAGCAAGATGGCATGCAAATATGCTTAATGTCTAAATAGACCTTATGCATATGATGTCACAAACGGAAGGTCGCCCTCTATCAGAGGCTAGAGAAGGTCACTCATTGGTTCATTTAAGCGCGCTGTGCATATACGCACGGACAGCGCGCATACATGAACCAATGAGTGACCTCTAGCCTCTGATAGAGGGCGACATATGCATAAAGTCTATTCAAAGAAAGTAAGCATACTCATAGAAGCAGTATTACTAACTTAACCATCAATGTACCTGCCTATAGGAACACTTACTTTCTAAGTTGAGTCAAGATACAGGTATACTTGAAACAAATAACCTGTGAAAGATTCAGCTTATTCCGATGTATCATTTCCAAGAAAGTAGTGATATGTGAATATGCATTCAGATTTCTTTTTATTTAATCTACAGTGGAATTTAGGATAGAATATTAGTTTCTTAAAAAATGTTTAAATTATTTTCATCACTAGCTTTACACCAAGTAAGTGTTATTAAAATTTGATCATATAGTTATTTATATAAAAACAATTTTTTTTAAAATAAAATAAAAATCAATTGACCAGTGTATAGCTTTGTTTATGAGATCCTCAATGATGGATATTTCTTACCCGTCTTGGCATGTTTCTTGGCTGCACTACACGTATCACTAACTTGCTGATCAACGGATCGTTTTTTACCACGACCTCCTGCAATTAGGAAAACAATCAAGACAATTGAAACAAAGTGAAACATCTTACATAATATCCACACAGCAGATCATGTATAGACACAAACGATGCTTCTGCTCAAAGTTGATGTACCTGATGGTCTGGTATGTTTTTTTGTGTGTTGGTGGTCTGGTATATGTTTATTACATCAGCAACAGCAATTTTTCATTATTTGAAATTCTTGTGTCAGAGATATTGGAAACTGAAACGAGTGTTATCCCTTCACCGATGGATATCAATTGTCCAATATCACGGACCCAAGAGTTCCCCAAGGGAGGAAGGCCAAAGTCATGGTACAGCCAAGCCTTTCAGAAGCCCAGCCAGGCCAGGCCTACCTGGCCTCCTAATTGTCTTTTGTGAGTCCTAATCCTGTAGCAACAGTACCTGCCAATCAACATAACCTGGGCTTCTGGAGGGCCTAGCCCAGGCAAGAAGAGCTCATTATATAGGCTAGTAGGCAGGTGAAAAGCCTGGGCCTGGCCGGGCTTCTCAAAGGCTTGGCTGTACCATGACTTTGGCCCTTGTCCCTAAATATAGCTGCACTTCCTTAAATATAGTGGCAAGTACATGTAGCTATAGAGGGCAAAATCAGTTAAAATGCCCATTTTGACTGTTGACCCAAATATGCACACAGGGGCATTTGTGACTGGTTTTTACTGTCATTTTGACCGCCCTGAACAATACCAGACAATGCTTTTACCAGTCATAAATGGTCAACTCAAATGACCTATAAATGTATTTACTACACGTAAGGTTTGACGGTGTTCGACTTTTAAGTGCACTAGATATACCTTGGGAAGTATATCAACATTTTGACTGATTTTGACCCTTGCAGTAACAGAAGGATTGTATGACCAGCCTATCATCAACAAGCAAATTTGATGATCTAGTGTTTGTCTACCCTGGTACATTATGTACATGTATGTAAGTACAATAGGAGATCATGATTCCATGTCCAACCCATGTTGTCTGTGGAGTTGTTTCCAAATACACAACTATTCACCACTTAGTGAAGGACAAAAATCATAAATAAATTGTTCCATATCACTAAATATTTAGGAAAGGGTTAATGAAGGGAATTTTGTCAAATTTGTCTGAGAAACATAAATGAGAACTGTACATGTAAATCAATATAAACTACTGTACATGTACATGTAAGTACCCTCTATCCAGTACACGGGTATATCCATGATTTTTGAAGGGGGTTTCCAGATGATTTTTAAAAGAAAAAAAAACATAATTAGTTGCTTTGTTTAAAAAGTTATAAATATTGTTCTACAGAAAGCTTTAAAACAAATTACACAAGTACATTGATAACCAAAAGCAACAGATCCAAGTGTCAACAATTGATCATTATTCAACAAATTTCCCAAAAATTCATCACAGTTAAATGCTTTTTCATTTACTGTTATTTTGGAAAAAATACCTCCTGGATTCTCCAAAAATATCATTTACTGATGAAATTACTGTCTATAGAACACAACTCATCTAAGCCCTAACTTAACCCTAACCCCCTAGGTATTCTGGCTAGGAACCTTCCTGAATCCTCCAAAATCCATCAGTGCACTTTTGGAAACATGCCCTTATCTTCAAAATGCACCATGCATTTTCATTGATCTTTCATTTTCAGTACTTATGGCGGGGTGGGAGATGACAACCTTCACGTGGTCCACCCTGTTTCAACTAATGTCATCAAACCGATGTATGCAGCTACTAGCACTCTAAGCTGCTCATCATCATACGAAAGAAGAAGTACTTATGGCCTGTACTTCTTGCCAGGTAGTAATTTTTCCTCATTTGAAGAGGTGAAAATATCAGTTTCCAACGGTGCTGAATTTTCCCCAAAAAGTGCCCCATGGAGGATTTTGCAAGATTTGGGGTGGTTAGGGTTAACTTAATGTACATGTACCCCCAAATCCTTCTCCTGGTTTTACCTGATTTGGTTGGATTCAGTAAGTCTGTTTTGAAGCACTTGTGGTATTTTGATGGATTCAGGATTACAAGCCTGTAGACTGCTATATAGGATTTTGATAGATTCAGTACAATGTACAATCACAGGTGTACATTTCAAGTTGATTTTGTGAATCACTATGGCCATTTGCACACATAAATAATAATAATGCGTGGACTTACATATATGTAGCGCACGTATCCACCAACTGAGTGGTGCTCAAGGCGCATTATATTATTACCCCTGCTCATAAGGCTCATAAATCATTCCTGAAACCATCTCAGCTCCCTGGGGAGTATACAGCTCAATTGCTGCCATTACAGCGCATATAGGGCTAATCAACCAACTCTGCCCTCACAGGTACCCATTTAACCCCTGGGTGGAGAGAAGCAATTATGGTTAAGTGTCTTGCTCAAGGACACAAGTGTCACGGCCTGGATTCGAACCCACATTCTGCTGCTAACACCAGAACTTGAGTCCGGTAAGCTAGACCGCTTAGCCACGACACTCCACAATGTTTTGCTTGCTGGCATGTATACACTTTAGGTAAAATGTTTGTAAATGTATCATACTTCGTAAGAATCAAGATATATGAAGAAAAAACATGTACAGAAATCAACCTGTGAATGAAAAAAACTCATTTTTTAGATATTTATAATATTCATGATTTTCAAGATTGTTTTCTCTACTCAGATTGACCATTCAGTTGGGAATTGCAGAAAGTAGTAAATGATGCAATAATGTAGGGAAAATTAATTATAATTATTCCGAAAAATTCTACTGACATTGAGTAAATGTGACCGGCTCCACAAAAATGGGTATTATTATGGGACAAAATTAAAAAATTGAGTTACTACATACATGTAGCTGAATTGGTTACATTATAAGCTTTAATTTGGTGTAGGTTTGAACCCTGTGGCATTTTGCATTCTGGAGATATACTGATTTTTGCATATTCATATTGTACAAATTAACGGAAGTGCCTTCAGAAAACGTTTGTTTTTCATCTTTACTCATCAATAATAATATTTCTGTAAATAAATTATGAAAGTATTGATATAATAGAAGCCAATAAACCAACAACAAAAAATCACGTTGTGAATTTTTTTTCACCCTCTCCACATACATTGTAGAACAGCCCTTTACGTTAATAGCATAGCGTCCCTTAATACCCTTTTTCGCAGAGCGGGTCACAAATATCATAAGTTGTATTTGTTCAAACAAATTAAATCAACAACTTATTTTAATTATTGGCAATGCATATCAACAAACATACATATACCAGCCATACCCACATTTAAAAATGGAATGGTCCTCTTCAAATATGGAAATCAACAGCTGTTTTAAGAAACTTATTTGCCACTAAAATATGGTGCATATGTTAACAGGTATTAATTTGCATAAAGAGTGTAATTTGCATACAGAGTGTACTGTACATGCAAACAATACGCATTTTCCATTGCAACCCTGAATGCAAATAGTGTATTGAACGTTTGGACACAAAATATAAACATCAATATCAGTGTAATTTCACCAAATGCATACTTTTGGATCAATGAGGGTGAAATTGGTTTTGGCTTTGTAACAATTTTCATGTACAAGTTTAAATGGAAGGTATACTATATAATGTACAACATTGGTAAAGTTGGCAAAACTGCTTCTATGAGTATGCTTACTCTTTGAATCAAGATATACATTGAAGGGAAGGTACAGCATTGGTAATGTTGGCCAAAACTGCTTCTATGAGTATGCTTACTCTCTTTGAATCAATGTACATAGTTTTTCTTATTTTCTCAGAATAATCTTTAGGGTGGAATACTTCAATCAAGATACATCAATCCACATGGAAATCTTGAACTCACACATGTCTAACAGCAAAACATTTGACCAACATAGAAGCAATATTGGTTAATCCCCATTGGTTTTATTGATGGGACAGATAGATGAATTGCTAACTTGTAGGGCTGTGCGTTTTCGGATATTTTTGGAACCGGATAACCGAAATCAGGAAACTTCGGATACCTGTTTTCATTTTTGTTGAAAACATGCCTCCGGTACAAATACATGTACTGTAAATGGTAACAAATTGACTTTTATAATACAGAGGATACCATACTATCGATCTTTTCTTTATTGGAGTGTAATCTCTTGAATTTAAAGATAATTGTCTGTACAAGTGCATTGTTCAAGAGTCACAGATTTCTGTTTGCACCGCTCAAATGTTCAGTCTGAATTTTAAAAAGTCATTTATGGGTAATTGGAACCGAAAAATGGAACCGGGTAATGACCGTTTCGGTCGGGTATCCAGATACCCGGCACAGCCCTAGTAACTTTACCACCTTCACATCAAGTTATCTTTTTCATAATAATTCAGTACTTTTGTAATAAGGTCAACATTTTTACTAGTGTTGTATGTACATATTCCCTTTAATCAGGCAACCAAAGGAAATGGCTTGGTTAAGTTATTTTGGGGCACTTTATTATACTAGGGACCTGGTCCCATGATTTCCCATCCCTGAGTTCCATAGTCTTACACAGCTATAATATATGTAATATAACAAAGTCTGGTGGAAAAACTTTTTAATAATACACTTTCTGTGGTTTATTTAAATTGTTTGCATATTTATGAAAACTAAGTATCATTTAACCCCTATTCCCCCAACAATGAAAAGTGTGTGGAAGAAAAAACATTTAAAAACAACAAAAGTCATGTCAATGAATACAGTCATTATTGGCCATTAACTCCAATTGTACTTATAGCATACATGTAGGTGTTGTTTTTTGGTAAAATATAAATAAATAATTTTTGAATTTTTGAATTGTAATGGGTCAAACCTTATTTGGTGCAAAGCAGTAAATTAAGACTAATTGCGGTGACACCATGTGAAATTCTCAATTGAGTGGTAATTAATTCTGAAAAGAACAGGAGGTTCTTTCAGAACTACATGTAATGACCACTCAATTGAGCATTTCACATCGTGTCACCGCAATTAGTTTTACTTATCCTCTTCATCATGCAAAGCTACAAGTTTTACCAAAACAGCAAAGCTGATGATGGTATCAATTTTCCCTAGAAATGACTTTGTCCAAGGTACGTGTACTGCCACTTAAGAAAAGTAATATTAATTTCAGTTCAAATTATAAAAAGTGTAATCTTTCCTTAATCCTCCTATTACAAGGGTCAAAAACTGTCAAAATGTTGATATACATGTAATTGCCAAGGTATCTTAAATGCACTTGAAAGTCAAACACTGTCAGTCCTTACACGTAGTACTAGTATGTACATTTACAGGTCAAAGTCAGTCGACTGTTTTTGACTGGTAAAAGCATTGTCTGGTATTGTTGAGGGTGGTCAAAATGATGTCAAAATCCAGTCCAAAATTCCCCGTGTGCACATTTGGGTCAACAGTCAAAAACAGTCAAAACCAGTCAACAGCAGTTGACTGGTTTTGACCACTATACATGTACATGTACATGTAGCTATACTTGCCACTAAAGTTCAGCTACAATAAATAGGTGGGCTAATGTTTGAATGAATACAAACAATCTGAATGCATTTTCACTATTTTCAAAACGTAATCAGCTGAAACTAGAGTGGGTCTTGATGGTTGATTTTTGTTCCCCTTTTTGTACATTTTCCTTTTTCACTCATTGCATGCAGTGGCATGGATTTTGAGTTTATAAAAAAAAAAATTAAAAAAAATTATGGGTCGGGATTTAACAAAATAGGGTTTTGGGTCGGTACCAATTTGTTTTCGATATTGAAATAATATGATTAGGGATGGCCTGATTTAATAATTTCGGGCAAGTATTAAAGGGACAATATCATCACGATCAGAGCAGACTTTCAACAGGGCATGGTCCTAGTTTAAGATAAACAGTGACTGAAAATTACTGGCTTATTTATGCAGCAGCAACGGTAATATGACCTTATCATGTGGGGTATTATTTTCAGCCACAAAGTTAATCTAAAACTAGCACTCTATGTTGATTATGACGATACTGTCCCTTTAAGGCAGTAGACATAATTAGTAGAAACTAACATGTTAACATTTCAGCTTAATTTTGTGTCATTAACCCTCCTATGCCCAGGCTGAAATTTGGCCCAGTAAGCAACGCACCCACAGACAGTCACTTGGGTATTTTTGGTTGCATTGCCAATTGGTAGGTCAAACCACAGAGTCACACAGAGCTGTGTATGTACTGTCGAGTGGTTTTGGTTTGACCTATCCTAGCCATGTCCTTGCATTTATTTGAGTGCAATGCACAAAGTCAATGGGTTGGGAGTTACATACTAATTTTGAGTGTCTTTGATTGGTTTTGGTTTGACCTCATCACAGCCACATGTGCTTGCATGTATTTGAGTGCACTGCACAAAGTCAATGGGTTAACAGAGACATACAAATTTTGAGTGTCTTTGATTGTTAAACCTATAGGAGGATTAACATGAAAAACAGTCAAATTCATGCAGAAATTTAATATTCATTCTAAATTTTCTTCTCAAAGATTTAGTTGGGAAATAATTTTACAAGAATACAAATAAATTTACAAGAAGGCAGTGTAACACTAGTAGTGGTAATGTCCAATAAAACAAAAGTTATGAATTATTATAATGTAAAAGTTAAATTGGTTTTAAGATTAAAATCAAAACACCCTATGAACTTATTCTGTTGGAAATATGCTGTAGGTTTTTTGTAGAAAATGTGTATATTATGTTACAAATTAAAAAAATAATATCACTTATCCTGAATTCCTGATAATTGTCCACATTGGAATGCATAAAATCAAAGCTGAATACATTCACTGGATGCATAGCTAGGATGATCCTATCGTTATGTTTCCACATAAGCGCTAGGATAAAGAATGTACAACAAAAGTAGATGCATGTTTACGTGCATGTTTTACGAAGAAATAAACACATTGCACTGTAATACCTTCAATCTATCAATCTACTATGAATCTATATTGTATTGTTATTATGTGTATGCCTTTGATCATAAAAAATATTGTAACTTACACTGTGTTTTGACCAATTCTTGCCTTGTTTTGATCTTCTCTGCGGTTCGATTTTGTCCGCACGATGTGATAACACGGCTGACACCTACTGTTCCATCCGTTTTCACGGTCATAGGTGCAGTACCGG
>CM055817.1:39754381-39792991 GCA_029582265.1 Zoroaster sp. YZ-2022 | reverse complement strand
ATATATATATATATATATATATATATATATATATATATATATATATATATATATATATATATATATATATATATATATATATATACATATATCTTTCTGAATTAGGACATAGGGCGACCGGTGGTCGACCTATAGCGTTTAAATTTTTAAAATCGGGCGATCGGGCGACCGGTCGCCTTATCGCCACAGCTTTATTTTAGAAAAAAATTACTGATTTTTAAAGCCCAGATCTCTTCCTTGGTCTAATTTAAGCAAGTTTCCTGATTTTGGTATTGAAGGATAAAACAGAACAGGGAAAAAAAGAAGGGACATTTTGTGCACAACTGTATGGCAATTGACCGATGGTCGCCCGATGTCCGAATTCAAAATAACATATATATATATATATATATATATATAATATTATATTATATAGATATAGATAGATAGAGAGAGAGAGAGAGAGAGAGAGAGAGAGAGAGAGAGAGAGAGAGAGAGAGAGAGAGAGAGAGAGAGAGAGATAGAGATAGAGATAGAGATAGAGATAGAGATAGAGATAGAGATAGAGATAGAGATAGAGATATAGATATAATACAAATTCTGGTATCTCGTAATCTTGACAATTGATTATCTACAGACCTATATCTACAAAGTCTATGGACTAATACTGAGCCCCAACAAACCATTACAACCAGCTAAAAAAAACGTTATTTCCCTTTTGACTGGCTGTTGGTTTACTTTGTTATTTAGGCCTATGAACCAATATTTTGCATAGGTACGGAGTGCATATCCCAGGGGAAAATGGGGAGGGAGGGGTCCCAAGTCTGAAATCTCAGATGGATGTTTTTCATAGTAGTATATTTTGCCTCTTGGTGTTTGGTAAGACTTGTAGCTTTGCATGGTGGAGGATAAGTAAGACTAATTGCGGTGACACAATGTGAAATTCTCAACTGAGTAGTAATTAGTTCTGAAAAGAACTGGAGGTACAACTCGACGTTTCGATCAGTGTGCTCTGGTCGTCCTCTTGGTGTTAATTCGAGCATGGAGGATTTGAGTGCACCCCTTAGCTCCACGAAATACAGCCATAATGTGCACAGTAAATTACTCTAAGTTCTCTATACCTTTTCACCCTTTGACTGTCTCACTTCGTGAATAAAGATACATCTTAAACAACTGACCATTATAAAAGTATCTGCTCATTACGCTGTGCAGTTAATGAGAAAATTGTGAAAAAGCATTTAATAATTTTGATCGGCGAACACGATCTTTGTATTCATTTTAACAGAAGTTGTGTACATAATTGGGGAATAACATTTGAATACGAAATGATCGCCCCTCAGACAGAAAGATTTCAAGGGATGCTTGATGCCATCATTAACATTAAAACTGTAATCATGATTTTGTGATTATAAAAGGTACATACTGCATTATAAAGTTAACATCATTTTGGTCAAAAACACGTTTTGAAGACAAAATCGGTGCTGGTGTGGTGACGTCATTTATTTTTTTGCCAACAGGGAAATACGTGACATTGTATACGCAGGGACCAAATTTCCCATATACAAAGTATGGTGACTAAGATAGGCCTCACAAATCAGGCAAACGTTCATACCACCGATCCAGCAATTTGGGCTGCAATTGGTCCGAGGCGACGCAAGCAGATACCAGAAACCGGACACGTTTTTGGCCATACTTGTGCGTGTGCACGTGGCAGCCACAATTAAGAGTGGTATAACGTTGGTAATTTCGAGATAAATCAAAATAACAAATAGGTCCACATACCAATCGCACTGAGAAATGATTTCCTCTTAGAGAAGAAAAAAGAATTGTAAAGTAAAACTGAAAAACAAAGTTGTCAGACAATTAATCATAAAAAACACCATATTGTTGATTTCACAAAAACATAAGCACCTATTGTGATAATGGTACAAACTTGCACATAATTATGTTAAATACCAATGTTGTACCTTCCCAGATCCCTTTAACTATATTACATATGGCCAAGTAAAAAAAATACCAGTTGATCGTCCCCGCCCGCATCCTTTTTTGAGGCCGCATCCTTTTTTTATTATTTTTTTTAAATTTTTTATACTTGTCCACAAAGAGTAAATTTTTCATGTATTTTTACTTGGGTTTAACAAAATACATCAAACATTGTTTAACATGAATATTTTTACTCAACTACTTGTTCGATAGCTGTAAAAAAAAAAGTTGGCCGTGATTTCAAACTGAAAAATTGGTGGCCATTTTGAATTTAAATGCTTGGCGGCCATCTTGGAAAAAAAAAAAAAAAAAAAAGCCCTCATCCTCCTCTTTTTGAAAAAACCAGGACGATCAACTGGTATTTTTTTTACTTGGCCTAATGTATAATTATTACTGTTTATGTATCCAAAGTCAAATAAAATTAATGAAATGATAAACAGATGAGACAACCATTACAAAATTACTTCATTTTCATCCCATATAATTACTGTCTTTAAAAAAAAAAAATTAATTTGGGTGAAATGTTTTGATTATATATGATACATATCTTGCTCATTATACATATATCATAAACATTTCAATAATTTCCCTGCATGAATTTACAATGTACTGATCAAAATCTGAAAACTTTAAACAATTAATTTTTTTGTAGTTTTTTTTCACCTGTGAATACCATTTTATTGGGTGTGTTTTGAACAACAATTAGCTGTTTGAAATGGTTAATTAGTGGTACCATATTTTGACCCTAGATCATGCCAGGGGCAAAACATGGAATTGCTACTTATAATTCGCACCATGCATGAGCTGTTGAGGGCACATGTTGTTAGACCACTGTGGGCGAAAGGGCAGCCATAGTGCGTCGCGTTTGGCATATTTTGCAGTAGATGTGCGTACGCGCGGAAGTACATGCGCACTTAGTACCATAACATACGCGCATAAAGTGTACGCACAACACTCACACGACGCAAAAGTGGCTATCATCAAGACACTGGGTGCAAATTCACCGCTAGAAAGCTACGATGTGCACTGAGCGGATAAGAAAAGACTCTAAAGCACCCCTCTAAAACATGATCTATTTTGATAATAATAATAATGTGTGGACTTATATAGCGCACGTATCCAACTGAGTGGTGCTCAAGGCGCATTATATTATTGCCCCTGCTCATAAGGCTCATAAATCATTCCTGAAACCATCTCAGCTCCCTGGGGAGTATACAGCTCAATTGCTGCCATTACAGCGCATATAGGGCTAATCAACCAACTCTGCCCTCACAGGTACCCATTTAACCCTGGGTGGAGAGAAGCAATTATGGTTAAGTGTCTTGCTCAAGGACACAAGTGTCACGGCCGATTGAACCCACATTCTGCTGCTAACACCAGAACTTGAGTCCGCAAGCTAGACCGCTCAGCGGCGACACTCCACGACACTTTTAGAGTACAGTACAAAGTCAAAAACCCAAATATTCAAAAAGAAAATGTGTTTATTAATATTTAAATTCACATGATGATGTTTGATAACATCGTCTATTTTATACCAAGTAAGTTTTATTTACATACAAAACTATGCTCATTTATTTGTTTTGTGCACTGTATTCACAATTTTCTTGACGGAAAATAGAGACTTTGTGAATATCTTCAAATGTGAAATCTAGAAAGAAAAAAAACCCAACTGTTAGCAGCACCATACACCACACAATTATTTGTCAAGATTCAATCCAGCATCAGGACCATTTTGGCGAGAAAAAAAAAAGAAAAAAGGATTTGCAGTGCAGCTTTTCAGAATTAGCTTGAAATAATATTTGAGTATTTATTACCATCACCAAGGCAAGTTTCCAAATCTTTGGTACCTTTTTTGTTCACCGAATACAAATTTTTACTAAGACAGTTTAATGAAAATGTACAAAATAACATACTTATGTACAACATCATACAATATGATAAGGCCATTGGAAGAACATGTGGTGGGGGATTCAATGTTTTTTGTTGCAATGGGAATGAGGGATGGGGGCTAAGGGGGCATATATCCCCCTACCTACATGTATAAATGCATTTCTTTGTAATTGGAAAGGAGGGGGGGGGGCTTTGTGCGATTCATCCCCCTCCCCCCATGTACAATATGTGACCTGTTACAATGAAACGAGCGTAAAGTCGCACTGTACCATTTCACAGTACAGCGGGAAAAGTGAACAATTTTTTTTTGTTATTATATTTGCAATTTGTAAATCTCCTTATATCGAATTCAAAATTTTCAGTTCGATCAGACAATTAAAAACCTCAATTTCAGGCCAATTTCATTGGTAGCTTTTATCGTGTTCTGACAAACAACTTGAAACAAAGACGGACACAAAGCCGCAAATCCCCCTCTGCTGGTCTGGGGGAAATCGCTGTAACCCCAAGTGTTATATATCATTGGAAAGTTCTTGTTCTACTGAATCCAGAAATGCCAATAACTCAATTGTTTAAATTTCCGACTTTAAGCTCATTTTGTGGTGACAGGTCACATATGTGTCTACAGATGTGTATTTAACTGTATATAGACCTGAAGGCTCACCACCTTTCCATGGTGCCGGGTCCCTACTGCATATGTGTCCATCTATCTACACCATTCTAATGGCACACACTGTATATGAACCTGGATGTTCAGGTCAACTGTCCACTGTCCAGTTCCGATCAAGCCACTTGCACTGCAACTGTTATAGTTCGCTACTTTCAGCCCGATGTCTGTACCTGGGTTTGTTCAACATGCTGCAGGGGTTGTGAACCTCACAGAGTAAACACATTCTTCTGTTTCGGTTACGCTGATGATGTCATCTGTCAATCCACAGGCAAAGTAAACCTAAGGGGGAAACATAATAATAATAATAATAATAATAAAGATTTTTAGCGCGCACATATCCACCCTGCTGGGCGCTCAAGGCGCGGAAACAAAGAAAAACATTAATACAAACAATATACAATGATAGCATAGGGAAAACAAATTATGTACCGAGATACATGTACCTACAATGCAATTACAAATATACATCATCTTTGAAGAGTTGTGACATAAGATGAGTTTTAAGCATCGACTTGAATCTGGTTATACTATGACAAGATTTGAGTTTAGTTGGAAGATGATTCCAGAGTCTCGGAGCTGCGACAGAAAACGACCTATCACCCCAGTTCCGTTTTGAAGTTGCTTCCTTGAGGAGTGACATGTTGCTGGAGCGCAAATTGCGTGATGGAGTGTAGACTTTAAGTAGTTCAGAAATATAAATTGGAGCAATGTTATTAAAAGATTTGTGAACAATTAGCATAAGTTTAAAACAATTCTCTGTGAAACAGGAAGCCAGTGCAGTTCTTTCAAGATTGGCGTGATATGGCATGACTTTCTGGACAAAGTCACAACACGAGCTGCTGTGTTTTGTATGTGCTGAAGACGAGATATTTGATTCTCATGGAAGACCGTAAAGGAGAGCATTCCCGTTATCAAGCCGTGATGTGACAAGCATGTATAATTTGTTCAGCAGCACTTTTATTCAAGTATTTCCTAATTCGGCTTATATTTCTGATATGAAATGATGATATGAACAATGTTGGAGATATGTGGTTTTAAAGTCATTGTCGAGTCAAATATAACACCCAAATTACGTGCATGTAATGAGGGAGTTATCTACGCAGTCACCAATTGTAATAAATGGAAGAGAAACTTTAGACAATTGCTGACGTGATCCAAATAGAACAAATTCTGTTTTTCATCGTTCAATTTCAGGAAGTTTTGTCTCATCCAACCGAATCTCTTGAATACATTTCTCCAGTGTTTTAATGCAGGAATCAGCAGGTTCTTGAGAAGATTTAAAAGTAATGTAAAGCTGCGTGTCATCAGCGTAAACATGGTAATTTAGATTATACTTCAAAATGATATCACGAACTGGAGAGGTATAAACAGTAAACCACTGTGGGCCGAGCACAGAGCCTTGGGGTACAGAATAGTCAAGAGTAACAGGCTCGGAGATAGCGTTACCAATACAAACATGCTGAGGCCTATTTAAAAGGTAGGACTTACACCAATCCAGGGCTGTGTCATGTATTCCAAGATGATATTGAAGGCGGGAGAGAAGGATTTTATGATCGACAGTGTCAAAAGCGGCGCTTAAGTCTAACAAAACTAATGCAGTGATTTTCCCCTCATCCATGGCAGATAAAATGTCATTATTGACGCGAAGAAGAGCAGTTTCCGTTCCATGAAATGGTTTGTAGGCTGACTGAAATGTGTCCGACAGGTTATTAGCACGAACATGGTCAGAGATCCGTGATGAAACAACTCGCTCGATTGTTTTTCCAAGGTACTTTAAATTCGCTACTGGTCGGTAATTTTTGAAAACTTCCTTGTCCAAATTGGGTTTCTTTAGGAGTGGTTTAACATGAGCAACCTTCTGGCTATTAGGGAAACAACCGGAAGAAAGAGATCTGTTTACAATAATTGTGATATACTTAGCAAACACATCAATATTTTGTTTTATTAGCGAAGTTGGCACTGGATCAAGTTCACATGATTTTGATGGCGATTTCATGATGAGTTTCTTGATCTCAGTAACACTAGTAGGCTCAAACATGGACAGTCTACATTGTGGATCCTTGCGTGATGGTGTTTGTGATAGAATGACAGGAACTGAGGGAAAAGAACGACGGATATTCTCAATTTTTGTGACAAAAAAGTCTGAAAAAGCATTTGTAGGTCCTGATCGGAGTGTGTAGATGGAAGCACTGGAGCTTTGGGTTTATGAAGCAGCTTTTCAACAATGTTAAAGAGTTTTTCTGATCACCAGAGCTATCTTCCACAAGAGATGAGTAGTGAGTTATTTTGCCTGGTTAATCATGTTCTTCACAATATCACGTTGGTTACAGTATTCTTGCCGATGTACCCAAGTTTCCCATTGTCACGCCATCTTCGCTCAAGTTGACGGCGGATTTTCCTTGCAGCACGGATATCATCATTGAACCAGGGGATTCAGATTGTAGTTTAACAGTTCGAGTTTTTTATGCGAGCATGATCATCCAAGATGTTACGGACAGTAGATTCAAATAGACTGACACAAGAATCCAGCTCACCATCTTCAAGGTTTACATTTTCCAGTTGAGATTCAATATCATGACATAAATCTTTAATATTTACTTTTTCCAGTGGCAGTAGTTACAGAAATGGTAGGTATGGGAGGTTTTTAAGGTTCAAATTTACCATGATTGCATAATGATCAGATAAGCCAGGATGAATAGTTATATTCGAGATAAGAGGTGAAGTATTTTCATCGCTGCTATCATGAGGTCAAGACAGTGACCATACCGATGAGTGGGTGCTGTGATGTGCTGTATAAGTCCATGAGCAGAGAGCAGATCTTTAAACTGATTTGCATAATTGTTTGAAATAATGTCCATATGAATGTTAAAATCGCCGGTTAAAATAATGTCAGATGGGTGTAAGAGATAATCGACAATTAATTTTTCAAATTCCTGCAGAAAACTGGAGAAGTTTACATGTTTACCATCAACATCCCTTTCTGGTCGATAAATATTAACAAGGCGAACAGATCTAGTGTTGCACGTTACCTCAGCATGCAGAGATTCAAATGTTAGGTAGTCAATGTTAACACTTTTCATACTGACAGATAAACTGGACCTAAAGAGTAGTGCAACCCCTCCACCGGTCTTTATTGGTCTGGGGATATGATGGAGAGAGTAGCCAGCAGGAGTACACTCACGGGTGGCAAGTCATCATTAGGTTTAAACCATGTCTCGGTTATGGCAACAAGATCCAAATTGTTTTGAAGTACAAAGTCAACAAATTCATCCGATTTGTTACATATGGATTGAGTATTCAAGACACAGAGCTGAAGTTTAGACTCATCGTGAACATTTGGAGTTGAAGTTATGCCAATGTCGCTTGTTGATGTGGTTGAGTTCACTGCTGGGGTTGGTAAGGCTGGAGTGCTAGTTGTGTAAGTCTACGGCGACCAGCTTTTTACCTCTATGTGCGGCGGTATGTTTGGGGTTGATTAGCAAGTATTCCAAGACAGTTCAATTGACTCAATCCTAAAGAAGATAAAGCTACATCAGTACATGGAGCATTGCTAAGATTGAGTAGTTCATTACGGCTGTAGGAAATTTTATGGAGCTGAGTGGCGTTTGTGGGTTTGTTGATCAGTGTTTCAGGTCCAGGGTTTGGGTTTATGTCACCAGAAATTAAGAGTTCCAGGTGAAAGGTGGCAGATGAATTATCATAGTATGATATAGGACGTCTCAAGAATTTAAGATGGCGGATTTTAGTTGAACAATCTGTAGATTGCATCTTGTAGCCATCTACTGATGAGTCATTGAGACACCATGGTCTGGATAGCAGGAGTAGAATAAACAGGATGTAGACCTCCATTGTCTGATCACAAAGTTGTTGATCCAAACAAAAGGCTTGTGGTCAAGCTACAGGTTATAATCTCTAGCTACAGGCTATAATCTAAATCAGAGTTGACTGCACAAATAAAATGAAGATCCAAAATGTGTATACACTCAACAGTAAATTTTTACTGCACAGACATACAAAAAACAACAGTTTTTCACTTATTATAAGAAAACAAATGTACAAATACTCACATAAAACGTCCAGTAGATTCCAGGTGTAATAAGAAATCCACTAGTATAAAAATGAAGACAAACTTGTAGCTACAAAACACTTACTTAGCACAAAAACTGGAGAGCTGTTATGAGTTGCTGCTTGTAAGGCGCTCACTCATGTATAAAACATACAGAGAGATATATACATGTATGTGGCTACAGAAAAAATATGCTGAAAAAAAACCCCAAAAAAACAAAACAGAACAGATGAAAAGAAAAGGAGCTTTTTCCGAGTGTGTCAGACTCCCTTAATTGTGAGTGCTTTTGAATGACTGCTTTTATAAAATGGAGTGATAATTGCTTACATATAGATCCTGTGCATGTGACCAAGGATGTACAGCACTCACAATCGTACATGAGTACATTTTTTTGTCCTCGTACTCATACAAAGTACTCGGCTACAACGACAGAATTTGAGTAATTCTAACTGGAGTACATTTTCTGTAATCGTACTCATGAAAAAGTACTTGACGTCAAGTCTGCAGGTGACGTCATCACACCACGTGCAATCCTTTGGTGATCACCAGAACTGGACTGGTATGTCTATGTGTGTCGCCACTGTCGCGTGCTAGCTGTTACAATATTAGCAGGCATGCAACGCGCGGTGTGCCATTGAGCAAAGCACAGTGCAAGTTTATTTTGTGTCACGCTGATTCACACGTTTAAATGGTTATTTGCGTCAACGCTGACTCAAGTTCTAATAAGTCAGTGTTTCATGACCCAATACATGTACATGTACATGTAAAAAGAAAACTGCAATAAATCTTATATTTAAAAAGCAAATTCCTTTCTCAATTAAAAAAGTGGTGTTCTGGTGCCCCCAGGAAATGGTCAGTACTCACATATGTTTTTCTTCTGATGTCATCTGGGCATGCCCTCTTATCGCCATCTTTCATAATTAATATATCAATCCCATCAACCTTTGCTTCTTCGTCCCATAAGGGTGTTTTCCCGATGGTGAACGAATGACCACTTTTTTCTTGGACAATTTGTTTGAAGGGGCACACTCTATAGTGGGCGTAGTTTGTGTAACGATTAAAACACTTCTGACTGAGTTGGTAGTATTCTCCATTGCTGCCGTATATCTGTGTAATCAAATTATCATAATAGAGATAAGGCAATTGTTTTAATTACTTGGAATACGGAAATTTTTCACCAGGAGTTGGTTGGGGAACGGGAAAAAAAAAAAAAAAATGATTGAGGGCGCTCTCATATTAGGAGGGTTGATGATGAAAGAACAAAATTACTTTCTCCACACTTGATGTGGATGCATACATGTAGTATCAGACGAAAGAACAGCATTTTACCATGGAGGAAGGGTTTCCTGATCAACTGGTAAAAATGATTTTTATTAACCCCAAAAGGTAGATGCCATGAAGGGGCAATATTGTCACGATCAACAGGGCCTGGAATCAGAGTGTTACTTTTCAATTTACTCAGTGACTGAAAATAATACCCAAGATGATGTCATATTACCGTTGCTGCTGCATAATGAGCCAGTAATTTTCAGTCATTGTGTTCATCTTAAACTAGGACATCGATTCGATGTCCTGTTGAAAGTCTGCTCTGATCGTGACGATACTGCCCCTTTAAAAACCACATAACCCTGGAAAGTTTGACCTGTGCTGTTTGATTGACAGGTCTGATGGGTGTGCATTCTCGCCAATGTTTGTGCCCTGCCAGGGGCAATTTTCATAAACAGCTAAGCAAATATATATACTACTCAAAACAATTTAGGGAACACCGGAATAATCTCAGTTAAAGCAAGATCATTTATTTCAGATAAACACAATGTTTCACCGAATTGATGAGAAACAACTGCACAATGAAACAGATGATAAAGGATGCTCAGTAAATTCTCCATGGCATTGGCCCCCGTTACTCACGTCTCCCTTGTGCTCCTTGCCTGCGATGACATACTGCTGCTTCAGCCGTGCTCCTAGCTGTCTCATCTTCTCATCCTTCTCAATGAACTTGGCGCTGCCTTTGCACAAGTTCTGGCAAGGAGCCACCTGCACCTGATTGACGTGTGGAAAGCCCAACCAGTACCAAAACAATAACAACTAGAGCTTAAGTGTTTGTTAGAACAAACACACGGTGTTCGAGTCCACTTCCGGTTCAATCAAATTTTCAACGATGATGTAAATATTATATTGTGCAAGGGTTTGTCATCTTTTATAATAACTATCAATTTCATATTCAAAAGACATATCAATTTTGCGTTAGAATGTGTTGAATTTGAACTTACTGTTTGGACAGGAAGTAAAGGTCAGATTAGGTGGTTTGAAGGTCATATATGACCTCCTCATGATTATGAAGAAAAAAAAAATTTGTCAACTTATACATCAAATTAAAGCTATGAGATATGACCTTTTAAAATTTGTAAAATCGTTACTGTGCCACTAATTGGACCATTGGCAAAGCATTTATGATAAGTCATTTCACAAGAATTACAAGCTATTAATGTAAGGAATTCAATTGTGTTTTTTGTTTTCTAATATGTCATTTAGTTCTTGAGATATTGGCTGTTGAACTTGAAAAAGTTGTGAGATTTAAGCAATAAATTAGAAATTAACAAGTGTGACTTGGAACACTGTTTTTATTTTAAATATTGACACTAGCCCCACATACTTTTCAAAAACCATGCTCGATGATAAATCAACATTAAAAATCACTCATATGAAAATAGTTTGCCAGGGTTGTAGGCAGCCAGATCAACCTATTCAGCATTATTATGGGCATAAAGTCACAAAGTTTATTTAGCGTAGAAGGGGACTACATGTATAGTAACTGGATTAAAATTGGCTGGGGTTGCTTGTATGGATATCAGCTAATTAGCCTTTCATTAGAAAACAAGCTTATAACTACTACATGATAAAGTTGGAAGAAAGCTTGCATCCGTGCTTTCCATCTTCCCCTGCCCCCCACAAAAAGTAAATAATTCCCAATTCAAACAAAATTAAATGTAATTATATCCACTAGATCAAATTTGATAATTGCTTGCCCTTTTGATTTTTTTATGGAAAAACCTTTCAATTCTAGATTTAAATGAAGCCAACATTGGTATTAAGTCTTGTATAATTTTTTTTTTAATTGATGGACTGCATGTTTTTATACTGAGAGTGATCTTTATTTATAATATACTTCACTTTCAGGTCAAGTTTATAAAAAAAGTGTAATGATAAATTGACAATGATAGTGACACTGTAATCAAGCATCTCCTTATTGTGACATGCTTATAAATTGTCTTTGTTTTCACCCAATCTGCAAATAATTACAAAATAATTTATAAAATTTGAAAACAAATTCTACATTGATTTTACATTTTCAAGGTTGTACACATGATTGGCAAAATGTCTGTCCATACTACAGATTTACAACATAAAGATCAGATGCCATTTTGTACATAAATTGTTAGACACTGAAATAATCAAAGAGTTGTATGGGTGCTTGTAAATTGCTAATAAAACAATGAAATACATATTTATTTTAACTGTCTGTTGGGTTTCATGACTTGACTTTTGTGGTTCCACATTTCCCTCCCACAATCAATTGAAACCACTTTGTTGACCTGTTTAACCTACTTGTAACCAATCTAGAAATGAGTGTACATGGTCTTACACATGCAACAAGTGAAATGACTTCAGTGTAAATGAACCCAACCATGATCCTTTGTTGACAAGAAAACAAAAACAATCTGCATTTAAAATAAATGTACACTCTGTATGTACGATTTAGTGAGTTCAGAATGGGTGACATTCAGGGGTTGTCATTGGAATCGGTAATTTTGGAATAAAATGCCTTCCCCCTCCCCCCAAGTTCTTAGTGATGGCATGTACTGCCACTGGTGATGAACCAACACATTTGTTTTCTAAAATTCTTTGGTCTATCATTGCAGCACTATAGAATCCAAGAACTAGGGAAGGGGAGGGGCAAACAAGCAATACAAGTATAAGGGGGCCCCCTTATACTAGTGCTTTAATTGGGTGATCTGGCAAAAGGTATTCCAAGGCTGACACACCCATGCAATGAAGATTGGGGGTTATGTTTACTATGTTTATATGGCCCAACTGCCAGGGATTCACTGTCGGCAATATACATTTTACTAGATCACCAACAGATATTGCTTAATAACTACATTTTGTGAGGATGTTTGGGTCCAGTCAAAAAAATATAATAAGAATTCCTCAGTACTAATTTTGTTCTAACATGTTAAAGAAATTCCTAGAAAGACCTAGATATGTCTTGAGGTCCTAAAAATCAATTCTCTTGAGGGTAAAGACTGCCACAGATAGGATAAGTCCATATAAAATAATTTGAATCATACATTAACTCCTTTGATGAATGGATAAACTTCAAATGCTGGCCATTGGATCACAAAGTTACACAGACTCTGACACACCTTGTAGCAGTAGCACAAATGGATACCGATGATCTGAAATATAAACTAATCATGTAAAAACAATATTAAATGTTTTCAAAGAGGGACGAAGAATAATGGGTCATGCTAACAAAACACACATAACTTAGAATGCCCTCATATGTTATTATCAGGATGATGGATTGATGTAACTTCAGAAAACTTATGCAACCCTTCAGAACAATGCCTTTAAGTTAGGTTTTACAATGGAATAGAAAGTTACATGTGACGTCTTCCTTCCTCCATGATGTGACTGTTTCATTATCTCAATAAATGTGCTGATATTTGTTTCTGGACTACTTTAGTGAGAAAATTAAGTGCTATTATCAAGTAAACTGCAATGCATCCATCACCACACAAGACATAAGCACTACTAGTATTATGAGGAACTATAGACACTATAGTGTAGCTAAATTAACCGGATGTCAACCCGTACACATGCCAGTAAATATTCAGTAATAAATATTTTTACGGTCGAGTTGACCAAAATGAGTATGAGTTGGTAAAAGTACGAGTTGGCACGCATATGAGTTGACCTGTTTTCACTGGGAAAGAATACAACATTGTGGATAAAGTTTTAAAAGAATTGCTTTTTGAAAATAAAAATCACAATCTTCAATGTAGGTTGGTGGGGTCATGTGAGTGGATCATAGGGCAGTCAGGAGGAATGCAATCATCCACACACACACACACACATTTACAATAATTGTACCACAGATTTATTGGTTACCTTGGGGCTTGTGTTTTAGATGCTTTCTAGGCTGTTGAACTGATTCTCACTGATGCCAGCCATTGCATCTAATTCCAATTACTCGGCATACTGGAGAGCTAAAATACAAAATATAAATAAATGTTCAAATGATTCTGTGAAAAAATAAATTCTGAATGGGGAAAGGCCAACATGTATTACTCCAGTAAGAGAATGCCCTCTATAATTGGTGTACACATGTTGTTCACCAACACACCTGCATGTTTATTTTCCAATTAAAACTCATTAACTCATCCCTCTGCAGCTTTTTCTTCATTTATTAGTTTTCTTTTTTTATGCAGGCTCTTCATCTTTTTTTTTTATGTTATAAGACCTGACCTTTCTTTAAAGCATAGAGGGACAGACTTTTTATGCTTAATAATAACAAAACAACAAATGTAACCTAGCTCAGAAAAACAGGTGCCCCTATGACAATTTTGTGGCTACAACTAGCAGACTAATCAAGTAAAAGCATCTCTTTAGGTTGAGTTAGGGATATATTTCGCTGACACGAAGAACATGCAGAATTGCAGAAGAGACAACAACACACCTAACATGTATATATTTACATGGATTTGCATACATGTATATGTACTGTACATTATATGTAGGCGAGTAGTTACGATGCTCTTTTGACTTTGACTGCATGGCAGTTTTAAACTTTTTCTGGACAATAATCTATCCATGCTCAGTCATTATCCTTAGTTAAAATGCAAACTTAAAATCATGTAGGTACACTGCAAAAACAGCGAAAGAGTAGACTCAGTATAGTTTTTACGAAATCATGAAATAGATGCAGTACAACAGTTTAAATCCGTCACGAACCTCCATTGGATTGTGCATGCAATAATTATGTTTACGATAGGCCTACTTTACAAACGCACATTCTAGGCCAATAAACCTCTAAATAATGTCTACTTACCTCTTAATAATGCAATTATATTTTCCTCTTTCTCGGTAACCCATTTTATTTTCTTGTATTTTGCTTTGGAGTTAATAAGAACGGCAAAATTCCTCAGTATTATTTCATGTACACGAGAATTAAATGGCCGCCGCTGAAAATGTTTTGCTTGTGATAAAATGTCACGTGATCACTGATACGCAATGTGATTGGAGATTGCCTCGACAGATTGCCTCAAAGTAGAAAGCCAGCTAGTCTACTCATTGCCACTGGATTGCATGAAATGTCACACAGGGCAATCTCCGAGCAATCTCATTGCCAGCAACTTTTATTGCCTGAAAATTGCCCGAAAATTGCCCCGTGTGACAAGGCCTTTACGTTGTAGGCCAATATTAAACTCAGATATTGCTGTGTGTACGTATTCTGTGCACACGCGATATGTCTATTCGCATATACAGGAAGAGTAATTCAGCATATTGTTTCACTTAACCTTCCGGTTTCGACCGGAAGGAAAGGTCAGATTGGGGTCACGTCTGAAAACGAAACGGGACATAGTTCAAGATCTTTAAGATAATAAAAAGATTGTGAAAATATCTTATATGGTTCATGAGATATGATTTTTTGAAATTTTGAATTTTCAACTTCCGGTTTTGACCGGAAGGAAAGGTCAGATTGGGGTCACGTCTAAAAACGAAAAATTACATAATTCAAGATCTTTCAGATGATGCAAAGATTGTGAAAATATCTTTTGTGGTTCATGAGATATGATTTTTCGAAATATTAAACTTTGATTTAGCGTAATTCGACACCTGATGACGTAATCATGACGTCACAGAAAACGGTTTCGTCTGCTTGATATGTTCTGTTTATGTGTTAAGTTTGAAGGCTGTATATGCTTAGCAAGGATGCCTTTGTTACCGGACAGATCGCCACTGAGAAGAAGGAGAAGTAAAAAAAAAAAAAAAAAACAGTACAAAAACAATAGGTGTTCGCGCTGCGCTCTCGAACACCTAACTAGAAATTTAGTGTTTGTTTGATTACAAACACTAGGTGTTTGGGTTGTTTTATCATGACATCATCATGACGTCACAGCAACGGTTTCGTCAGCTTGTTATGTTCTGTTCATGTGTTAAGTTTGAAGGCTGTATATGCTTAGCAAGGATGCCTTTGTTGCCGGACAATCGCCGCTGAGAAGGAGAAGTAAAAAAAGACAGTACAAAAACAATAGGTTTTCGGGCTTCACCCGAACACCTAATTATAAATGCAGAAAATTGAGACGGGTACACAGCCTGGATTTGAAGGTCGTGGGGGGGGGGAAGACTCAATCCCTAGAGGTCACAGATTATTAGGAGAAAGGGACTCTCAGACTGAACACAAAGAGTAAAGTAGGCTGGGACATTTGGTTAGAGAGTGAAACAAAAACAGTGCCAAAAACATTAAGCTACTTACTTATTGGCAAAACTTCTACGTTTGTGCTTCCAAGCTATTAAAGATAAATTATAGGAGTGCTATATATATTTCTTTTAAACAGAAAATGACCAACATTTACTGCAGCTGGATTTGAATCTACGTGTACATATATATCATCACCTGATTACAATACCCGATTACTGTCCGTAATGGGGACTGGATGAAAAAATGGTCACTTTGATTTGATTTGATCAACCCTGGTAAACTGACCTTTGACCTTGTTTATGCTGACTGACTGGTTCCATTCTTCACTTCCGTCGCAGCAGTCGCAAATCCCGTCATTCACTTTACCAGACGGAATAAACTTTTTCTCTTGTGAACAATAAAACCTGCAGTATCAAGGAATATTAAACAAATTATTAACATTCTATATTTATGTGATCTTTAAGATGTATCGCCTGTTTTCTACCGACAACTTCAGAAATGTTTTGTTTTCACTGTTACATTGATAATTTCCTTTTTGAACAAAAAACAAGTACATTGATTCACCACTTAGAAGTATCCAAACAAGGTTTTGTATTAGCTGTACTACCATTTGAAAAGATCCAAACAAGGTTTTGTATCAGCTGACCTACCATTCAAAACCATTTGGGGGAATCAATACTGTACACAGTTATTTCACCATTCAAAACCACAAATGCGAATGGTTTCAAATGGTGGATCAACTTGTATGAAAAAGGTACCAGAAGTACATGTAGGAGGGTTAAAGGTAAGGTATAGAATTGTTATTTAAAAAACTGACGCATTCGCAATAACTAAAGTGCACATGGTTTTTTCAAAATTTCATGTAGTCATGTGCCCTTTGAGTAATGCAGGCCTCAACCTTAAGGATTGAGAGGGCACGGCCACTTTGGTCTTAGCTGTCTCAATATTTCAAGGCCAACCACAGGAGGGGCCCCACGGTAATGGCTGCAGTTAACATCGGGTAATGCATTTTCTTTTTGTGTACTATCAGAAGTCTATAACCTACATGAAGTGTACCACTTGTGTATTAACCAAGTCCACGGCATAGGTACCAGAAATCTGTAACCTACATGAAGTGTACCACTTGTGTATTAACCAAGTCCACGGCATAGGTACCAGAAGTCTGTAACCTACATGAAGTGTGCCACTTGTGTATTAACCGAGTCCACGGCATAGGTATCAGAAGTCTATTACCTACATGAAGTGTGCCGCTCGTGTACAAACTTAGTCCACGGCACAGTACCACAAGTCTATTACCTACATGAAGTGTGCCGCTCGTGTACTAACCTAGTCCACGTCACAGTACCAGAAGTCTATTACCTACATGAAGTGTGCCGCTCGTGTACTAACCTAGTCCATGACATAGCTACCAGAAGTCTATTACCTACATGAAGTGTGCCACTCGTGTACTAACCTAGTCCACGGCACAGTACCAGACGTCTATTACCTACATGAAGTGTGCCGCTCGTGTACTAACCTAGTACATGACATAGCTACCAGAAGTCTATTACCTACATGAAGTGTGCCACTCGTGTACTAACCTAGTCCACGTCACAGTACCAGAAGTCTATTACCTACATGAAGTGTGCCACTCGTGTACTAACCTAGTCCAGGGCATAGTACCAGAAGTCTATTACCTACATGAAGTGTGCCACTCGTGTACTAACCTAGTCCCACGGCATAGTACCAGAAGTCTATTACCTACATGAAGTGTGCCACTCGTGTACTAACCTAGTCCATGACATAGCTACCAGAAGTCTATTACCTACATGAAGTGTGCCACTCGTGTACTATTACTAACCTAGTCCATGACATAGGTACCAGAAGTCTATTACCTACATGAAGTGTGCCACTCGTGTACTAACCAGGCATGCAACTGCAGTTTGTCAAAAAAAGAGGAAAATGCCAGGCACAGCATGAATTTATACACTCTTTTTCAGTTTTCAATGGCACAGCTGAAAAACCAAAAAAGAGGAAATCAGCTGATCCGGTGAAAAGTTGCATGCCTGACTAACCTAGTCCCACGGCATAGTACCAGAAGTCTATTACCTACATGAAGTGTGCCGCTCGTGTACTAACCTAGTCCATGACATAGCTACCAGAAGTCTATTACCTACATGAAGTGTGCCACTCGTGTACTAACCTAGTCCATGACATAGCTACCAGAAGTCTATTACCTACACTGTACATGAAGTGTGCCACTCTTGTACTGACTGGGTACAGCATAGTACTCCAAGTAGGGCTGTGCGTTTTCGGATATTTTTGGAACCGGATACCCGAAATCAGGAAACTTCGGATACCCGGATACCCGTTTTCATTTTTGTTGAAAACATGCCTCCGGTGGTGTGCAAATACATGTACTGTAAATGGTAACAAATTGACTTTTATAATACAGAGGATACCATACTATCGATCTTTTCTTTATTGGAGTGTAATCTCTTGAATTTAAAAATAATTGTCTGTACAAGTGTATTGTTCAAGAGTCACAGATTTCTGTTTGCACCGCTCAAATGTTAAGTCCGAAGTTTAAAAAGTCGTTTACGGGTAATTGGAACCGAAAAATGGAACCGGGTAATGACCGTTTCGGTCGGGTATCCGGATACCCGGCACAGCCCTAACTCCAAGAACAATGGATTTGGCCCATTGGCATGATTGGCGACATTTTGTTCCACAAACTGACGCGCAAATTCTCAAAAAGAAGCAGTGCAGTCTGGGAGACTTACCCGGCGTGTGGGATAACTGTATCTCGTGCACGCATCTTACAGTTTATCGAACGCAGTAGGAACTAGTTTCGTGTGGAAATGCCTATCCCATGATGCCCCACAGCAAGCCGGGCAGGGGGAGCAAAACCCATAACCAAGATCGTTGTGCATGCATACAATGCAGTGGTGTGGGTTACTGCTGGCTGGCACACTTCATGTATACATGTACGTAAAAATGTTGGGTGCGTGTTAAAAAAAAATAGACACATATTGCACATACAGTTGTATTAACCCTAATCCCCTAGGTATTCTGGCTAGGAACCCTCCAAAGGTGCACTTTTGGAAACATGCCCTTATCATTAAAATGCACCATGCATTTTCGTTGATCTTTCATATTCAGCACTTATGGCCTGTACTTCTTGCCAGGTACATGTAGTAATTTGGCCCCATTTGAAGAGGCGAAAGTACCAGTTTCCAGGAGTGCTGAATTTTTCCAAAAAAGTTCCATTGGAGGATTTTAGAGGATACGGGGTTAAGGTAGTTAGGGTTAAGTATATATGAAGTAATGGCAGTTTGTTTTCATACATGTAGGTGTTGTCCTGTCAGTGTATATCACACATCTTGTTTATATTACGCAACTTTAATATTCAAATTCTCATGAGAAGTACAATGTGATTTACAGACATTTTTGTTTTGTTTCTCTGATGTCCTTGTTTCACTGTATTGCACACGATTCTAGTGCAGTAGTGGGCACCAACACTCCACAAGCTTGCTTCTTGAGAACCTCCACTACTTTATCATCATTTACAGCTCTTCAGTAATTTCGTTTACATAAAAAGTGAAATACAGATTGAATTGACTTTAACCATTGTATTGGTGTTAATGTTGATGTCACGTCACAACTTTAGCACTGGCCCAACTGTAGTATTGTAGTGTTGTAGGTCCTATCTGCAACACTATAGCCGGGATGGGCCCAACTATACAATGTAGTTGGGCAAATATCTTAGTTGGGACGTAACATTTATGTTGGGTACCTTCCGTTGGGGCATGCATCTGTCCCCGGTTCATCTGAACCATCACTAGCACAGTCACAGTAATCGTCATTAACCTTGGAATACGGGATATTGGCCGACAGGTCTAAACACAAGAACTTTCCCTTATTGTCCGGCGCATACAAGGAAGCATCGCTAGGCCTCACTCCGATCACCACCGGCTTCACGTGGGCCTTCGGCTTGTTTTGCTGGTACCACGACTGTTCTTGTTTGCGGTCGTTGGAGCTGAGCACATGGATGCCCAGGAGCTGGAAGAGGAAGCAGACTGTTGCCAGGGCGATGATGCAGAAGAGCCATGCCTTGCGCCGACGGAAAACCCGCCGGATCAGCATTGCTTATGGCTGCTTCGTCTCACGTGAAATAATTATTTCTCAAGGATTGGTTCATTTCTGAGTGAATTGTTTCATTTGTTGCTTGCAGTTATCTCAAGATTACCTGGCTGTAGTACTGATTAGGAGCAGTATGGAGATCAAATGAAGGCACTCAAATCAATCCTTCTGGTCTGTCTGAAAATTAAAACAAAATTAATTGCAAGTTGAAGTGTAACCATCAGCTGATAGGCCTCGACCTTAAGGATTGAGAGGGCACAGCCACTTTGGCCTTGGCTGCCTCAAAATTTCAAGGTCAACCAAACGGGCTTTAGGTCCAACTCAGAGGGGCACTATGGCATTGGCTGTGGTTAAGATCGAGGCCCGAGTAAAATCCAAATTTAAAGGAAGATGCAACATTGGTAATAATGAAAAAAAAACTGCTTCTATGAGTATGCCTAATCTCTTTAACCCTCCTACTTCTGGTACCTTTTTCATACAAGTTGATCCACCATTTGAAACCATTCGCTTTTGTGGTTTTGAATGGTGAAATAACTGTGTACAGTAATGATTCCTCCAAATGGTTTTGAATGGTAGGTCAGCTAATACAAAACCTTGTTTGGATCTTTCCAAATGGTAGTACAGCTAATACAAAACCTTGTTTGGATACTTCTAAGTGGTGAATCAATGGACCCTCTATGCATTTGAATGGATTTGAATGGATTTGAATGGTAGTAAAGCTTGCTACCAACACTGTTCAAATGGTATCACCATGTGTGTACAAAACCAATGGGCATTTTGGTAAGTGGAAATTTTGAATGGTTTCAAATGGTCAAACAGTAGGAGGGTTAAATCAATATATACATTGAAGAGAAGGTACAACATTGGTAATGATGACAAACTGCTTCTGTGTGTGTGCCTACTCTCTTTAAATCAAAAATACATTTAACAATCACACTGTGAAAGTTTCAGGTTATTTCAAACAATGCTCAATGGAACAGTATTCAACAAATGTAAAATAAAAAGCCTAATTTGGCATTTTGGGGCAGGTTGATTTTAAGTTAAGTTGACTAACATTTGTCATGGACGTAAAGGAAGTGCAGTGACAACGACATGACAATCATTGACATACATGTAGCATAGCCATTGATGCAACCGCAACTAAAAACTTCAAGTAAGATCAGTGATGCATTTTCTAATCACCCCTACTACTACTTTAGTAGTAGTAACTGTTAGTACATGTAGGCTAGGCCCTAGTCCGAATGCCTCTTCCGCGGTAAACAACAAATTACATAATTATTCTAAAAAATAGGAGACTGTGAACAGAAGAGGCATTCGGACTAGCTAGACCCCAACTTAACTAGCACTGACTAGTTACTAGTAAAAAACTTTAGTAATGCACCTGTCAGTGTCAATTGTTTTCCCCACCCCTCCTCCAAAATGTTGTGATTAATGTTGTGATTAATGTTAGGTAACCTTGTCCAAGCAGAAACTTTTGGCATTAAGTGTACTATTGTGAGATGGAGTAATTTTAGTGAAATTTTATTATTTTTTTTTAAATTTCAAAACTCACTAATTTTTAGGCAAGTTAGCAAATCAAAAGTTGAGAAAAAAAAAAGAAAAAAAAAAAAAACTCCTTTTTTTGTACATGTGGGGTTAGCCCCACTACTGGCACTAGTGTGGCATAGGCCAAGGATATGGAGGGAGTCCAGAGTATTGGCCCTACATGTAGTTGAGACTTGAGGCTAGCCAGTGCATAACTCCTTTCCCCTTGGGGCTTGACCTTTCACTCTTCATTCGCATTCATGTCTGATCAGTGATGGAAAGAATGTAGAATACAACGGGTAGTATGTCGTATCCGACCACCACTTTTTCTCATTCAATATAACCAATAAAGTAATCTTAGTAGTAGTAAGGTGGAGAACATACATGTATGGATGATGATGGACATATACTTCAAATTATTCCAGGATATTTATTTCATAAAAAATCCGGCATTTTTGGTATACGATGACTTCCTCAGTCCATGGAGGAAGGAATCTGTTTTCCTTCCTCCATGCTCAGTCATGTCAGTCTGATCTTGTAAACTCCCCAATTAGTGACCAACAGTCATTGTACATGCGCAGTAGCAACTAATAATAGGATCCTTCTATTTTCTGAACGGGAGGATAGAAGGGAAATACAGTCCGAAAACCATCATAAAAGTGGATTTTAAAGAGTTTTCACTTTCTGTACCACCAACAATCGATAGAATCATTTTTTAACTGGGGAGTGGTGGTAGTGACTAGTGGTTAGTGGTTAATAGTTGCAAAAAAATTCCAAAAAACCCTTAAAAAGTGGCGGTCAGATACGACATTCTTTCCAGTACAACTGCCACTTTTCTGTCAAAATAAAACCAAATATCACAGATTTTCCTAGACCTAGCATGCCAAGAGGACAACTTAACTTGGAGAGGAAAATGTAGTGACGGTTGAAAACGATATTTATTTGGGAGATTTTGAGCAATGAATGTATGCACATCAAGTGAGATGTTGGCCATTTTGTCATCTGCTAAAAACACATGCTTTGACATTAATTGTGCACAAGTGGCGGTTGCCCGTTGGGTTTGACATTCTTTCCTCAGTCATTTGTGAGTAACGACAACAGTTAATTCGACCATGGAGGAAAAATATATATTTTTCCTCCATGATTCGACTGATGTCTGTCACTAGTCTGAGTCTGACTCTGCTCTGCTTGAATCGATGCTGATGCTGACTTTTTGTCCTGCATTGTAGGCCTAACAATAAGTGTAACGTTAAGCCATTCAGCAACTAACCAGATTTATGTTAGTCAGTTGAGGAATGTTATTGTATTGTCACATATAAAGATCGGCACCTGGAATTCAGGGATTCAACTGCGCCATCAGTATGTCAAAACGGGCAAAACGCAGTCAAACTTCTTTCTGCTGGAGGGCGCCATTTTGAATGATTTATTTCCGGAATTTACCGGAAAATATCGAAGATGAAGAAGTCCTTTTTCAAAATGTATAAAAAGTGTCTCACCAAAACAATTCATATTTTCAAATCAGTGAATAAAACTTAGGATATTTTAGAAAATGTATTCTTTATTTAATTTTATATTATAAGTACTTTATTGCTTTATGACCAAATAAGATCCGTTCATATGGCTAAATATTTACTTCTTCGCATTCGTAAATAAACAGGAATTTATGACGTCATTCAATGGTGATGGTCGTTTGCAATGTGTGTGTACAGTGTACGTACGTGTACATAGCGTATACGATCGAAAAGCACTTGCATTGCGCCCATGGAGGAAGGAAAACAGACTTTGCCCAGTGCATGCAGCCAAGGCCGCGAGCCGTGTTACGTTTGTGATCGTGATGCAGCGCATACGATCACGATCATATCATCAGTACTAATACTGTACTTTTACTTGCGTAGCCGCTGTAACTAGATACTAGATCTAGCCATAGTGAAGTGTAACATTTATTTTTAACATCAGGAAGTTAACCATGCGATGAATACGGCTTGGCAAGTAAGTGTAGAAAGTGGGTATGTCGTTAGTGTAGAGTTTATTTTTTTATGTTACATTTATTTAATTATCTTTGGTTGGAAGAATCCGAGGGGGCGTCTTAAAAACAAGGAAAATTCATTTTGATTGTGAGTTTAGCACGGACACGGTGGAGTAACTTGACATTTATTAAGTCAAGTGACATGGATTAATGTTAAGTCATAAGACATAACAATACATATTCACGTTAACTAACATCTGATAAATATGTCATATCATCAGATCATGCAGAGATTCCTATTTTCCTTCATGATCCTGATGATCTAATGATCTGATTCTGATCATGGAGGTAAAATCTGATCATCTAACATTAGCCATCTTACATCTAACATTGATTCTGTTAAAAGTGTTATAATATGTCCTTGCCCCACCAGTGTTGCACTGACCTGAATCCTTAGCCACACGTTGGTTCCATTGACGCTAACAGTCGGGATTTTGTAAATTCTTAGCACTCAAATTGATGACATTTGCAACTATATTGACACACTAGATACGTTCCTTACATGTTGAAGTATCCAAGCAGCCAAATGAAATTGTGATTTTACTTACATTTAGGCCTACATTTATATTTTGTGACATAATGGCCCGAAAATATTACACGACGATCGGCAGTTTGTAGATTTCAACGAGGGCGGCCATCTTGAATTTATGAAGAGAGGTCAACGGAAAAACAACTTGTTATGTTAATCTGATAAAACTGCTCGATGTTAGTCTCTTACGGCGACATCACGTGGTCGTATCGCGCTAATAAAATACAGCAAGTGTGTGCACACATTAAAATAGCCATCGTAAAATTCTTGCGCGCGCAATTTGCTTTTCCGTTGACCTCTCTTCAAGATGGCCGCCCTCATTGAAATCTGCAAACTGCGGATCGTCATGTAATATTTTCGGGCCGATATGTCACGAAATATAAATGTAAGTAAAATCACCATTTTTTTTGGCCGCTTGGATAGTTCAACATGTAAAGAATGTATCTAGTGTGTCAAAATAGTTGCAAATAGCGTCAATGGAACCAACGTGTGGCTAAGGAAGGATTCAGGTCCGTGCCACACTGGTGGGGCAAATAATGTCTTTGACTAAATGTCGTTCATTTTGTCATGTCTGTCCACAGAATTCGAGTCAGCTCATACACGTGCCAACTCGTACGCATGCCAACTCGTACACTTACCAACTTATACTTTTGCCAACTCATACTTTTTCTTGTCAACTCGTACCCGTGCCAAATCGTATCAGGGGTAGAATGTTGTATCCAACCACCACTTTTTCTCATTCAATATATAGGGACTACACACGGGCCCGTTTTTAGCGGTCTGCGCAGAAGTCGCGCAGAAGTCGCGCACCTGTACAAATCCATGAGATCACCCTGGGAAAGCCCCATCGAGTTTTGGCAATCGCGGTGCATTCTGGGGCGTTTTCAAAGTTTACAGTCGCCATCTTTGTTCATCGAAGTTTGTTTTTTCGCTTCGAAAAACAACGGAAGAAATTCGATAATTTTTCACCAAAATACGAGATCTCAAAAGTAGGCAACTTCAGATAAATTTTTAAGGTATAGGGGGGCTTCCAATCTCAACGAATACCCGAAAAATGAATTCTACGATGTCTTAAAAGGTAGAAATGGTCGGGCTTAAATCTCAAAATCGGCGCGGTTTCTTGCGGTGGGCACAAGCTTGACCAAAGAATTGAACCGAAATTTGTCTAAATTAAAACAAGTAAAAAATTCATATTTCGGTCACCCTGGTCCGATTTCAAAAATTCAAATGGCTATGAGCTCATAATCGCCTGCTCTTTCATGTTAAACATAAATCTGCTTAATTTATTTTACAATTTGTTTTTGTGTGTAGTCCCTACAATATAACCAATAATGTAATCTTACATACCCAATAAGGTGGAATACATGGATGATGATGGACATACTTCAAATTATTCTAGGATATTTATTTCATGAAAAATCAGGCATTTTTGGTATACAATGACTTCCTCAGTCATGTCAGTTTGATCTTGTCATCTCCCCCGTTAGTGACCAACACGGTCATTGTACATGCACAGTGGCAACTATAATATAGGATTCTTCTAGGAAAGAATGTCGTATCTGACCGCCACTTTTTAAGGGGTTTTTTGAATTTTTTTGCAACCACTAACTAGTTAAAAAATGATTCTATCAATTTTTGGGGGTTCAGAAAGTATCTTTAAAATCCACTTTTATGATTGTTTTCGGACTTTATTTCCCTTCTAAAATAAAATCCTCCCCTTCAGAAAATAGAAGGACCCTATTATAGTTGCCACTGCACATGTACAATGACCATGTTGGTCACTAACAGGGGAGTTGACAAGATCAAACTGACATAACTGAGGAAGTCATATTGTACCAAAAATGCCTGATTTTTCATGAAATAAAGTATATGTCCATCATCCATATGTTCTCCACCTTACCAGGTAGGTAAGATTACATTATTGGTTATATTGAATGAGAAAAAGTGGCGGTCGGATACGACATTCTACCCTTCTATTTTCTGAAGGGAAGGATTGTTTTAGAAGGGAAATAAAGTCCGAAAACCATCATAAAAGTGGATTTTAAAGATAGTTTTCAGTTTCAGTACCCCCAAAAATCGATAGAATCATTTTTTAACTGGTTAGTGGTTGCAAAAAAATTCCCCAAAAACCCTTATCAGTAATAAATATTTTTATGGACCGTTTTTTTTTAGTTGTGTTGGGTTTTAATGGATAGTAATAATACTGTTAGTGATTGTGGTACATGCTAACTGTGTGAGCGTCATGGAGTCACCATGCCTACCCGAAGCCTGTGCCCCCAATGACCTCCCCACCCACATATGTTGTTTTCATCACCTTTTGAAACATTGATTGATTATTTTTGGGTATTTTTCTTTGAAGCTACTTGACAGCCGGCCTTACCAGGAAGTGCCTACTGAAGCGAATAGAATTGGCCATGAATCAAACAGTGGAATGACACACATGTACATGTACATGTGCACACCGCAGTGCGCAACTTGCCAACTGTTATAAATGAGTCGAGGGAGCAGCTTCAGTAGCTGAGTCTTCGTACCTTGTGTAGATTCTACAGGAGAAAGACTTACATAGCTGAATTTATATTGGCTTCTGTGTTTTTTTTATACATTGTTTGTTTTTGTTCAAATCACTACATTGTAGTGTATAGTGTACATGGTGCTTTTTTTTTTCTAATGGAAACTACACGTATTACTGCATACTTGGTGTGAAAAACACTTGCTCTGAATTCTATATCCATGGACTGTAAATTGATATATCTTGCTGTGAAAGGCATACATGTTGTGTCATTTTGTTTCATTGATTTTAAATAAAAATACAATTATCTCCAACATGTAGACTTTCTGGTTGGTTAAAGTTATAACTTGAGCAGCAGACAGAACTTTTAATAAAAGTCATCTGTTCTTTGGGACATCTGAAACCATGAAAGGACCAGAGATTGACACCCGCTCCATCCAGTCTGGTACTTCCCAGGCCACCACAGACTCGGTCAAACGCAAGAAGCAGACCAGCTTTATCCCGCGCTTCCTCCAGCGGTCATCCAAGCAGCGACGAAGCAGCCTGGACACGGCCAGCAACAGCAGCTCGCCGCCGCCCAAGTCATATCGCCGTTCCGTCTCCATGCGCAACACGTCCCACCTCAGGAGTTCCTCCAGTAAGTTCTCGGGCACCATGGAGTGCCCGCTGTGTCTGATGGACCGACTCAAGGATCAGTTCCCGGACATCATGACGTGCGAGCACCGGTCATGCCGCGAGTGCCTCAGACAGTACTTAAAGATTGAGATCACGGAGAGTCGGGTGAACATTGCGTGCCCAGAGTGTGCGGAACCGCTCCACCCGAACGACATCAAGCTTGTCCTCCAGGATGAGATGTTGATGAGTAAATATGAGGAATTCACCTTAAGACGTCTGTTGATGATGGACTCTGACTGTAGATGGTGTCCGGCACCAGACTGTGGGTAAGTACACTGTACATTGAGTTTAACGGACATGACCATGCGGCAGTGCTGATGCATTGGAGGTTTTTCATAGACTTGGAATTTCACAGAGGCCATGGCCTCTGTTTGCCCTGTCTTGGCCTTCGTGCCCCTGAAAAATATTCCCAAAGATAATTTGATACAATGTAGTTTAATTTAAGTGCTGTTCACTGAGGAAAATTGGCATTGTCCAGCTACATGAACGAAATTCAAGGCTTGTCTATGAGAAACTATACAAAATTAAAAGTATTTTCGGAACTGGTGACAAAGTTGTTGCTGTGATATTTACAATTTTTGTAAATGATAAACAGTCATCACCAAGCATGCCGGTTATCTGTGACATAAGTGTACATATATATTGTACATGGTCTAGATACAAAAATATACATTATTAAAGGAGTAACAGTTTGTCGTGCAGTCATTAACCTGCAGTAAAGGCCAAACATCAAACTGTTATTCCCATTCATAAATGCCTGTATCAATTTTGTTTTCAAAACTTAAATTTAAAAAAATGTTTTTTGTTGAATAAAGCCAAATAGAAATGGTGAAATTCACGTTTTGGGGACACACGAAACACTTCCATAGCACATGAATCACTCCGGTTGGTTCAAATCTGTGTTGTGCGTCGCACAAAACACTGGCACATACATGAATTGAATTAATAATAATAATAATAATAATAATGTGGACTTACATAGCGCATGTATCCACCAAACTGGTGCTCAAGGCGCATTATATTACCATCTCAGCTCCCTGGGGAGTATACAGCTCAATTGCTGCCATTACAGCGCATATAGGGCTAATCAAACACAACAACCAACTCTGCCATCACAGGTACATGTACCCATTTACCCCTGGGTGGAGAGAAGCAATTATGGTAAAGTGTCTTGCTCAAGGACACAAGCACCATGGTTGCGGTTGGGATTCGAACCCACAACCCACGACTCGGCCATCAGAACACAAATCCGATGCACTAAACCGCTCGACCGTGGCACTCCATTGAATTGAACTGAATGAAAATGATTGCTTTAAAATTATGGTTTTACAGTAAATATGTACCAAACTTAATCTATTGTGGGTCCCGTTGTACAAATAAATTTGGGTACGTACATGTGCAGACCTGTACATAATGTACAATTGAACTGAGCTTCCAACAACTATTTTGTGAAATACATGTATCTCACTTCAAAGTATTTGTTTTTCTTTCTAAAAAGCTATTTAAAAATCAGTGTTCCAAAGAAAACCGTTGTAAACAGAATGTAGCAAAAAATGTGTACATGTACGTTGTTATCGAGAAGTTGATTTTCATTTAATACTTGGAAGTAATTATTTTTTTGAAAGTTTTTTTTTTTCTATCGAACTAATTTTTTATCAAATGATATTTGCTTTAACCCTAACCACCCTGAATCCATCAAAATCCATCCCCCTGTTTTGGAGGATTTCGACGGATTCAGGATATCTCCACATTGAGCATATGGCGGACTTTGATGGATTCAGGATTTCAATAGTTTTTAACTGCTTGGTCATATTGGTTGATGTATTTTGATGGATTATAGTTACATGTACTGTACATGTACAGCCAACACTTGTATGTGTTAGATTTTGATGGATTCTATGCAGCAACATACTATACAAATTTTCATGTGAGCATGGTATCCTGAATCCGCCAAAATCCGCCAGAAATTTAGTGGTGGATTTTGGCAGATTCAGGATATGTCCAATATCTACATGTACACTGGCGGATTCTGATGGATTCAGGACACCAGCATTTTGTGTGTGACAAAAATGGTGGATTTTGGTGGGTTCAGGATACTTTCTAGTAAAATACCCAAGGGGTTAGGGTTAATGGTTTTTGGTTTAAACGCCTTGTGCATATTGTCGCCCTCTAGTGGTGAACTACATGTATTTACATTTCAGCTGCGAACTCCGGGCTTTACGCAGTTCCATTTACATGTACAGCCTCTTTAACGTACAAACATAAATGTATCACAAAAATATGGTTGCAGGGTCGCTTGAATGATTAAATAAAGTCATTTTACAGTATGCAAACCGGATTTTATTAAACAAATATCACGCCCACAAATTGTGCACTTACCGTACATGTATAAATATACATGTCCAGGAAACAGCCCATGACTTCCATGGGTCACTGCACAGAGGACTTTGTTATCGATGAGGCTTGACATTAAGGCTAATTAATCCATGTTCCCAATAGATGTTTTTGCTAAAATTAATTAAATACATAATTTCCAGCAATTTTTCTTTTTCATCGGAACATTGCTATTTCAGTTGAGGAACAGATGCTATAAAATGGCACTTTTCTCAGAACAATCATGAGCTGAGCATATTAAAAAGTAAATACATTGTACCTTTCCAGAAATTAAATTCATTTTTGCTCTTAATTACTGTATGAAAAATTATTCTGTGATATATATTATATTTTTTTCCATATCAAAGTACATTGTTTTCTTTTCTAATTTAAGGAAATTCACAATGTACATGTAACAAAATCACAGGTAACAAAAAAATCTAATAAAAACCAAATAACAAATACATAACGAGTATGTCAAGAAGTCTGCATCACAACGCAGTCTCTTAGGCTACGTAAATCAATGATGTGGGTTGAAGATGGTTTACAGCACTCCTAGGAGAAACTCTCCTTGAAATCTGACCAAGATTGAATCCATTCTAATAAGATGAACGGGCCACATGAATAAATACACTGTACCCTTGAATGGAACCCGTAAAAATGCTACATGTACATAGTACAGTGTATGTAAACATGTCATGTACGTACATTGTACACATGCAGATGCAGTGTACACAGTACACGTACAGTAGATACAGTACAATGTGTACGGTACATGTAGAGACTTTTTAGGTGTTTGTGCGACAGCACGAACACCTCTTGAAATTGTTTTTTTTTTCTTTTTTCTTCTCCTTCTCCTCGATGACTTATCGAACAAAAAAACCCGGAAGTTTAAGTGAAAACATTCTGTTCAAAAGCACTTTTATAGGGTCTGCAGCCAACATGATATGGTACGTATTTGAACATGCCTTCAGTGGACCAAATTACTATTGACGTGACCTTTTTAAAAATGTGACTGATGATGTCATCACTTGTCACAGCGCCCTCTGGTAGGAAATTTGAATACGACTTAAGTTATATGAATAAAGTGACTAAACATGTGACATCTTACATGTATCTTTTCAAAAAATATCTTTGACGTCATCAAAGTTAAACGGTTTTATAAAGGGATTATTTTTCAATCTCAGAAATTGAATCAAAGCAGGCACTAACATTATTTTTTCAAGTTTCATTGTGTCATATATATATATAAATATATGACCTTCAAATCACTTGATCTGACCTTTACTTCCGGTCGTTCAAATTCAACAAATTCTGATGCAAAATTGATATGTTTTTGAATACATGAAATTGATTTTGTTATAATAAAAGATGATACACCTTTGCAAAATATGATATTGACATCATTGATGATAATTTGATTGAACCGGCAGTTCACACAAACACTGTGTGTTTGTTCCAACAAACACCTGAGCTCGAGTTTATGTAATTTTGTACATAAATGTTCACCACTGCAATCTTTGTATTGTACACATAATAATAATATATTTAATAATAATGTGGACTTACATACTATGTACATGTACATTGTAGTGCACGTATCCACCAAACTGGTGCTTAAGGCGCATTATATTATTACCCCTGCTCATCAGGCGCATAAATCATTCCTGAAACCATCTCAGCTCCCTGGGGATATACAGCTCAATTGCTGCCATTACAGTGCATATGGGCTAATCAAACACAACAACCAACTCTGCCCTCACAGGTACATGTACCCATTTACCCCTGGGTGGAGAGAAGCAATTATGGTAAAGTGTCTTGCTCAAGGATACAAGCACCATGGTCGCAGTTGGGATTCGAACCTACATTCTGACGACTCAGCCATCGGAACACAAATCCGATGCACTAAACCGCTCATACTGTACATGTTGTATGCATACACACATGTACATGTACATGTACATGTACATGTACATGTACATGGGGGTGTATGAACATGTACACTGTAGTATCATGCCCAAGGCCCAGTACACATAGTAGCATGTGTACCTATACATGCACAAATTACTGTCACGTGATGTGTAATGTACATTGTACATACAACGTGTACATGTACATGTACTTAAAAGCAAGTGTTCTAGTATACGTATACATTGTACATGTACCATCATACATGTACATGTACATGCATGACATTCACTGTGCACACAGCTCAAACGAACAGTTCTAGGACATTAACCTCTTCGCAAATCCTCCAAAAATCCTCTTAGCTAAAGTGAAGGATTTTGAAGGATTGAGGTTACATGTACATGTACATGCTACATGTACAGTATGCTCATTGCTAAAGTGAAGGATTTTGGAGGATTGAGGTTATTAGGCATACCATGGTCGCGGTTGGGATTTGAACTTGCCTTTCCATAGTACATGTACATCCATGTTTGTTGTAGTGATTGCAAGGTCAGTGCTTGGGTCAGTGGACACTGTTTATTGCTCCGTGCGTGCAGGGAGGGTCCCTGGCCATGTACATGTATCACAGATTAGAAACACGTGTGTGCGTACATGTCATGTGCTTGCTTGTCATGTGCTTGCTTGTCATGTGCTTGCTTGTCATGTGCTTGCTTTACTACTGAAGGATTTTAGAGGATTCAGGTTATGTGTAAGCAAATGGACCTAGGGAGTAAGGATTAATGCATCATTATTTGACAAGCAATTAATCATGTTGCGTGCCATGCCCTGCTAATTATTTTGTGAAATAATTTAAAATTTAAAGTAATTTACATGTACAAGTGCTCTACTTCCTCTCAAGCTGTTCCAGGGAAAAGAGCAAATTTAAAGATTAAAAACAATCCTACAAGAGTAGATTTTATGTACATATGTACATACAATGTATACTTTGTGTATGTACGTGTATAACAGCATCTCAAACTGCACATTTAAAATCTTAAAAAGATTAATACACTTACAGTTGTCTGTGGATTTTCTATCAAATGAAAAAGTGAAATATTGATAAAAAAAACAAAACGTAGTCCTGTTTTCAATGTCCTAATTTTGTGTGGAATGACGCTATTTTGTTCTTATCACACATTTTAGATTTGCAGTGATCGCTGCTGGTTGTGCAAACTGTCCGCAGATAGCCTGCCAGCGACCGGGCTGCAGCACGTTCTTCTGCTACCACTGCAAGCAGATGTGGCATCCAGATCAGACCTGCGACGCGGCAAGACAGCAGCGACAGGGGCTGGCGAGGAAGACATCACGGTCGTACAGTCAGGGATCGGCGTCGTGTAAGTCTGGTAATTAAAATGTAGTTCATTGACTTCTGACTAGCACCCTCTCTAACAAAGATGTTGATAAATTGGCCTTTATCTAAACTGGCTCAATACATATGACATAAAACACAATAAAGGGGGCCACTTTGCATCCGTCACGTTAGCAGTTTTTCCAATGGTTGTTATTTATTTTTAAGTATCTGAAACCGACCAAAAAGTGTTTCAACATGTGAATGGACTATGCAGGCTTATACTAGAACTAATTTGAGTTGATTTATTTTATTTATTTATTTATTTTTTTTTTTTTTACCCTCAAATTTCCATAAAAATTGGACGGAAAAAGTTACTTCACTTTTCCGTCCATTTGTTGATGGGAATTTTAGGGTAATTAAAAAAATAATAGTAATAATCAACTCAAATTATCTTTAGGAAAAGCATGCATGTCTATTCAAATGTTGAAATTCTTTTTGGGTGGTTGCAGATGTTAAAAAAAAAAATTACAACCATTCGAAAAACTGCTAACGTGACAGTAGGAAAGTGGCCCCCTTTATTGTGTTTTATGTCATATATGTATAAATGCAACATTATATTACATGTCACGGCCGTGACACTTGTGTCCTTGAGCAAGACACTTAATCATAATTGCTTCTCTCCACCCAGGGGTTAAATGGGTACCTGTGAAGGCAGAGTTGGTTTGCTCTATATGCGCTAGAAATGGCAGCAATTGAGCTGTATACTCCCCAGGGAGCTGAGATGGTTTCAGGAATGATTTATGAGCCTTATGAGCCTTATGAGCAGGGATAATAATATAATGCGCCTTGAGCACCACTTAGTTGGTGGATACGTGCGCTATATAAATCCACACATTATTATTATTATTATTATGTACATATACACTAATTTCTTTGTTCAATGTACTCTACAGCTGATCAGATCAAGCCCTGCCCACGGTGCACTGCTCTCATCATCAAGATGGACGACGGCTCGTGCAATCACATGTCGTGCGCCGTGTGCGGAGCGGAATTCTGTTGGCTGTGCATGAAGGAGATATCAGATCTACACTATCTCAGGTGAGACCGATTAGCCTTGATCCAAAACGTCAGGCAAATGTGTTTCATATCATGCTGTACCTGTGCACCACGCGTGCCAATGGATTACTCACAGATGCCTGGATGTGAGCCTAAGCCTGTCTAAGAGCCTAAGAGTGGGTGGGGTTAGGCTAGGGGTTAGGCGTGACGTTATCACGATCATATCATAGCGATACAATATTTAAAAATTATCACAAATCGGTTATGGTTTTGAAGATATCGAAATATCGCCATATTGACGATATTCCAAAAATATTGCTGATATCAAATTTATATTGCTCTATTTAGTTAAAATATCGCCAGATTGATAAATTGTCTCCAAATTTCATGTCATTATATGGTAATATCAACAAAGTTACGCTAACGTGAAGAACTAAAAAACAGTTCAAAATCACGACGCGGCGCCGCCGCTCATGTTGCCACTACTTTCGTGCGTGGTCTTTTTTCGTGCTCCTGGTTGCCGCGTGGAATAATCGCACTGGTGTACATTTTGAGATTGTTCACATTCAGCAGATGTCGGATACCAGGATAAAAGCGTGGATGATGACCGCTGAACTGTGCGTGCGTTTATAAACCATGGGTTTGTTTATGGACGTATTGGTGAGGTTTTTTTTAATGAAATGTTTGTCGCACTGAGCGGCAAAAATCTAAGAACTCAGCTGGTTTTGGAGCGACTGTTTGGAGTAACTGTTCATTACCTATGCAACTTCCCTGTAGAACTTGCATGTAAAAATAGTTATTTTGGTGCCCAATGTCGTTAATGTACGATACATACATTTTTCACGTATTTAAAAAATCTGCATATTGAGACGATAATATCATCGCCGATATCATGGCCGTTGATAATCGACTCAAAAAATTCAATATCGTCACCCCAAGTAGGGGTACAGTCAGGGGGCTGAACAAGGGTGGGGAAAATGGAGGGGCAAGATGCGCACACAAAAGTGGGCAACACAAACCTCAAAGAACGCTTTAATATTTTTGGCATGTGAGATGGAAGTAATCATCATTGTACGGTAAAAAAAAATTTACAATTTAAAAATAAATAGCAGCACTTCTGATATTTTGGAAATTATAATGCTTTTTGGAGGGACACTATCACAGTGCAGAATTTAACAAGTTGCCCTAGGGCAACCAATAACTGAATCTTACATGTAGTTGTGTCCAGTCAGTTTGGTCGCCATTAAAATTTGGTGCTGCAACAAACATTGCTACCTTTTTATTTTCCTTAAATTTTCCTTTTTTTTTTTTTTTTTTTTTTTTTTCCAAAATCAAATAGGGACCTGTTTGAGCAACAGGTACATGAAGTATTTAAAACCAGAGGTATGGTTTGATGGTTGACATTTGAGGTTGCTGACAAGAAGTTGCCTCTATGAATGTTATTAGAAACATGTATAGATCTGTACACATTTTTTCCCAAAACAAAAGTTACACACCAAAGACATGAGAGTAAGGTGTGTACATGCAAATGGTCTGTGCGAAAATACCTGAAGCTTGACGATGTTTATTAAAAAGAGTGAGTCGCCATAGTGTAAGCTTTAGATGTGTGACAAAGTAACTGGTCTACAAAGATTCAATCATACACGGTATACATGCACATTCAATCATTCAATATCACTTGGGCATACATGTACTGTACACTGTCGGGGTTCTGTCCAGGAATTTTTTAGTGCTGGGAAAAAAAATGAAGTCTCAGGACTGGAATCCCGTACCACAAATGGGGGTGTTATTTTGAGCTCTCCAGTATAGAAATGCTTAAATTTTTACTGGTAGAGACAACATCTGTTATCTTTTATTGATAATCTGTGAAAGGAAATTAGGCAAGTTGGAAAATGAGTGGAGGTTGGAGAAAAAATTAAATTTTTGCTGGTGGTGGTCGCGGGATCCTGAGTGCCGGTCTAGGGGGTTTCCGGCGCCGACCACCGTGGGTAGAACCTTGCACTGTACATGTACACGTAGTACAAGTTATTATTAAAAGTCAAGTTGAATAGGGGGTTGACTTTGTTCAAATCTGGATTAGTTTTTACTAGAGCTTACATACATACACATCCATTATATGCAAAGATTTATTGTACACTACAATACTAAAGTGAACTTGTTTTGTAAGGTTAAAAATCAATAAACACTAATACATTTGTGACCCAGCATGACAAAACCCACAAAAACGTGGTATCATATGAAAGGGCAACTCTTTAGCTTTTCAATGGTGAAAAAATTATATCCATCATGCATTCTGTTGGAAAGTTATGGACTTTGAAACTCGAAAAACAATGAAATTACGATTTCGAGAAATACAGGATGTTTTGAAGAAAAAAAAACGCACTAACAACCGCAAAATGGTGCTCGAATTTAGCCACACACTTATAAATCAATTTCAGTAATTTTGTTTGCAGGAAATTGTGAAATAAACATCCGGGAACTATAATCAGTAAAACCCCAAAAGTCAGATAACACCCCATTGGTCGAAAATTGGCTGTATCTTGGATTGGGGTTCAGCGACTTTTTGCGGGTTTCGCCGTGCGGGGTCACATATACGTACATGTATCCATACTTCATAAGAATCAAGATACATATAAAAGCCAACCTGCAAACGTTCATACCCCTATGTGAAAAAGTCATTGAAACACAGCATGGTAGAATTCCAACAATCCAGCAATTTTGGCTGCAATTGGACATCATTTCGTAGTCAAAACAAAATAAATTAAAATGCTGATGCACAGGTCTGACGCGATGTGCGTAGAGACCAGAAACTAGCTCCAGACTTTTTTTTGGGGGGGGCCTTAAGTGTACAAGCACCCATTCATACAATGTACAGTGTGAGTAACGGGCATCTTAACCCTACTAGTACACATGGAGGCCACTCCGATCCACTAAATCTTCAATATGTTCTTCACCAACCTTTAGTACATACAAGGCCACTGTAAATGTTTGAACATATTAGTATGGCCTGCAATGTATCAATGGGAGACCACCTTACCCTGCAATCTCAGTGGTGTGACAGTGCACAGAAGGGTAACCATAGGAGGCCACTGGCAACAGCTAATGGCTTGGAGTGGCCTGAATGGGTTGTTTCAAAAATTGCAATGATTGTAGGAGGGTTAACTGACAAGTGCACCATGCATTTGCACTATACACAGTGTACATCGTGTACAGATCTTTGTAGGTGAAAAAATAAATAAATAATAATAACAATAGCAGTTCCAGATATTGTGAAAAATTTTAAAGTACGAGTACATGTACATGTACAATGTATGTGTGTACTAATAGCATACACGTACATATGTACACTATACACAATTAACCCTAACTCCCTAGGCCCATTCGCTTACACATACATGTAACCTGAATCCTCCAAAATCCTTAAAGTAGTAAAGCAAGCACATGACATGTATGCACACATGTGTTTCTGATCTGTGATACGTGTACATGGCCAGGGACCCTCCTTGCATGCATGGAACAATAAACAGTGTCCACTGACCTTGCAATCACTACAACAAACATGGATACAGTGTACATGTACCATGGAAAGGCAACTATGCCTAATAACCTCAATCCTTTGATTTAATTTTGCCCTACACCGACGTGTGTATAGCACTGTATACTCAGTGCTTTTTTTTCACCGACACTGGAAAGCACCCAGTATACAGTGCTATACACACGTCGGTGTAGGGCAAAATTAAATCAATTATTTATCTCCTGACGCAAGAATTTCACCAACCTATATATCACGGAACCCGCTGCTATATGGGATTCTAGCCGGCCAATTGTCATTGGGCAAGCTCGGTGGTCGAGAGGTTAAGACGTCTGCACTAGTAAGCAGGAGGTCGGTAGGTTCGATCCCGCCCGAGTCGCCTGTGTATTTTTTTCACAGACACTCGGAAAGCACTGAGTATACAGTGCTATACACACGTCGGTGTAGGGCAAAATTAAATCAATTGTTTATCTCCCGACGCAAGAATTTCACCAACCTATAAACCTCAATCCTCCAAAATTCTTCACTTTAGCAAAGAGCATGTAGCATGTAACTTAATCCTTCAAAATCCTTCACTTTAGCAAAGAGGATTTTGGAGGATTTGGGAATGTTAGGGTTAAAGGGGCAGTATCGTCACGATCAACAGGGTATGGAATCAGCGTGTTTGTTTTAGATTAACTCGGTGACTGAAAAATAATTTCCCAATATAAGGTCATATTACCGTTGCTGCTGCATAAATGAGCCAGTAATTTCCAGTCACTGTGTTCATCATCTTAAACTAGGACATTGATTCCATGCCTTGTTGAAAGTCTGCTCTGATCGTGACGATACCAGAGATGCCAACATTTACGATTTGGGCGTAATTTTTACGATTTATTGAGTCCAATTACACGATTGTACGATCCTTGTATCAATTTTTTGTGTAGCAGGGGAAACCACAGGGAAAAACCATTTT